>CM067306.1:65695578-66135578 GCA_034231615.1 Meghimatium bilineatum
TGAGTTTCTTTATTTGAACAGTATAATATATATATATATATATATATATATATATATATATATATATATATATATATATATATATGTATGTGTATATAAATGATTAAATGCTCCCATTAGCTGTTTGTAGGTAGTAGACACCGTATAGCCATTTTAACAAAAGCACAGGTCCTCCACAGTTGAGTACACGAGGTGATATCTGAACGTTTATAAGGTTTGTTGTGTCAAAAAACATGGTAATGTCAGGGGAGTTATGAGTGCATGTTTAGTTTTCATTGGGAGACATTCCAGTGCAGCTGCATCCCAGGAATGTCATGTCAGGTAGTACACACTTCTGAGACAACTCATCATTCCACTGTCAGATCTGTTGACACATCTGTGTAATGGTACACCTAGCATTCCCCGCCACCTAGAAGTGTCACAAACTTACAGAGGTGCAAAGTCCGTTGGCATGCATCTCCCTGTCGTCCATGGGGACTATGTGACAGAAGACAAAAGTAACAAATCGATAAAGACATGCCGATGCAAATTTTTAAAAGGTGACAGGCTGTCAGCCCATACCTACCTTTTCGTAGTCGAATCCTAAGACTTGAATGGGAAGGCGACAGTGACTTTATTATTTGCACCCTGAAATAGAAGTCCAGAAAATAAAGTTCTTAATATAAAGATATTCAGAAAAATGTTACACGATTTACCATTATAATTCGTAACTTATTAGTTAATATTTTTAAATAGTATTAAAAGTAATATTTAATATTAAATAGCATTAAATTTGTGTAGTTTGGCCAGGTGGTGAGGCACGATTCTCTTTCAAAATGATCTTACAGGGAACAGTTGAGGGTGGAAGAAGAAGAGATGTTTAATGAAAGCATGGATTGACAATATTAAAGACTAGACAGAATTAACATTTTCCACACTTAAACATAGAACTGATAACAGAGAGGCATGGCGAAATTTTTGTGTTAATGTTTCCAGAGTTGTACCACTACTAATACGAAACATAATTCGAAAAGCACTAAAATAGTGCGCCCACAGTTTTAATAAAAATGTGCAACGTTTATTGAAAAAACACCAGATTTGGTCGAAAGCAACAAAATGGCAACTATGATATTTCGGAGAATTTATTAACCGTATATTAGGGGAAAAAAATAAGGCAATTTAAAATTAAGAAAGATAAAGGAAAACGTTTAATGGAAAAGCAAAAACTAAAATGTTAAAAACTATGCCTAGATTTAAAATGATATATCTTACAAATTATAAATTTTCGGCAATTCTCGGTGATTACGTTATACTCAGTTTTCGGACTAGCTACAATTCTACTTCCGGATTAGGCCCTGTGTAAACAACAACAGTTGCAGACGAAATCATCACATCTTTTTGCCAAATTGTTGACACTGCCAGGGCACAGACAGAAGTCAGGAGATTCTGTAATGGATTTTGGCATCAGAAGTCGCTTTAAATTCGGTTGCTCGAATTGAGAATGTAAGTTGTAGATGCATATTTTGAAATAAACTTTTGATAATTGTATGATACCGGATGGCGTAGGTAGATTGACATGATGTCATTTCGCAATCATTTTTAAATTACATTTTTTAATTTTTCTGTTTGTTAAAGGTATTTAATGCTAATGTAGTATATTTGAATGAATAATTGTGTGAGACACAATAGTATGCATTTTGATTGGCAGTTTTTAATAACTAAACAACTCAGCTAATGATAATAGACTTCTTAGAAAAACCACAGTCTCAACTACAAGAACAATTGCTGTGAACTTTCAGTGCTGATCTCGGGATATAACCTACTTACTATCTACCCCCTGTTTGCCTTACGGTATCAGGGGTATAAGAGTTCTCTGGAGATGGCAGGTAGGTAGGTATTTAATGAGTTTGCCTCTCTTTTGGAGAGACAAAGTCCAATTAGGCTATATTAGGACACACTACCATAAAATATTAGAGGTAACAAAGATGCCAAGTTATAATGCATTAAACTCTGGAGATGGCCTTCTTGTGTGCTGTTTATAAGTTTGTTTCCATGGCCTCTTTCATTTCCGTGATCCATATTTTACATGGTTTGCCTCTGGTTATAGCCATTATGCAATGTATCATGGCCATCTGTGCATGCTGTCTGTCTGTAGTTTGGAGGTTTGTGGAAACCACTTGATATGTTCCAATACTGGTATTGTTTTGGTTATCTGTCTGATGTTAGCATTTCTACTGGTATTGTTTTGGTTATCTGTCTGATGTTAGCATATCTAATTCTATCTCTTAATGACACTCTGAGTATTCTTCGTAGACATGTCATTTCTGCTGTCACATTTTTCTTTTATCTTATTCTGTCATTGTCCAGTTTTGGCACTGGTAGCATAGTAATAATAGTTTTGTATAATGCAACTTTAGTGTCTATGTTTACATTTTTGTTCTTAAAAATATGTCATCTGTCCTAGGATCTGATATCTTTTGTTGCATCTATTTTGTATCTCTTTACTGTTTTTCCTTTCACTTGATATAATGTTTTCTAAGTAATTAAACTCCTTTACAGGTTTTAGGTGTTATCATTGGAGATAGTGATATTTATTTTTTGCTGTTGCCATTATTTCAGTCTTTTCAATATTAATCTTCATGTTTAATTTTCGACATGTTGTGTGGAGTCAGTTCATATGTTCTTGCATTTGTACTTCTGATATCGTTATTAGTACTTGGTCATCTGCAAAGATTAGTTCATTCAATTTGTCGTTGATGTTATCTTCTTCATTGGTACTTGTTAGTTTACAGATGTGGTTGATATATGTTATAAAAAGTAGGACGGAGAATAGGACACACCCCTGGCAAACTCCTGATTTAATTTGAAATTTATTTCACACTCCTATATTTGTTCTTACGTCACATTGGCTATTAGCATAAATGCCCTTGCATATATTGATTAAAATGTGCTGGTACTCAGTATATTGATAGTATTTACCATAGTTGTTGTCTGTCTATTGAAGGTCTTTTCTTGGTTGACAAATGTGATGTATACTTCTTTGTTGTTTTCTGTGGCCCTTTCTGTTAGTTGTCGAAGTATATATATATATATATATATATATAATGACCCTGGGGGGGGGGTGGAGTGGTGATGGCTCTCATTGCATAGCTCGCAGACCGATTCATCCAGCAGCACTTCTAGCGACTCTTTTAATCTCTGATTAAATTAACCATTTTGATAACAAGGTTTACTAGTCACATGATTACAGTGACTTCACAAAAGCTGTGCGTACTATACTAAAGTTGGAATGGAACTGCGCATAATATTAAAAAATTGAAACAGTACTTCTTGTACTGTAGCATATTTTATAGTTAACTGTAGTGGATGTTGAATTTTAAGTGTGTAGCTCTGTGAAAATCATCCTGTGTGTAGCTCTGTGAAAATCATCCTGTGTATAACTGAAAATCATCCTGTGTGTAGCTCTGTGAAAATAATCCTGTATGTGATCCACGTAGTAAGGTTTTAAATTTTGTGTAAATGATATATATCAGGGCGTCACATTTATAATTTTCTGAACTTTATGAATTTACAGTGAAAAGTTGACCACACTGATTGCCATCATCCATTAGTGTGAACAGCAAAGACATGAACATTGTTTTGACATTGCTTTTAGTAATTTTGGGGATAGCAGCCTATGGTAAGTCTTAGATTTAGAATATTCATGAAAATGAAAGGCGGGAATTGAGAACACAGTAATGATGTTTTGTAAATAGTTTTGTGTATAGTTTGATGAATAGTTTTTCATTTGCTAAACTTCATTAACTATGATTAAAATGTTTATCTGTTGAATTATAGTTTTACTGCATTTCTAAATTATTATCACAAATAATATATGTGGTTTGATAAACTATCCTACCGTAGTCTTTGAATTCATGGAAGGATCTTGTACAGGACAAATCTGACTGGTGTCACAGAATCAAGAGTAGTTCAGCAGCTGCATAGAACCTCAGACATCATGCTGCACAACAAAAACATGCTAGAAGCTAGAACAAAGGCAAGAGCTGCTTCAATCAATCAATAAACCCATAACCCTTCAGGGTCGTAGGGGTACCACATTGGATGCTTCAACACACAGAGTCCTCCAGCGAATTCTATCGTCAGCGATGCGGATGAGTGTGGAAATATCTAGCCCTGTCCATTCCTTGATGTTGTCTGTCCATGTCTTTATTTGTCCTCCTCTGCTTCTTCCACCCTCGACAGTTCCCTGCAGTATTGTTTTTGACAATGAATCGTGCCTGCATACATGTCCGAACCATGCTAGTTTTCGTCGTTTCACTATTGAAAGCAATGGCTCCTGGACACCTGCACACATCTCTACTTTATTTCTTACGTACACATTGGTCTTATGTTCCCTATAGGAAATTCGTAGAATTCTTCTGTAGCATTTATACTCGAAAGCCTGTAATCTTCTCTCCATGTCCGCAGTGAGTGTCCAACTCTCACAACCATACAACACAACAGAAAGCACCAGCGACCTATACAGTTTGATTTTCACTCCAATACTGATGTTGCTTTTCCAAATCACAGTTAGCCTTGACAATGACGCTAAAGCCATCTCCAGCCTTATTTTTAGTTCTGCTTTGCATTTACCATCGCTGCATATACTGGATCCGAGGTATTTAAAGGTATTCACCTCTTCAAGCTTGTGTCCATTCATCATGATATTAGTCTGGTTTTCTGTGTCTCTGCTGTTTACCAAAATTTTGCTCTTATCTGAATTGATTTCCATTCCGTACTTGCTGGTAACGTTTTCTAACTTTGATGTTAATTCTTGCAATGATTGTTCTGACCCAGCTATAAGATCAATATCATCAGCGAATCGCAAGTTGCAAATAGGGCGACCTCCGATCGATATAGACGTGTTGTAGTCATGTAATGTCTCTTGTATGATGTGCTCTAAGTATATGTTAAAAAGTACTGGGGACATTATGCATCCCTGTCGAACTCCCACAGTTGTTTTGAAGAACTCTCCAATTGTATTGTGTGACAAGACAGCACTATTTGCATTTTCGTACAGAGCTTCAATAATGTCTATAATTGTGGTGTCAAAATTAAATTTCCTTAGTATGTGCCACAGACCATCATGCCAAACACGATCAAAGGCCTTTGTAAAGTCAATGAAGTTGTGGTATAAATCACGTTGGTGTTGAATATGTTTTTCGATTAGTGTTCGGATGTTAAATATTTGTTCAACGATGCTTCTGTTTGCTCTGAAGCCAGCTTGTTCTTCTGCAATTATTTCTTCCGACTTGTGTTTTATTCTGTTAAGTAGTATTTTGAGCATCACTTTACTGGGGTGTGTTATAAGGCTAATTGTTCTGTAATTTGTACACACTTTCAAATTTCCTTTCTTGGGAATTGGTATTATTAGTGATTGTGTCCACTCAGTGGGCCATTGTTTTGTGTTCCATATATTTTGGCATATTTTGGTCATAATATTTACCACATTAATGCCCCCGTATTTCAACAATTCTGCTGGAATGTTGTCTATACCAGGTGACTTCCCTCCTTTCAATGTTCGTATGGCCTCTTTTATTTCATCTACTAGAATTTCTGCATTTCCTATTTCTCTGTTGTATAGTTCAGAATTCTCTAATATCGTGTAGTCAGGATTACACTTGCAGTTATACAGCTCCTTGCAATACTCTGTCCATCTTTTCACTATATCTGTTGTTTCATTGAGTATCTTTCCGTGTTTGTCTTGTATTGTAGATATCGTTGGTCTATTTGGCTGTGTTATCTTTCTTAGAGTGTCGTATGCTACCTTACTGTTTCCGCGCTTAATACCTTCATTGATGGTTTCGCATTTTTCCTCTAGCCACACTTCTAGTGCTTGTTTCATTTTCCTTCTGATGTTTTTGTTTATTTTGCTATATTGCCCTGACATTTCAGGGGCCTCTTTCTTAATCTTTTTCATTTCTCTCCGTTCGTCACACAATTTTAGGATGTCATCTGTTACCCAAGGTTTATGTGTTATTCTTCTTGTCCCTAGTATTTCTGTTGCTGATTCTAATAAAGTTCCTTTCATGGTTTCTGTGAGAGAGTTAACATCTTCATTTACAAGGTTTAAAGCTGCAAATTTTCCTCCCACTGTTGCCTCAAATATATCTGCTATTTCTGGATCTTTCAATTTTTCTAAATTAAATCTTAATCGTGTGCATTTGTTTTGCGTATGATTCTTTTTCAGCTTAATTTTGATCGTCAATAGAACCATATCATGGTCACTACCGATGTCTGCTCCTGGAAAAGTTCTTGTTTGTGCTTTGTTATATAACCATATTTCCATATAACCACATTAGAAGGACAGCTGGAGAGGAGATGGGCACCACTAGCTAAACCTTTTGCCCACTGAAATACTACAATGGATAATCACACACAGAGAAACACCCCTATAAACAGCAGACTTATAACAATACGTGTAGCAGCTAAACCCAAAAATATCACGATAATTCAAGTTTATGCCCCAACTGCCGATTATGACGAAGAGGAAATAGACGCATTTTACGAAACACTAGAAGACACAATAAAGGAGATCCCCAAAAAAGATCTATTAATAGTACTAGGCGATTGGAACGCAAAAGTAGGACCTGATGCTTATGAGCAATGGGCCGGTACAGTAGGGAAATTTGGAACAGGAGAAACGAATGAACGAGGACTAAGACTATTGGATTTTGCCAATAAATTTAAATTTACTCTTGCAAATACATTATTCCCACACAAGCTTTCCAGAAGAACAACGTGGCATGCTCCAAAAGCAGACATACATAATCAAATTGATTTCATTCTTACACCGAGAAAATTCAAGTCCAGCAGGAGCTGCTTAATGTCCCACAGACACCACACATGCTCAGAGTGCGGTAGACAATTCCGGTCAAACACAGATCTCCTTAGTCACAGTCGGGCACAAAGCATATATCATTATCTTCATCATAATCCCAGTTGAGCTGAATGCTTATTGTCGATGACTGGCGAACCTGAGGTTTGATAAGATGATGATGTAGAAGTAATCTCTTTAGCTGTTAGCAGCATAGCTCCTGACAGTCTATAGCCTTTCTGATAAAAGAACAGGTCCCCTCAGTGAGTAACTGAGATTGTACCTGAACTCTTATCAGGTTTGCTGTCTGAAAGCATGACTGTGCTAGGGGGAGTTTATGGGTACATGTTTAGTTCCTGGAAGGGAGGCATTCCAGTGCAGCAGGATCATCAGATCCTGTCATGATGGTAGCATACATTTCTGTGCCAATCAGTTCAATAATTCTTAGATCTGTTCTGTTTAGTTATATGCAGTGTAGCCACAACTAGCATTCCTTGTTTTCTAGGAGTCTGTTAAAATATGACAATGGTGCAATGTCCGCTTACCTGCATTTCTTCATCATCCATGGGGAGCATTTGACAGAAGACAACAGTGGGAAATTGAGACAAGATATGACAATGATTTTTTCACAGGTGACAGGTTGTCAGTCTATCCCCCAACTTTCTTTAGTTGTCTCCAACAACATGCATGGAAAGAGGACAGTGACCCTATTCTTTGCTCCCTGAACTAGAATTCCAGGCCCTGTTATCACACAGGAGTATTACAAATATATACTTACAGTCTAAGATCACAGTTACAATTTAAAATCACAAATATTTTATGAAAATACTTTGTTCATGCAGAATTACAGCTGCGTTAATTATTATTATATAGCTACTATCTCAAGTCAAGAGGCAGAAAAAAGGTGGTATGGCCACATCATTAGAATCGAACCAATACAACCATACCTTTGTGCATGCAATAGCAAAAGATAGAACTACAAGGCATGAGGATGACCAATAACTAGATGGGTGGAGACAATCAAAGAAACCTTACAAAGACATGGGCTGATCATGGTCAATGTGACTCAAATTACCAAAGACAGATAACGGCAACTCTCCTTCCCCCCCCCCACCCCCACCCACGACACTTAACGACAAAAGTGGAAATGACAATAGGCAGGTAGAATGATTGCTGGTGATGATTACACTCAGGAAAGAGTGTTAATAATTTTCGGAACTGACGGTTGCACATGCTAAGCATCCCCACAGGTGTTCTGTCTCATTCAGCAGGTGGTGAAGGGTATATATGAGGACAGTTCCTGTAGCCTGCTAACCTTTTATCTTCCTCATTCGACCACTTAATCATCCTTCACTTCTATTTCCAAGTATCTATCTATATTCATTTCCACTTGTGTCGTTGAGCATTGTGGGTGGATGTTTAATTTGGACCTGGACACTAACTGCGGACTTAGAAGAATTCAGGCATTTGAAAACAAATAAATACAGTAATTCTATCATGCTCAGATACATTTGAAAACATATAAATACAGTAATTCTATCATGCTCAGATACATTTGAAAACAAATAAATACAGTAATTCTATCATGCTCAGATACATTTTAAAACTAATAAATACAGTAATTCTGTGTCATGTGACGTATTCCTTCCAGAACATTGTCTTCCCAATGAACTCTCTGAACCTCTCTCTGTCTTGGGCGATGTTGCTTGCATTTTCTAGCGATGTATTCATGTTATCTTTAATGTCGTCAGTCCATCGTCTTCTTGGTCTGCCCCTTCTCCTCTTCCCAGGTACTCTTCCCTCCATTATTTGTCTTTCTAAACAGTTATGTCTCTTTATATGACCAAACAGGCGTAGTTTTCTTTTTGTTATTGTGCTTAGTAACCAACAATCTGGAATATTCAGTGTGTTTATAATATCTGAGTTTCTATTATTTTACAGTAATTCTATCATGCTCAGATACATTTGAAAACAAATAATACAGTAATTCTATCATGCTCAGATACATTTGAAAACAAATAAATACAGTAATTCTATCATGCTAAAATGCATTGGTCTTATGTTCTCGGTAACAGATACCCAATTACTGGGAACATAAGACCAATGTGTTTGTGCACGATAGAATTAACCTGTGGCAGTCCAGATAAAATTAACGCATACTTCCTCTGACACCCTGCCATTTTTTTTACTTCGGGTTTATCTGCACGTTTTTCTTTTTGGCGTAATGTTTTTATTTATTGTGTTCATCATCATTATCAGGTGCCATGCCGACTGGCGTAGGCGGTCACAGCTCTCCACAGCTCTGTCCACAGTATTATGTATCAAGGTGGTTGTTGTTTCCTTGCCGTGCCAGGCTGTCAAACTGTTTAATATTTTCTCACGTTGTCGCCTATAAAAATATAAATTGTGCTTACATATTTATATCGCTGCGGAAAACTAATGAACAATTACTCTAGCACACACTCTCTGTAAAAGTATGATGGGAAAGTAACATCTACGATTGTTGTCCATGACTACAAATGGCTACCTCAATATTGACATTGTGTTTCTACCGGTAGATGACATTTATTGACATTTATAGATTTTGGATTTTGCTTTAGATTTTACTGTATTAGTGAATCAACAAGAACCGCAGTTAATATTAACAAGTTAAGATCAACAAGTTAATATTAGTGAAACTATGTTTACTCGGGTGGGACTGACGCTGCTTGATGAGACATTCCTCAATGCCAAAGATATTCTTCAAGATACAGTAAAGGAGGGACCAGAAGAAGATGATAATATCAAGAACTGAACAGGGTGTGAAGATTCCAAACTCATCAGGATGGTAGAGGATAGAGATGGTTGGAGATATTTCTTCACCAAATGTCTCAATGTGATACCCCTACGTCTCTGATGGGTTATCAAGTTTTATTATTATTATGATTATGTATGAGATTACTCAGATATTGGGTCTGTTTCAGATGAAAGTATCCGGATAATCGGACCTGACAGAGTCCAGGAGTTTCATGCTTGCGTTGGTACCAGTGCATACATTCCATGGCCTCTCAATATCATTTCAAGGACAGGCTATAGGTCAACTGTTGTGAATCTAATCTTCCAGCGGCGACACAGTGAGAAGAAGATGTTGGTGGCTACTCTTAATGGACCACGGGATTTGAAAACTGATGCCCAGTTTAGAGACAGGTATGCAGTTAGTTAATATCAGTTTATAACTCTTAAAACAATAGACTTCATTTGAAAAGTGGTTTTTAATCATTCACATTTGAAAAGTTACTTTTAATCATTCACATTTGAAAAGTGGTTTTTAATCATTCACATTTGAAAAGTTACTTTTAATCATTCACATTTTCACATTTGATCTATGTGTAGTGATCAAGCCATTTACCCTGTGTTTGTGAGATTAGAAATCAAGTTGTACCATCTTGTTGGTTGCTGATCCAGCCATCCTTGGGCTCATGCCCTTTGACCCAATGCCATTAAAATGGCATTATATTGCTGGGAAGTCTGTGGATATTCTCTGGCCAGAGCCAGAGAATATCTATCATACTACCAAGAAGGTAGGTTTCAATCTATGCACTGCTCCGAGCCACTATAGCCAAGATAGGGTTGACTGTGCTCATTCCTCACCACCAATTGACTACTGGTTATGCCGAACTTCTCTATTGCTCCAGGCATGCAACCAAATGTTTGTCAAAAGGAATGTCACATCCTGAACCACTGTGCCTCTATGGGCCTCAACCATAGGAAAAAAACAGTGCTGTCAGTTTCCTCCTCCCCAGTACTGTGCAGTACATCTCTGACTTCCTCCCAACCACTGGATACATATATATTCAGGTAAACATAAAAAACATTTAAACAACAAAATAAAAGCATAATTGTATATATGACGTGCCATGAAGCTGGAGAAAAGTTGGAAGATAGGATCACCTGTGAAAAATATCACCATTGTTGCATCTTGTTTCAATTTCTGACTTCTGTCTTCTATATAACCACTGGAAAGATCAAAGGGAGAAGAGATAGAGGTCAACAAAGAGAAAAGTTACTAGATGGGCTTGTATCGTGGCACGGTAGAAGCTCACCAACCGAGCTTATTGACAACACAAGAGACAGAGAGTCGTGGAGAAACATGATCGCCTACGCCAGTCGTCATGGCACTTGATTTATTGTCTTCTATATCACCATTGTTGCATCTTGTTTCAATTTCTGACTTTTGTCTTCTATCAAATAATCCCCAATGGATGGTGAAGAGATGCAGGCCAGCGGACCTTGCACCTTTGTCCTTTTGTGGTAGACAACAACTAGGTGGTGGGGAATGTGACCTCACTGTTGTAGTCAACAACTAGGTGATGGGTATTCTAGATGTGACCTCACTGTGGATAGACAACTAGGTGATGGGTATTCTAGATGTGACCTCACTGGATAGGCCAACAAATCTGACAGAAAAATGATGAGAATTGGCCTAGAAAGACCTCCATAAGAACACCTCCCTTTACACGTCGATGGCTTCAACAACCTTACATGAGTTACACAACTGAGATAAACTATTTTTTTTCCCCAGAAAGACTATAGGCTTTCAATAGCTAAATGCTCACAGCTATAGGAATTGCTTCATCAGCATTCATAAATAAATGGCAAAGTACTGAGTATAAATATTGCCAAGAAAGAAAATCACTACAGCCAAAAGAAAGGATGAGTTGATAGCTACATCCTGAATAAACATGCTACCAATGTTTGAATATTATGTAGATAGTTAGATTGTTTATCTGACTACCTAATGGTGATGTTAATGCAATACACAAACACAGGCTAATTGAGAACAAACACAGGCTAAGTGAGAACAAACACAGGCTAAGTGAGAACAAACACAGGCTAATTGAGAACAAACACAGGCTAATTGAGAACAAACACAGGCTAAGTGAGAACAAACACAGGCTAAGTGAGAACAAACACAGGCTAAGTGAGAACAAACACAAGCTAAGTGAGAACAAACACAAGCTAATTGAGAACAAACACAAGCTAAGTGAGAACAAACACAAGCTAAGTGAGAACAAACACAAGCTAAGTGAGAACAAACACAAGCTAAGTGAGAACAAACACAAGCTAAGTGAGAACAAACACAGGCAACATGCTACCAATGTTTGAATGTTATGTTGATAGTTTGATTGTTTATGTGACTACCTAGCGATGATGTTATGTTCATCCATTGGATTGTATCACTTCTTGACAGATTAATCATATCAAGTGAGAACTCTGGTGTTTTTCTAGACCGCATTACCATGGATGATGCTGGTACCTACTTTGCTCAAGCTCATATTAGTACTGGTCAGGTCTGGACAAGGACCACTAATGTAACTGTCCATTGTAAGTAATAGAACAATGATGTTAACTGTCTACTGTATGTGGAGAAACTTGGAACAGGGTAATGATGTTTTGCTAATCACTGGAAACACACATAATTACACTCACAAATTGACGTTTTGACCAAGAGGCCTTTATCAAGAACATTCACACAAAAAATGATGAGTAGGAATGACACTATAACGTTCAAAAGGCAGAGTTAAATATAGATATAACCCAAAAGTGTTGGTTGGTTGCTGATCCAGGGGTCCATGGGCTCATGCCCTTTGACAAGTCCCTGAATGTCATTGCTGATGTAAGTAATTATGCCACAGCAGTTGGTACACTTACAGACATAGCTGATATAGGTCAGTGTCTTTGTGTATAGTCTCCTATAAGAGGGCCACATGTGTCTTGTGAGTGTGTAAAAAAATAACAAGCTCTAGTTTTTTGTTTCTTATACCACACATGTTCAGTTGTAGGATGTTAAACATAGACTTTATTTTATGACAATCTTGACTGCTGGTTCTCTCTCTAAGGTTTTCTGGGTTTAATGTTTTGGTGCTTTGTAGGTGTTGTTGCTGTGTTGTGTATTGTGCATTTCAGTGTTGTTGTTTTTGATGTACTCCAATAGTTAATTTCTTGGCTAGAGCAGCTAGTTACCCATTGTCTGCCATGAACTTTGATAACCGAGGCGACATCCAAATTCATTTGTAAATATTTGTTTTATTGACATTATGTTGCTGGGAAGTCTGTGGATTTTCAGCCCACCCTGGGCCAGAACCAGAGAATAACTATCACACCAAAAGGAAAGTAGGTTTCTACCTATGCACTGCTCCGAGCCACTACAACCAAGATAAGGTTCTTGTGTTATGCCGAAATTCTTTATTGCTTCATGCATGCAACCAAATGTTCAAGTCAAAATGATTGTCACGTCCTGAGTCACTGTGCCTCTATGATAGGCCTCAGCCATAGGAAAAATCAGTCTGTCAGTTTCCTCCTTCCCAGTGCTATGCAGTACAACTCTGGCTTCCTACCCACCACAGAGGATGTTACATATATAAAAATAACAAAGCATAAATCACATTTCAACAACAAAATAAAAGCATGAGAAGCATAATTGTATAGATGACATGCCATGATGCTTCTATAAGAAGAGAACCTCAGTATAACAGCATGTCATCTACTAGGGTTTTCTGTTGTACAATAATGTAAAAAAATTATTTTAAAATTTCTAAGAATAAAATAGTTATTGTGCTTTCCAAACAGTAACACCCATGTTTGTTGGAGTTTTTTATGTGTATTTTGCAAAAAGTCTTTACCACTTTCTCACACCTCTCTTATCACACATACAGAAAAAAACTACACATATTTGCAGTATGCAATTTTTTATTTACATTTACAAATCGTATTTTTAAATCTCAAAGAACATAATAGATTATTTTGCGTTATCCACAGATATATGTTTGGTTGTTTTTATTGGTTTAAAAAAAACCCATCTGTACCACTTTTTCACAGCTCTTGTATCAGACATACAAAAATTGCACACATATTTGTAGTGTACAATTCTTTATTTACATGTGCAAATATTACTTACTAGGACCACACATTTAATTGTCCACTAAGTATTAGGATCATGAAATTTAGTTGTAAGTACTGGGACCATAAAATTAAGCTGTCTATTGTAAGTACTGGGACCATAAAATTAAGCTGTCCATTGTAAGTACTGGGACCATAAAATTAAGCTGTCCAATGTAAGTACTGGGACCATAAAAATAAGCTGTCCATTGTAAGTACAAGGACCATAACATTAAGCTGTCCATTGTAAGTACTGGGACCATAAAAATAAGCTGTCCATTGTAAGTACTGGGACCATAAAATTAAGCTGTCCATTGTAAGTACTGGGACCATAAAATTAAGCTGTCCATTGTAAGTACTGGGACCATAAAATTAAGCTGTCCATTGTAAGTACTGGGACCATAAAATTAAGCTGTCCATTGTAAGTACTGGGACCATAAAATTAAGCTGTCCATTGTAAGTACTGGGACCATAAAAATAAGCTGTCCATTGTAAGTACAAGGACCATAACATTAAGCTGTCCATTGTAAATACTGGGACCATAAAATTAAGCTGTCCATTGTAAGTACTGGGACCATAAAAATAAGCTGTCCATTGTAAGTACTGGGACCATAAAATTGAACTATCTGTTCTTATAATCTTCCCGATCTACTAAAAAATGCCAAATGTCTATATGATTATTTCAGGGGTGTTGTGATATTATGTTATTACCTAATGAATAAACTGACTCTTCAATCTACAGTGAGGCCGATTGTGTACAATGGACGATTAAACATCAGCAAGTCCGAAGTTGTGTACCATTCCAACAACAATAGTAATTGTGTGAATATCACTTGCGGAAATATCGAGTATGCTGGATATCCTCCAGCCAAGTTCGTGTGGAGTGTAAGTTACATTAAGTTGTCTCTGTCTATGTATACAGTGGAATTGTGTAAGTTACATCAAGTTGTCTCTGTCCATGTATACAGTGGAATTCCGTTATAACAACTTGGTTTGTACTGAAGAAATTTGTATGTAATAACAGAAATTTGCTATATACAATACAAATAATATAGAATAAATATAATTGGGGATTTGAAAAGTGTTGTTATATAAGGAAATTTGTTATAAAAGAATGTGTTATAGAGGGATACATTCCACTGTAGCTATTTATTTTCAGTTCCCTGTGGAATATAGTGCTGGAACTGTTGCTCTTAAATGATATCTGTGCTGTATTGTCCTCATCAGTTGTTCCTAATTTATTCCTTTCTTCACTTCTTCTTCACATGTTCCAGGTTTAAAAATATTCATTACCCGTGGGTTACATTCCAGTGCCTGTTTGGTTCTATTGTCATGCTTCTTTCTAAGAGTGTCCTTTATATCTCTATTGTCTACTTGTGATCTTCACTTCCAGCTGGCATAAGTTATCTCTATATAATATCCGTATTGGTCAGCCTGTTCCCTTCAGCTTGTGTATTTGTTGTGGTTTAAAAAAAAAATTAATTCATTTTTGTAGGAATAAATAGCCAGGAGGTTAGAGTGTCAGTCTCATAACCATGAGGTGCAGATTCAAATCCAGCATTTTCTTTGTCGGGGGCTAAATTAAAAGAAAACTCCCTGAATATGACGTGGTGACAGCAAGTACCTGTGGCCTTCATCATACAAACCACTGGCAACCTCTCTGAAACTCCCTAACAGGAAAATGCAGTATTGACAGATGGATATTGACCCTTTGACCCCAACATAAAATGCAGTATTGACAGATGGATATTGACCCTTTGGCCCCAACATAAAATGCAGTATTGACAGATGGATATTGACTCTTTGGCCCCAACATAAAAAGAGCACTTGTTCACATCATTTGTGTTCATTACAAATTCTTCTTCAGCGTTCATCATCAAGCTCCCACTGAATCTATCTTGTAGAAGGACAATGATCCTACTAGATTTCCAACAGGATGTAGTCCAGAGAATGGAAATGCATTGTGTCACAATTTTATTTGCGACAATGGCCAGAGACATCCATCTTTGGCATATTATTGCAAATAATACAGTGGAATCCCTCTATAGCACATCCTTTTATCACAAATTTCAATATAGAGCAACAATTTTTGAAATCCATCTATCTATAAGCTGGCCCTTTTGTGCCTTGTGGCGTAAGAAGAGTTCTCTGGAGTTCCCTGTGTGCTGTTTGAAATCTATCTATCTATATACTGACCCTTTTGTGCCTTCAACAGTATATTGATGGCCTTTTTGCATCTTTACAGATGACCCAGAAAGTTGGTCAATGTAAAAATTGATAATATGTACATACTGCGCAAAACTGAAATCCAACAGGTAGATCCAACAATAGGGTAATAAAGTTTTGCTAATAACTAGAGACACACATAATAACAGATACAAATTGACATTTTGACCAAAAGGCCTTTATCAAGACAACAATTGAAACAAAATTAAAATATATACCAGAAAATGACAGTAATAACATCGACGGTCACATTGGTATGTGTAATATAAATTGACCGAAAGAGGTGAAATGACACCGGACAAGGAAAATACAAAAATGACCACAAACATGTGACATGAAACAAACAGAAACTATGGATCAACTTAGAGTCATACATGAGACAGTCGCTCATTAATATAAACATTACAAATAGACTAACACAACACCTCAACTTCCAGACTTTCTCACGACTGATTTTGTTGATTCTTGATCAGTAGAGGCAAGAATAGAATATACATAATGAGTCTAAATTTGAAGGATGCTTTTCATCCATGTCGCTTGTCTTCTGACATCACCCTCAGGGCCTCCACAGATGATTGCTCAGGGCCCCCTCAGACAATTTAAAATTCATATTATAATAATTTATATAATATTTTTTTTTCATTTTCAGTAGTATAATCACTGGTACTTATTATTTCCATCTTGTATCCTTCACGCAGGCACAGTTTAAAACTTTGTCAGTGAAGACTGCTACAGATGATTCCACTAGTTCTGTGCACATTTGTTCTCCATTCTTTGGCCAGGTTACATGTTCTATAGCAGGATTCTCTTCAGTGTGTACCTATGATCACCTGGCAACATTAGTGCTGGATCTGCCAGGTTGGACTTTAAAAAAAATGGTTTTTGTGGATAGTGCACTGAATATGTTGATTTTCTGTTGTAGGCAACTTGTAAATGTGGCTGTGGTATGGGTAAAGTTTGTAAATGTGGCTGTGGTATGGGTAAAGTTTGTAAATGTGGCTGTGGTATGGGTAAAGTTTGTAAATGTGGCTGTGGTATGGGTAAAGTTTGTAAATGTGGCTGTGGTATGGGTAAAGTTTGTAAATGTGGCTGTGGTATGGGTAAAGTTTGTAAATGTGGCTGTGGTACGGGTAAAGTTTGTAAATGTGGCTGTGGTACGGGTAAAGTTTGTAAATGTGGCTGTGGTACGGGTAAAGTTTGTAAATGTGGCTGTGGTATGGGTAAAGTTTGTAAATGTGGCTGTGGTATGGGTAAAGTTTGTAAATATGGCTGTGGTATGGGTAAAGTTTGTAAATATGATTCTGGTATTAATAAAATTTGTAAAAATGGCTGTAGTATGGGTGAAGTTTGTAAATGTGGCTGTAGTATGGGTAAAGTTTGTAAATGTGGCTGTGGTATGGGTAAAGTTTGTAAATGTGGCTGTGGTATGGGTAAAGTTTGTAAATGTGGCTGTGGTATGGGTAAAGTTTGTAAATGTGGCTGTGGTACGGGTAAAGTTTGTAAATGTGGCTGTGGTACGGGTAAAGTTTGTAAATGTGGTATGTGTGAAGTTTGTAAATGAGGGCTGTGGTATGGGTAAAATTGTTAAATGTCACTGTGATGCAGGTGAAGTATGTAGGTGAATGCTTAATTTTATACGTATAAACTACTATCTGATACACGCATGCAAAAACATTCATATAGGGAACATAAGATGTTACATCATTAAGATGTTTTTGGTTCTTGTTACTTGTATCTGTTTGTGTACCTATAGTTTAAGATGGTTCTGGTTGTTGTGTCTGTTTGTGTACCTCTATCTTAAGATGGTTCTGTTTGTTATTACTTGTGTCTGTTTGTGTACCTCTAGCGTTCTGTTTGTTGTTACTTCTGTCTATTTGCGTACCTCTAGTTTAAAATGTTTCTGTTTGTTGTTACTTGTGTCTGTTTCTGTACCTCTAGCTTAAGATGGTTCTAGTTGTTGTTACTTGTTTCTCTAGCTTGAGATGGTTCTGGTTGTCGTTAGTCGTGTCTGTTTCTCTACCTCTAGTTTAATATGGTTCTGTTTGTTGTTACTTGTGTCTGTTTGTGTACCTATAGCTTGAGATGGTTCTGGTTGTTGTTCACTCGTGTCTGTTTCTCTACCTCTAGATTAAGATGGTTCTGTTGTTATTACTTGTATCTATTTGTGTACCTCTAGCTCCTCCAGTCAACCAAACTGTCGTACAGAAGAGCACTTCAATGCAAGATCTAATCTTGACGATTGTAATGCCAATCTTAGCCGTGCTAATCCCTTTAGCCATACTTGGTATGTGGGTTCTCAACAATATACTCAAGTCACATCCACAGAACAGAGGGCAGAACAACAGTCAGCAGTAAGCCAAGCCATCATCATTATTTTATCATCACTAACATCATTTCATCATCACCATCAACACCACCAATCACACAACTACCACCACCAATCACAACTACCACCACCATCACAACTACCATTACCACAACTACCATAACTACAAGTACCATTATCGTCAACATCGCCATCACAACTACCATCATGAACACCACATTTACTATCAACACCACCATCACAACTATCACTACACCATCACAGTCACTACCATTGCAACCACTACTACCATCATCACCACCACAGAGAGAATTTTTTTCAGAAATTGTTAAGGATTATAGCTTGAAGCTACAGAGTTACATGCATGAGTGGTACCATTGACAGGTTGTGTGCTGCTGTGTTGAAAGGGGCAGAGTACACCTGAGGAAACCTGAGCACATTTAGGTCAATCCTCTATGATTTTAGCCTGCATTATTAACCTCAATTATAAATAATAAATATTTTTTTAAATGTATTGTTTTTCTAATATTTAGCTATTATGTTTTATTCAGAAACATTCTTCTAGTATACTATTTACGTCTGCTTTTCAGACAAGACAACAGACAATACTCTGAACTAAATGTCATTCAATTCTGCACATTTTGATGTATAGTACATCACTGTAGATTTACAAATAAATAAAATATTGTACAAAGACAAAATGTAACCACACTCTTAATTTTGTTGCTTAGTTCGTAAACATGTATGCAAAGAAAAACTTAAAGCAGATGAATAGTTTCACAAATTTTAAAACATTAACTTCAGATGGTAAATGCAAGACTGAAATTATAAGCACAATAGGACAAGCAAAAGCAGCATTCCATGAGATGAAAAATATCCTATGCAACAAGTCCGTATCGATGGATACTAGAAAACGTGTCCTCAAATGCTACATTGAACCAGTGCTATGGAAGTGAAGCATGGACAATAAATAAGATATAACAAAAATCATTGGAGGCAGCGAAAATGTGGTTTATTCGAAGAATGTTACGCATTCCTTGGACAATTGTTTTCTTACGGGCCACCTCAAGCTGAAATAGATGTAGAGGAAAATATTTTCTATTCTTACAGGCAACCTCAAGCTGAAATAGATGTTGAGGAAGATATTTTCTATTCTTACAGGCCACCTCAAGCTGAAATAGATGTAGAGGAAGATATTTCAGCAGAACAAGGACAGGATCTTGATGACAGCGCAGATGAGAACATTCAAACTGAGGTCAGGGAAGAAGATTCCTACGATGAAAATAATTTCCGTGTTATGGAAGGCATCAACCGAGATTACCGCCATGTCCGCAGCAATAATTACGGTGCAGGTGATGAAGACAACAGAATTGTCGATGATAACGGTAGTGATGAGAATGGTGGTAATAAAGGAAATGAGCAACAGCCATTAATGGATGGTAAGTAACATTCTTTTAGTCCATCCATCCATCCATCCATCTAATCTAATCTAATCTATCTTATTTATCTAATCTCTTTATATGCTGTGTCCCTTGTTTGTGGTAAGTAACATTCTTTTAGTCCATCCATCCATCTAATCTAATCTAATCTATCTTATTTATCTAATCTCTTTATATGCTGTGTCCCTTGTTTGTGCTTATTTATCTAATCTCTTTATATGCTGTGTCCCTTGTTTGTGGTAAGTAACATTCTCTTAGTCTATCTGTCTGTCTATCTGTTTGTCTGCATGCATGTAGTTGCATCTGTGGGTCACACTAATGACCTACTAGACATACCGCTCATGCAGCAGAAAACCTTAGTGGATGACATGCCGTTATATTGAGGTTATCTTCTTTTTTAAAGCATCTTCATGGCACGTCATCTATACAATTATGCTTTTTTTGTGTTGTTGTTGAAATGTGTTACATGTTTACCTGAATATATATGTATGCACCCTCTGTGGTTTGGAGGGAACCAGAGATGTACTGCGCAGCACTCGGGAGGAGGAAACTGACAGCACTGTTTTTTCCCATGGCTGAGACCCATCATAGAGGCACAGTGACTCAGGACGTGACAATCCTTTTGACTTGAACATTTAGTTGCATGCTTGGAGCAATGGAGAAGTTCGGCATAACCAGTAGTCAATTGGTGGCGATGAATGAGCACAGTGAACTCATCTTGGCTACAGTGGCTGGGAGCAGTGCATAGGTTGAAACCTACCTTTCTGGAGGTGTGATAGTTATTCTCTGGCTCTGTTCTGGGGTGGGCCAGAAATCCACATTCCCAGAAATATAATGCCATTTAATGGGATTAGGTCAAAGGGCATGAGCCCATGGACCGCTGGATCAGCAACCAACCAACCAACCATTTGTCTGCCTGCCTGCATTCTTTGGAGATGGCCTTCCTGTGTGCTGTTTGTAAGCTTGTTCCTGTGGCTTCTTTGATTTCTGTGGTCTATCTTTTACAAGGTCTTAATGGAGATTTGGAAGTCAGAGAAGTCAGGGCCCCCACTTCTAAAGCTTTTTGTATCAATGAAACTGTTTAGGCAGACCAGTTTTCTATATGCTGCCTAAAATCCACAAGGAATCTAATCCAGGTAGACTTATTGTCTTTGCATGCTCTTGTCCCACTGAGCGCATCTCCAACTTCCTTGACAGAATTTTCCAGCCCTTAGCCGAACAACTGCCTTCATTCTTAAAAGACACCAAGCATGCATTGACCATTGTTTATTCTGTGCAGTTGTCTTCTGATGGTACTTATCATCTGTTCTTGCTTGATGTTTGTCTATTTTATACCCCATGCTGATGGTCTTAGGGCTTTGCAGTTCTTTCTGGACAAGCGTCCCCATCCCTCTGTATCAACTCCTACTCTAATCCACCTTGCTGAACTGATGCTTACACTCAACACTTTTGAAGGCTTCTCCTTCTTCTTCTTCAGCGTTTACTTTCAAACTCCCACTGAATCTCCTTTGTAGCAGGACCATGGTCCTACTAGATTTCCGGCAGGATATAGTCCAGAGAATGGAAATGCATTGTGTCACCGTTTTAATTGCACCATTGGCCCGACACATCCGTCTTTGGCTGTCTTTTGAATCTGATGGATACTTTATTGATCAGATTAGTGGCGTTGCTATGGGCACCAAGATAGGACCCAGCTATGCGTGTCTTATCATGGGATATCTGGAACAGTTTGGTTGACCTATGATGGCCCTTTCCAACAAATATATTGATGATGGCACAGGTATTAAGACCTTAAGATTGAAACGTTGAAACTCTCTTTTATACTGTTATTTGAATTTTTTCATACCCATACTCTATAGTCTGAGTGTCTGTGCCTTCATTGTAAAGTGAATCGACCTTGTGTTTTGAGTAATTATTATTGTCTATACAAACAGATTTACTCAATTGCTTTTAGTTTCAATTATAAATAAATTCTGCATGTTTACCGTTAGGGAATTGTGTGTAGACTACTTGTCGCTTGTAATCAAACCCATATATCAGAAGCAATTCATAAATAATTCACTATATTTATTTATTTAAATTTTTGTTTATTTAAACAGAAATCATAGGAACAATTGTGTGAGTATGTTCAAGTCATGGAAAAAGTTGGCTATATTCTGTGCTTCAAGTTAGAGAAACGATTGGATACAGCTATTGTGAGTACTTTCAAGTTAGAGATATGATTGGATACAGCCATTGTGAGTACTTTCAAGTTAGAGAAACAATTGAATACAGTCATTGTGAGTACTTTCAAGTTAGAGAAACAATTGTGAGTACTTCAGAATTATAGACAGTTGGGTACAGCCTATATGAGTACTTTATGTTAGAAAGAGAGCTTACTGTCATTCTGGGTACTGTCTAGTTATAAATACAACTTTGTACAGCCACTTATGAGTACTTTAACCTTATGCATGCTGTGTTTACAATTACGTAATTTCTCTTCTGCTGCGGAATTAGTTTTTGGAAATGTTATGCAATCGTTGCTGTCTGTTTTGAAATCGCAATAACGTTTTTGTTATTACAGATATTTAAATAATATTTGCACATATAAATAAAGATTTGAATTCTGCATATATTTTTGTAGGTTTTGTTTGTGTGTGTGTGATACGAGACATGTGGAAAAGTGATAAAGACAGATTATGACTTATCTAAAGCTAGGCCTACCATATTTTTGATCGATCGAAAGCTGTTGAATATTATATATTTTACATAGTGAGAACCTTGTGGAACCTCGTGGTCTGTTTTAATTAAACAAATGGAAGTACTTACTTCTCAAGATTTCCATGTTGCGTTCAGAATAAATAATGATTTCACTGAATATACGAAGATAGAAAAGTATAATAAACTCGATTCACTGTCATGTTGCTTCGCTGCAAAGCTGATTCTTAAAGATTGCTCAGATTTCCATTTAATAATCAAACACTGTCATCTATCGCCATTTTGAAAATAGAAATGGGAAGTTAGATAAATTCTCTTCTCAATGTTGCCAAAGCATTCTGTCAAAAAAGCTACAGATCTCGATTTTTTCGTTTGGTTTCGGGTTTAGCGAACCAGGCGGTGGATTCTGCTGTCCGAAATCAAGACATGACACAATTCCGGCGGAATGCACTGCCTGAACACAGCATGCTAAAGGTTGAAGTTTTAAAGATCGATAGGTACAACCATTGTGAGTATTTTCAAATGATAGAAATGGTTTTCATTCTTTGTTTCAATTTACATAAACAGTTGTTTACAGTTATCATACTTTCACATGGTAGAAATAATTGGTAAACATCAATGTAAGTACATTCTAGTTATGGTTGGTTATAACCATTTGAGTACTTTCATCTTATAGAAACCACTGGTTATATTTATTTTTATGATTTATCAACTTATGGAAATAATTGGATGCAATTATGTACTTTTGAGTTTATAAAAACAGTTAGTTGCAACATTTGGTTTATAAAAACAGTTGGTTGCAACATTTGGTTTATAAAAATAGTTGGTTGCAACATTTGGTTTATAAAAACAGTTGGTTGCAACATTTGGTTTATAAAAACAGTTGGTTGCAACAGCTGTATTTTCATGATTAAAAATAATGTGTGCAGGAGACTGCCGAAAAACTGTGTACACGTGTTGAATAAATGTTAGAAAACTGTGTACCATATGGTAAATAATTGTTACAAAACTGTGTACCATATGATAAATAATTGTTACAAAACTGTGTACCATATGATAAATAATTGTTACAAAACTGTGTACCATATGGTAAATAATTGTTACAAAACTGTACCATATGGTAAATAAATGTTACAAAACTGTACCATATGGTAAATAATTGTTACAAAACTGTACCATATGGTAAATAATTGTTACAAAACTGTACCATATGGTAAATAATTGTTACAAAACTGTACCATATGGTAAATAATTGTTACAAAACTGTACCATATGGTAAATAAATGTTACAAAACTGTACCATATGGTAAATAATTGTTACAAAACTGTGTACCATATGATAAATAATTGTTACAAAACTGTGTACCATATGGTAAATAATTGTTACAAAACTGTGTACCATATGGTAAATAATTGTTACAAAACTGTACCATATGGTAAATAATTGTTACAAAACTGTGTACCATATGATAAATAATTGTTACAAAACTGTACCATATGGTAAATAAATGTTACAAAAATGTGTACCATATGGTAAATAATTGTTACAAAACTGTGTACCATATGATAAATAATTGTTACAAAACTGTACCATATGGTAAATAATTGTTACAAAAATGTGTACCATATGGTAAATAATTGTTACAAAACTGTACCATATGGTAAATAATTGTTACAAAACTGTACCATATGGTAAATAAATGTTACAAAACTGTACCATATGGTAAATAATTGTTACAAAACTGTGTACCATATGGTAAATAATTGTTACAAAACTGTGTAACACGTGGTAAATAAATGTTAGAAAACTGTGTACCATATGGTAAATAATTGTTACAAAACTGTGTACCATATGGTAAATAAATGTTACAAAACTGTGTAACACGTGGTGAATAAATGTTAGAAAACTGTGTACCATATGATAAATAATTGTTACAAAAATGTGTACCATATGGTAAATAATTGTTACAAAACTGTGTACCATATGGTAAATAATTGTTACAAAACTGTGTAACACGTGGTGAATAAATGTTAGAAAACTGTGTACCATATGGTAAATAAATGTTAGAAAACTACTCCTTATGGTAAATAAATATTATAAAAAAATATACAAAGGATTAAATAGCAGTTTTATGCTGGAAAACACACAGCATATCAATGTTTCTACCAGATATGTTTTTATCAAGATGGTGACAAACAAAAACATAATGGAACAAGAAAGTTGCATGAAGACTTTATGAAGCTTGTAATTACATGTAGTCTTTAGGCTGCTTTATTGTCAGACTATGTGCTTGTTTGTCTCTATATTGATAAAGATCTTTTTGTTGAAACATTGATCCCTTGTATTTTACAACATAAAACAGCAATTTAGCCCTTCTTCTTCTGTGTTCATTCTCAAACTTCTGCAGATTAGCTGGATGCAGTCAGGAGAACAGAATGTGTTGTACCAATGTTTACAGCTTTGCTGTGATATCTGCGCCTTTCAGCCTGACACATTCGACTTTAAGTATAGCTTCCTGATCACTTTGACCCTATATGAGATGGAACAGCCAACTTCACCCCTTAATTTCCTTAGCCACCTCTTTGGCATAACATCTCAAAATGCCAAACTTGAAAATGAAAATGTTGCACAAAAATGAGAATTGCATCATAGGAAGGTAAACGTTGTTGCTATTCTTTGCTTTCCTTTGGAGCCCTGTCAACACACAGGCCCTGACAACCAGGCCCTGATAAAATGTGAGCAAGCTTCATAACCCATGTTATAGTTTTTCGTACATTTATTTACCTTATATAAACAATTGGTTACATTCATTGTGAATGCCTTCCCTGTATAGAAATATATGAATCATTTGAAATACTGTAGAAGTGATACGACGGACCCTGTAGCCTCATTGATAGCTTACCTACTATCTCCGGATTACAGTATTCCAGGTTTGAAACTACACCAAGACCCAAAACATATGAGTCAGGATGTCTCACCTGACAGTCAACCTGCTGTAAATGGGTACTTGGCGCATTAATTGAGGACAATAAACACAGACAGACACTGAACTGACCACCTCACCTAATAGTTGCTGCGGATTAGTACATGAAGAGTTATCTTCATTCCCCCCCCCCCCACCAGCATGTTGCTGCCATGCTACTTACCTCTACTTTAGAAGTAATACTAATCATTAGAAGGCTTCCTGCCAAAGACGGATGTGTCGGGCCATTGGTATAAATAAAACTGTGACACAACACATTTCCATTCTCTGGATAACATCCTGCTGGAAATCAAGTAGGATCATGATCCTGCTACAATGGAGGTCCAGCAGGAGTTTGAGAATGTACGCTGAAGAAGATTAGAAGGTTTGTGAAAGTAGAATTGTTCATTTGGAAGTCTATAAAAGCAAGATTAGTTATTTCAAAGTTTGGCATTGTAAAATTAATCATTTGAAATACTAGAATTGTGAAATTAATCATTTGAAATACTGGAATTGTGAAATTAATTATTTCAAAGTATATTGTTATGAAATTCATAATTTCAATGCAAGTGGAAGTGAGATTAATTATTTTAGTTTGTCACAGTGACAGTTATTGTCACAGTGACAGAAACTAATCATCTCAAAATGTAAAAACCAGATTTATAATTTGATATCCAGGAAAAAAACAAGTCTTTAATGGTCTCTTAAATTGGGATTAATCATTTCAAGGTATCCAAAACTCAGGATAATCATTTACATTTTTGTGAAACTAATCATTTCAAGATTTGTGAAGCTGATATTAATCATGTGAAAGAGTGAGATTAATTATTTAAAAGAGAGAAATTCATTCATTTGAAAGAGTGAGAGATTAAACATTTGAAATATGTCAAAATGAGATTAACTATTTAAATTTCTGCCAGTGAGAATAGTCATTTCAAAGTCTGTCAAAGTGTGATTCATCATTTCAGTGTCTGTCAAACTGAGATTCGTTCATTCATTTTCCTTTTGCGCTGAAGTTAGTGCATAGGGCAGAGGTCAGATCTCTCCAATTCTGTTTGTTCAAAGCTATTCTGTACAGTTCTTGAATAGTACAAACTGAGATTAATCATATAAAAATCTGCCAAACTAAGATTAATCATATAAATGCTTGATAAAGTGAGATTAATCATATCAATGTCTGTTAAACTGAGATTAATCATATCAAAGTCTGTCAAAATGAGATTAATCATTTTAATGTCTGTTAAAGTGAAAGTGAGATTAATCATATCAATGTCTATCAAAGTGAGATTAATCATATCAAATGTTTCAGAATGAGGTTATTTATTTGTAAGTGCGTCAGTAAGATTAATCATTTATGTTCCTTCATTGGGAAATTAATCATTTTATTTCAAAGTCTGCCAAAATGAGATTAATCATTTCAATGTCTGTCAGAGTTAGAATAGTCATTACTATGTCTGCTAAAGTGAGATTCAAAGTCTGTAAAAGCTAGATTATTTATTTTAATAGTAGAAAGAGTGAGATTTTAATTATTTGAAAGTCTTGTCAAAAGTGAGATTATTTATTTCAAAATCTGTCATAATGAATATCATCTTGCACAGTGTGGATTAAGTAGGGGATTAAAGCTCTCTTTATGAGAGACATGCTTCTTTCAAGACACTTCAAGAATACATTCATTTATATCTGTTTCATTAACAATGTCTTAGTAATATGTGGACAGAAATCATGTAATATGTGGACAGAAATCACACACTTGCAGACAACTGCAAAATTACACCATGCACAGTCAATACATACTTATGTCCCTTTTTAATTGCCTATTCCTAAGTGAATGATGGTTGGTTGCATCTACACTTGCCATTCAGTGTAGGGAAGTGGGAGCCCTAGTTGTCATTCCAAGGCCAGATGTGCTGACTTGGGTGCATTTTGTCCATGTTTTTTCAAGGTTAACTTGATGTGTTCTGTCCACCGTTGTTTTAGTCTACCTTTGGCTTTATATCCGGATATTCTTTAATTCTTTTCTCTTATTGGTATTTGGTTTGAGCTCATTCTCATAAAGTGACTGGACCATTTTATGTCCCTTCAATGACTTAAATTTTGCTATTTTTCCTTTTTTTTTTAAAAACCTGTGAAACCTTTCATTATTGTTCATATATTCTTCTTCTTCTGTTGTCAGCAGATTCCTACAGATTAGCAGGATGCAGTGCAGAGAACAAAATTGATTGCATCATGGTTTACAACTCGGCCGTGGTAACTGCTCCTTCTATGCCTGACAGCATGGCTTCTGGGTCACATTAACCTTGTATGGGATGGGTCGGTCAGCCCCCTCTCTCACACCTATCCATCTCTTATGACATGTATAGAAGATCACATTGTCACTATTCTGTGCACTCCTTCTAGAGAGAGCCCCAGTAAAACGTGGGTGAACATGTATTGTGATGATGAGGCACTTGCTGAGATCACATTGTATACAGTTTCTGATGAGTGGGATGTTATTGAAACATTTGTTGCGGTTAAATTATATGGTAGCTGTTAGTGTGCTTGGAGACAGGATTACCTAAACCATGATCTCCATTATTTTCAATGGTCAAAAAGTTTTGATATAACCAAATTGGACTCACGTTGAACTTGAAAGGAGCATACTCTATCATAAAGGATGAAAGCAGCATATCTCATCATAAGTTGTATCAGTTGGAGTTGCATGTCTTGACAAGCTTGTATCAGTTGGAGTTGTATGTCTTGACAAGCTTGTATCAGTTGAAGTTGCATGTCTTGACAAGCTTGTATCAGTTGAAGTTGCATGTCTTGACAAGCTTGTATCAGTTGAAGTTGCATGTCTTGACAAGCTTGTATCAGTTGGAGTTGTATGACTTGACAAGCTTGTATCAGTTGGAGTTGCATGTCTTGACAAGCTTGTATCAGTTGAAGTTGTATGTCTTGACAAGCTTGTATCAGTTGGAGTTGTATGTCTTGACAAGCTTGTATCAGTTGGAGTTGTATGTCTTGACAAGCTTGTATCAGTTGGAGTTGCATGTCTTGACAAGCTTGTATCAGTTGGAGTTGTATGTCTTGACAAGCTTGTATCAGTTGGAGTTGTATGTCTTGACAAGCTTGTATCAGTTGGAGTTGTATGTCTTGACAAGCTTGTATCAGTTGGAGTTGCATGACTTGAGACATTTTTTCTCATGGATAAATCTGCAGATTCATCATCAATTTGATTGGTTTTAGGAAAAAACATGGGAAAATTACATCGCTGTACTTTTGTGTGTTGAAACTGAGCCTTTGTTCTTGTCCCTTTACAAAATATTGAGTTCTGGGCTATACTAGCAGGACAGTCCTAGCAGGACTATATATATCTCATGAGTATATGTATCTTAATTTCCTAGTTATGATTGGTAAATCATCAAGATCCAGTCCTGTTCTCCTTCTTCATCTTCTACAGCATTCATTCTCAAACTCCCGCTGAATCTCTCATGTACCAGGACAATGGTTCTACTAGATTTCATTCTCAAACTCCCGCTGAATCTCTCATGTACCAGGACAATGGTCCTACTAGATTTCATTCTCAAACTCCCGCTGAATCTCTCATGTACCAGGACAATGGTCCTACTAGATTTCATTCTCAAACTCCCGCTGGATCTCTCATGTACCAGGACAATGGTTCTACTAAATTTCCAGCAGAATATAGTCCAGAGAATGAAAATGCACAGTGTCTATATTTTATTTACATGAATGGCCCAACACATCCATCTTCGCTGGGGTTCTCATTCACACCTCCTCATTTCTTGTCCTGTCTTACCATTTAAAAATCTTTCCCCAGCAGTGTTCACAAATGTTTGCAACCTATTTTGGCTTGACATTATGAAGATTTCTATGACTTTCTATCTGAAAAAACTAGGGAATGCCTGAAAATGAAAGATTGAGATATTCATTGATATAATATTGTGTATATTGTGTGTACTGTGAATTGTTTCTCTTCTAATGTTTCAAATTTTTATACTACTTTTCTGCCATATGTGTCTATAATTAGAAACATGTTTTTTTTAAATATATATATATACATATAGTTAGAAGTATTAGAGTTGCAATGCATATATGCTAGTGTATACAAATTGCAATGCAAGTATAGTATTAGAGTTGCAATGTATAGATAATACTACTGTATACAAATTACAATGCAAGTATTTTCCACACTTTCTGGTTCGCCTTTTTTCCGTCGCCACAGGGCTTTTTGTGTGAGTTGATGATTGATGATAGTTGAGTAATGACTAGCACTGAGAATTGTGTTTAAAGTGTGGAGGAGTTGCACCATTCCTAGACCACGCTCTCTCTTCCTGATCCAATAGTGTTCCAGTGGCAAGATAAATCAAGATAACTGGAGATGTACCAGGATGCAGTGGATGACCAGAGTGTTAAATGTATAATGCAAGTATAGTGTTAAAAACAAATTGCAATGTATATAAAAAAAAAAACTGTCAAATACTGCATGTTTCCCTTTAGGGAGTTGCAGGGAGGGAATCCTATAAAAACAGAAGCTAAATATAAACATACATGGAGAGAAACTACAACAAGTAGAACAGTATCAATATCTTGGACACATAATCACAAATGAAGGCAAATGTGAAACAGAAGTTAAAAGGAGAATAGGAATGGCTAAAAGTACTTTCAATGACATGAGGAAAATATTAACATCTAAACACATTACAAACAAGTTAAAAATGAGAATTATAAAATGATACATCTATTCTATATTTCTGTATAGTTCAGAAACATGGACAAAAACAACTAGAAAATAGAATTGATATCTTTGAGATGTGGATATATAGAAGAACAGGGAGAATATCATGGAAAGAGAAGAAACCATGTACATGGTTTGGACATGTATGTCAGCATGATTCCTTGTAAAAAAAAATACTGCAGGGAACTGTTGAAGGTGGAAGAAGCAGAGGAGGGCAAATAAAAGCATGGACAGACATCAAGAACTGTACAGGACATGATTTTTCCATACTAATCTGCATTGTTGAAGATAGATATCGCTGGGGGACTCTGTATGCTCATGCATCCAATATTGTACCCCTACAACGCTGGGTCTATGTGTTGATGCATCTAATGTGGAACCCCTACAGCCCTGACAGTTATGGGTTAATAGAATAGATAAATAGAATCACATCACTGTTCCTCCCCCTCTAATGTTCGCTGTCATGTTTTTTTTAGTGTTGGGGCATAGTAAGATATATGGGTGCAGGTCTTGGACAATAAACAAACTGGAAAGTGGGAAATTAGTGACAATAGAGATGTGGTTCTACAGAAGAATGCTGAGAATACCATGGACTGCCAGAAAAACTAATGTAGAGGTGTTGAAAGAGTCAAATGCGAAATGGACCTTAATCAATAATATAAGAAAAAGATAATCTTCTTTTTTTGGCCACTTCATGAGATAGGCAGGTTTGGAGAACTTAGCCACAACAGGCAAAATTGAAGGCAACAGAGACAGAGGGCAACAACATGAGAAAATATTAGACAGTTTGACAACCTGGCATGACAGGGAAACAACAACGATCTTGATACATAATACTGTGGCCAGAGAGCTGTGGAGAGCCATAACTGCCTACGCCAGCCAGCATGGCACCTGGTGATGATGATAGTAAGATATATTACAATAGGCCTATCAATATAAGAAAATGTACCATAAATGTATCTTTTCATTTCCCAAGGCCACTTTCTCTATCGATGAGGCCTCTACATGTGAATCCCGTAATGTTATTTATGTGATCATTTGTAAACGCTGTGGCAAACAGCACATCGGGGAAACCGGCTTAAGATTGAACGGTCGTTTTAGTAACCATCTTCATACCATCAAGCACAGAACACCTACGCCTGTGACCACACACTTCAACGGAGATGGTCATCATGGTACTCTTGATATTCAGGTCACTGCCATCAGATCCTGCACCACAGATGATAGATCTAGGTACACTCTAGAAAATCGTCTAATTTTTTAATTGGGTACCCTAAAGCCTTTTTTGACTCAATTCCAACCACTCTTTTGTCTAGTACTGGGTTGGTGCGGTCTTGGTCTTCATTCATTTTGTTCCATCATTTACGTTATCGTTTTGTTTGTTTCGTTTCCACATATATTTACGTTTTTCCTGTCCTTCCGGCATTTCATTTCTATATTTCCGTTGGATACATTTGTGTGTCATAATAATTTTCATTCGTCGTATTTTGATGTTTTGTGCATTTCTTGATAAAGACCTTTTGGTTGAAACATTGAATATGTTTTGTGTATTTTAAATTGTATGTTTTCTTGTGTGCACATCATTACCCACTAGTTTTAGTTATAGTCCGTCGTGTCTGAGTGAAGCGATTATATTAACCTGTGTTTTATGTAAGTACAATAGGCCTATATGTTTATTTATTGTTAGGGCATAGTAAGATGTAATACAATAGACCTATATGTTTATTTATTGTTTGGTCAACGTATATTACAATAGGCCTATATGTTGTTCATTTTGTAGAATACTGTTGTTTCCTCAATGGTGTAAACAGTGTAAATATATTTCATAAAATTATATTGTATATGTACTATTGAAGTTACAATGTATATGTACTATTGAAGTTACAATGTATATGTACTATTGAAGTTGCAACGTATACCAGTAATTTACTACATAATTTGCAATATTCATGACCTAATTCAATATCAACATAAATGTACTATTTCTTTTGCAATGTATAGGTAATTTTTGTCCATTGTCCAGTGTATGCAATATTTTTATTGCAACATACATATAAATATTTCAACTGCAATCTTTGTGATATTTCAACTGCCATGTATATGTCATAACATATTGTTTGTAATATATTTGTAGTATTGAATAGATTGTTATTATGTATATTAGTTTGTAACGATCACTGCCTTAACTGTCAAGTACCTTAGCAGGTACATTTCCGTCTTTACAGGCGAGTCATGTACCTTAGTAAGCACCTTTCTGTCTTTACAGACGAGTCAAGTACCTTAATTATGCATTTAACTATATTACTGTTCACTATTTTGCCTCATTGGTAAGGCCTTTAATTGGACTACAATGTTAGTCCTTATTTGGAAAGCTTTATTTTTTACCAGTTTGCTGTCTCCACATATTTAGGCCAGCAGTTCTCACACTTTTTTTTGTTGATGAACCTTTGACATGAGAGTGGTTTATGAATGGTTTAGAAAGTAGTATAGCTGACTTGTATATTTTCATGGAGACAGACCAAAAGAAAGGCATTAATAAATTATTTTAAATAAGAACCAAACATATTTTAAATATTTAATTAAGAACTGTCATCACATTTTGGCCAGTCTCATAGTTGGCCAGTCTCATAGGTGGCCAGTCTCAGAGTTGACCAGTCTCGTAGTTGGCCAGTCTCGTAGGTGGCCAGTCTCATAGTTGGCCAGTCTCGTAGGTGGCCAGTCTCATAGTTGGCCAGTCTCTTTCAGCAGATGATGAATAGTATGTATGCTTATCCATCCCGTCTTGTGTTCTGATTTTCATGTGCCTAATTTATCTTTTCTCTTGCCTTTCCCGTCTTGTTCCTCACTTGATCCCAAATACTTGCAGTCTCCGTAGTATTGATTTATCCAGTGAAGTAACGCTAAAGACGGATGTGTCAGGCCATTGGCGCAAAGAAAGATGAGATCTTGAAATCAATACTGCTTGACTTATCAGAGACAAATACTGCACTGGTTCTCTCTGGCAGCAATGCAATGTTCCTACTAGATTTCCAGAGAATATAAATACATTGTGTCATCATTTTATTTACTTGTCAATGACCTGGCACATTCGTCTTTGGATGTATTTTCCATTAATATAAAAAATAAAATAAACATGGGCATCTAAAAAAATACCCACCCCCACATTGCACGTAGAAACTGGTTAGTTCATACTCTCATTAAATGAGCACAAATTCTGTACTTTCATTAAATGAGCACACATTCTGTACTCTCATTAAATGAGCACACATTCTGTACTCTCATTAAATGAGCACACATTCTGTACTCTCATTAAATGAGCACAAATTCTGGTTTGATTTGAACTGGTTGTCATGAATATGTTGTACTATGGTTTAAGTTGTGCTATTTAGCCTAGAATATCTGTTTTCAGCAAGCTTTTGATCGAGGCCATAATTATTTTGGTATGTTAAGAAGGACATGCCCATGTGATATAATAGTTAAAAATTTAGTGGCAACCGGAAGGATAATGTGAGAGAAAAGACAGAGGATAACACAGAGAGAAGCTGATGTGTTAAATATGTCAGATATGCGATATAATAAAAGTTTAACTCTAATGTTAAATCTGTTGGTCAAGTGATACAAGAAAAGTTTAACTCTAATGTTAAATCTGTCAGCAATGCAATACAATAAAAGTTTAACTCTAATATTAAATCTATCGGTCATGTAATAAAAGTTGTGTACAAAATCTGACAGAAGAATAATGAGTTAGTTAGTCCAGAAGCGTGAACCTGGCAGGACATGCTAATCCTAGGATACTGTCACACTGGAATGCCTTCCTTCGGGGGCTAAACATGCAACCATAAACCCCATAACAAAACCTTTGTTCGTGACTTTACTGGTAGATTGGCTACATTTGGAAGAGGCACGCCTCTTTCAACATAGGAATAAATTACTTTTTTGGTCATATCAGAGCATCTGGTGGTCTTAGTTTCTTGTGGTATGGTTGCCATGTTGGTGCTAGAAAATTTTCAACCGGGTTTAAATGCATTTGGGAAAATTTATAGGAATCTGGATGTTGTCTCAGCTATACAATGGAAAAAAGCAAGGTTATTGACTGTCAGGAGATACCTGCACACAGCTTAGGGTTATGTCAAGAGCTACTTGCTAATAGCTAAAGGGATTATTTTCTCACCATCAATGACGTGACAATCATTGTTCTTCAGTAAAGTATATTTCTAAAATCTGCTGGTCATGTGACACGATAGAAGTTTAATGTTAATTCTCTAATGTTAAATCTATTATTCATATGAAAAGTTTAAATGTTAAATGTGTCATTTATGTCATACATTGAAGTTTACATGCAAAATGTTAAATTTGTCATTTATCTGATACATTATGTCATTAATGTGATAACAGTTAATATTTGTGGATATATAGAAGTGCCAGTAAAATGTTAAATTTTGTCATTAATGTGATAACAGTTAATATTTGTGGATATATAGAAGTGCCAGTAAAATGTTAAATTTTGTCATTTATATGACACAATGAAGTTTGAGCAAAAAATGTTAAATTTGTCATTGATGTGATATAATGAAGTTTCCCTGTAAATTGTTAAACTTAGCAGCTATCAGCTGGATAATGTTAATCTTGCCTGTAAAGTGTTAACTTTAGCAGCAATCAAGTGTTACAATATAGTTTTACTGTAATTTGTTCAATCTATCAAACATGTGGTGCAATGAAGTGTACTAACCTAATGTTAACCCTAGCAATTAGTTAATTTGATGTATAATCTTGTATGTTGTTTGCTCATTTTGATGTCTTATATTGATAATGTTTGTGTCATATATATATATACACACACACACTCTGTTTGCTTAAATATACAACAACGAACCTGATTCAAGATAAGGGGATAAAGAGTGGTGAAGATCCATTATTATCTGTGCCAGTGGGCATGGCACATGATGATGATGCACCCAGAAGTCAGTGGGATAATGATGCATGGAAGTTGTTTTCAAGAAGTAAGTTTATATGGGCGCTGTGATTGTGACCACATTACCTCTAGAATGTCAGTGATGCAGAAACATAATAATTTGTTACCTACTATAGATTTTCTATATTTTGTACATAATATGCCCAGGTTTAATTGAATAGTCCCAGATTTAATTGAATATGCCCAGGTTTAATTGAATATGCCCAGGTTTAATTGAATATGTCCAGGTTTAATTGAATATGCCCAGGTTTAATTGAATATGCCCAGGTTTAATTGAATATGCCCAGGTTTAATTGAATATGCCCAGGTTTAATTGAATATGCCCAGGCAAAAAATAAAGGTTGCTGAAATGTATGGACAGTCCCTTACAAAATATGTCATATCAGCAGTAATAAGAACCACTAGATGAACATCGGATGGAAAGAAAATAGTGAATAAACCACTGTCTTTGATAGATCTTGTGTCATTAGCATTGATACTATTCCGATTGCAGAGACAGATTGATTGGACTGGTCATCTGGTACGTATGCCAGATCGTCACTTGCCAAAGATACTTCTCTGTGGTGAGTTTCAGAAGGACAAATGTTCTCAAGGAGGCCAAAAGAAGAGATGCAAGGACTCCTTAAAGAGATCACTGAAAGCATTTGAAATAGACCAAGATACATGGGAAGAACTTGCACAAAATAGATCTACATGGCACTCTACAATCAATAGAGGTGCAGCATTTTGTGAAAAGAGGAGAAATGCTGCAGCTCAACAGTGGAGAGTAGCTAGAATGTTACAGTTAAACAAAATCTAGCTACAGTGGTGATCCCATGCCTATACTGTCCAAGTATGTTTTAGTGGCCAGAATAGGTCTCATTAGTCGTCTGCGAACACATAGCCAAGGACATAACTCTAGCAGAATTTCACAAGGGGATGTAACAAATAGTCATCATCATGTGATGGATAAACAGCACAATGAACAAAAACAAAATGTATTAACAAACAAATCACAAAAGACATTAATGAAAAGAAACAAATCACAAAAGACATTAATGAAAAGACTCTCAGGAGAGAGTCATTTTCATTGTTAAAATCAAAGGAAAAAATATGCTTGCGTCTCACCAAGATATTCTTGCCTTGGTTCAAGGTGAGATGTAATATTTAACAATGTGTTATAAATTGACAATCATCGCAATATTAATAATACAACAACTTATATTTGTCTAATGTTATATATATATATATATATATATATATATATATATAATGTTAGCATGTTTGTATCATTTTATATAACATTTTAAAAGTACTATTATAAGTAATAATGTTATGAAATTGTTAATTGTCTAATTTCTATATGTCCCTTGCCTAGAACTTTTCATGCAGTATTGAAATTATGCATCAGTTAATCAGTGAGACTGAAGTAAGACAGTATAACAATATATAGTTGTTGTTCAGTTGTGATTGGTTAAACTTACAACATTGTGTTCTGCGTAAGTAACTAAGGATCAGCTGGGAATTATTCACTAAGGTAATGTTTGTGACACTGGTTTCATATGAGGTCCAACAAGAGAGTGAGGTTGATGCTTTGCACAACTCTTCTACAAATCAAAATCCCCAGTGCAAGTCATTTTCACATTTACACATGGCACTTTACAGTTTAAAAAAAAATGCACAGCATCTTGTGAAAAGAGGAGAAATACAGTAGTTCAACAGAGGAGAGTAGCTAGAAAGTCACGGGTAGATTAAAATACATTGTAATCCCATGCCAGGTTGACACAGATGTCACCACCGATGAGCATGGGCTTTTACTATTAGATCACAAGGAAGAACAGTAAATGAAGTCAGTGGAGCCTTTACCGCAACAACAAGCAGTCTAACAAAAGAAATATTTGCAATAACATAGACACTTAATTGGCTGGAATTGCATGCCTATTCCCATGCATGTATACTAATTGACTCAGTGATATGATACAGAAAGTCAAAACAGGTCATGTACATAGGGGATGGGTGGAGTCATTAGACAGAGCTAAAATGTAGGCATCACTATGAAAAATCATGCTTATCTTTGTCTCTGAACACACAGGTATGGAGGGAAACGAACGGGCTGACCAATTAGCTAGCCCCTCACCACCATAACAGATGGCCTGTGGACTGAGTAGACATACTCATCACTCTACGTGAATCCGCACGATCAGAGGATTGTGAGATGAATGAGCATGAGTCAATATCGAGAATACGCGAATTCGGATTGAGGATGGGCGTGGCACGTAGAGAACACCTGACAAAGATTTAAAAAAGAGCAGTGAATCAACATAGATCCAGAACCATGAGCCATTATACCTTGGGAGATTTACTGAAGCAGAGATCTGAGCACCTATGGACGTGTGCGAAGAGGATAATCCACAGATATAATACCTAATCTCTATTCCAGGCCCAAACTGTCTAAAGATATTTGTGGCCAGAATAGGGCTTATTAGCCATCTGATACAGTGAATATCATGTCAGCCATACCTCTGCCTTGTAAGAAACCACATTGACTCACGGAGGAGACCTGTCTTAAGATGGGCTTGCAGTCTGTTTAACAGGACCCTAGCCAGGATCTTGCCTGCTATAGAGAGCAGAGATATGCTTCGGTGGTTGTCGCAAGCTAGGAAATTTTCTTTTCCTGTGTATAGATATATGATGGAATCATCCTTAACGTCTTGTGGTATCCCTTGCAGTTTCCACATTGTCTGGAAGTGAAAAGTGACTCTGTGAGTCTAACAGGGCCACTGACAACAAAAACTTTGTCTGGAATAGAGTCTGGACCTGATGCTTTTGCTGCGGACCAATTTGAAATAGCCTTCTCCATCTCGTCGAGGCAAGGGGGCTCTGATAGTGAATGGTTGAATGGTGTTTGCGTGATGCTTGAAATCAATTTGTCGTTGATGTTGGAGCATCTATGAGCATGTTTAGTACGTTTTTAAAATGTTCAGCCAAGCATTAGCCATCTATGAACTCACAGTCAAGGGCATAACTCTAACTGAATTTCAAGCATTAGCCATCTATGAACTCACAGTCAAGGGCATAACTCTAACTGAATTTCAAGCATTAGCCATCTATGAACTCACAGTCAAGGGCATAACTCTAACTGAATTTCAAGCATTAGCCATCTATGAACTCACAGTCAAGGGCATAACTCTAACTGAATTTCTAAAGTGGATGCAACAAATTGTCATCATCACTTGTGATGGATGAACAAAAAAAAAATCAGGGTAATGCAGAGTCACAGATTGACCCATCATGGTTAAAAAATCTGGCTATAGTTTTAATAGCTAGCTTACATTGTATGATCTTAGAGAAAAAGTTATGAGGTATACACAACAGTTTCTTCAAGTTTGGAGGTTGAGAATGTTACTGTAGATGACCCTCTCAGAGACAAAATTTTCTCGGACAATTGTTGTGTTTGACTCTCACACTTTGAAAGATCCAAAACTATCAATTCTGTTATTAGTGACTGATATCTATATCTGTTTTTAGCCTTCAAATTCTCGAAAGCATCAAATGCCTTAGACATACACCTTCTATCTATACGCTGTAGCCTTTGTTTGCCTTGTGTTACCAGGGGTAGAAGAGTTCTCAGGAAATGGCCTTCCTGTGTGCTGTTTGTAAGCTTGTTCCTGTGGCATCTTTGATTTCTGTGATCCATCTTTTACTATAATGACTCTTGATTAGGAATAAACATCAAAACACTGAGGACATTCCCATAAATGCTCAGCTCGTCAATCCATCAGCTATCTAAGCGTGTATAAGCTCAGTTTATCAGTCAGTTGTTGGTTATGCATTTGTTTTGATCTTTTCAAAGAGGAGGCACTTTCTTCCTTGGTCACTTCCATTTCTATCATTCATGGACACTGTGTCTTTGAGCCTCCTACTCATCATTTTCTAGTGCATTCATAACATCGTAATTAACTCAGTTCTTATCACTGACCCATCAATTATAGCATTGCCTGCCAATACATCAGCTCTACTGTTGCCTCTGACTCCCACATCATCATGGTAATGGGTGAGCATGCAGGCTGATATCCAAGATGTCCGCATTCTTTGAGTTGGTGATTGTTAAGGGGAAAACATTTTGATGTATCTTAGCGTGAGATGTGGATGCTGCAATTGATGATGTGGCCCACTAGACTGATCAACCCCTAGGGGATGACATGGACATATAGTGATATGTGGATTCCGCAATAGATGATGTGGTCCACTAGACTGAACAACCCCTAAGAGATGACATGGGCATGTTAATAAATTCTTTGATGTCACTAGTCCATCGTCTTCCTGGTCTTCCTCTTCTTCTCTCACCTGGCATTCTGCCCTCCAGAATCAACAAAAGTATACAAGACCTATATTGCTTATAATTCCTGTTAGTCCAACCAAACAAACAGTTGATTGTTCAAATTCACTGTTTCAAAATTTTTTTTAATGAAACATGGCACAGGCAAGTTGTACAGGTACAGGGAAAGTAAGTAGTGCATTTGACCAACAGCCCAAGCATATTATCAGCATTCATACCCTTTAATATTAACTGAACTAGACTGACCACCAATTTTTATCTTCCTTGATAGCTGTGATATCAATTAATGAATTAGCAAGCACAAATGTCATGTTATATATTGTTTGATTATAATGGCAGTGAACCAGGCAGTGCTACTTATCTCACTGCTTGACTTTTGAAAACACATTATTTTCAAACTTGCTGGCTTAAACTTGTACAGTGGTTAGTTGACCTGGCTCACAAACACATCCAATCTGGCTCACAAACACATCTAAACATCCAACCTGGCTCACAAACACATCCAGCCTGGCTCACAAACATATCCAGCCAGGGTTGTAAACACATTCAACCTAACTCACAAACACATCCAACCTGGCTCACAAACACATCCAACTGGCTTACACGCACAACCAACCTGACACACAAACACATCTGGCTTCTCTCAAAAACACAGCCTGGCTCACAAACATATCTGGCCTGGCTCACAAACACATATGGCCTGGCTCACAAACACATCTGGCCTGACTGACAAAAACAACCGGCCTGTCTCACAAACACATCTCGTATGCTTACTCTATGTTTGAAAGTCAATTGTCCACATTATACTGACCATATGATTATTAATGGCTGCCTGTGTGTTACTAGGTCCTATAGGGGAGCAAATAATAGCAACATTGTTACTTGCCATGCATGGCATAAGAGTCAACCAATTAGTTTTTGTGGTGGAGTTGGCTGTCTCACAGCATAGTGAAATTAACCTAGAAGCCATGCTGATGTTGGATGTGTCAGGCCATCAGACTGTTCTCCGGTCTATATCCTGCTAATCTGCAGGAGTTTGAGAATAAACACAGAAGTATTAGAAGTGTCTAGTAATACATAAATAGATGAACAACTTTGTCATATACCTGATACACCGAGATTCAGTGAATGAATCACTGTAATAAGTTAACTCAATCAAAACTTGTGTACATGAAAAGTTATCTGAATCAAAACTTGTGTACATGAAAAGTTAACTGAATAAAAACTTGTGTACATGAAAAGTTAACTGAATCAAAACTTGTGTACATGAAAAGTTATCTGAATCAAAACTTGTGTACATGAAGAGTTATCTTAATCAAAACTTGTGTACATGAAAAGTTAACTGAATCAAAACTTGTGTACATGAAAAGTTAACTGAATCAAAACTTGTGTACATGAAAAGTTAACTGAATCAAAACTTGTGTACATGAAAAGTTAACTGAATCAAAACTTATGTACATGAATGCTTTAATATACAAATGTCAATGATTTATTGTTATAGAAAAATCATAAGGCAGCAAACAGGATCTGAACCAGGTCCATTCAGATGGCACCTATTTGCTTCACAACTTGAGTCAATACGTTTTCCATATTCATATGGAGGCAAAGCGAATAGATGCCAGCTGATCAGACCTGGTTCAAATCCTGTTTGCTGGTTTATATTTTACCTAATCAAAACTTAAATGATTAATTACTTATATTAATGACAATGTGTGTGATGAATTTATTATCTCTACACAACTTGTGTGATGAATTTATCTCTACACAACTTGTGTGAAGAATTTATTATCTCTACACAACTTGTGTGAAGAATTTATTATCTCTACACAACTTGTGTGAAGAATTTATTATCTCTACACAACTTGTGTGAAGAATTTATTATCTATATACAACTTGTGTGAAGAATTTATTATCTCTACACAACTTGTGTGATGAATTTATTATCTCTACACAACTTGTGTGATGAATTTATCTCTACACAACTTGTGTGATGAATTTATTATCTCTACACAACTTGTGTGATGAATTTATTATCTCTACACAACTTGTGTGATGAATTTATCTCTCTACACAACTTGTGTGATGAATTTATCTCTACACAACTTGTGTGAAGAATTTATTATCTCTACACAACTTGTGTGAAGAATTTATCTCTACACAACTTGTGTGATGAATTTATCTCTACACAACTTGTGTGAAGAATTTATTATCTCTACACAACTTGTGTGATGAATTTATTATCTCTATAACAACTTTTTGTGTGATACATTTATTACCGCCACAAAATGTGTATTAAATTATCTAAATCAATATTGTATCATGAATTGTAAAATTTGTTAGAAATAAAATTGTATGTGATAAATTATTTATTAGAAAGTGAGAACTTAAATGTTATATTTTGTTTATCTGCTAGAAGTGTGAACTTAATGTGATGTTTTTTTTAATCTGTTAGAAGTGTGAACTTAATGTGATGTTTTTCTTTTATCTGTTAGAAGTCAAAACTTAATGTGATTTTTTTGTTCATCTGCTAGAAGTGAAAACTTAATCTCATGTTTTTTATTATTATTATTATTATTAGAAATCATGATTTTATGTATATTTATGTTATATATGATATAGAAACATATGATAATATATGTAAATATGTGATATATTTGTAATTATTAGAAATCACATTTATATTGATGAATTTTTTTATTCATCACACTTGAAATTTGTGTGATGAATTTTACACTTGAAATGTTGTGTGATGAATTTTACACTTGAAACTTGTGTGATGAATTTTACACTTGAAACTTGTGTGATGAATTTTACACTTGAAACTTGTGTGATGAATTTTACACCTGAAACGTTGTGTGATCAATTTTACACTTGAAACTTGTGTGATGAATTTTACACCTGAAACTTGTGTGATGAATTTTACACTTGAAACTTGTGTGATGAATTTTACACCTGAAACGTTGTGTGATCAATTTTACACTTGAAACTTGTGTGATGAATTTTACACCTGAAAGTTGTGTGATGAATTTTACACTTGAAACTTGTGTGATGAATTTTACACTTGAAACTTGTGTGATGAATTTTACACCTGAAACTTGTGTGATGAATTTTGCACCTAAAACTTGTGTGATGAATTTTACACCTGAAACTTGTGTGATGAATTTTACACTTGAAACTTGTGTGATGAATTTTACACTTGAAACTTGTGTGATGAATTTTGCACCTAAAACTTGTGTGATGAATTTTACACCTGAAACTTGTGTGATGAATTTTACACCTGAAACTTGTGTGATGAATTTTACACCTGAAACTTGTGTGATAAATTTTACACCTGAAACTTGTGTGATGAATTATTCGATATTAGATAATAGAATTTTATGTGATGGATATTTTTGTATTTATGAGAAGTCCTATGTTGTGAATGTATCATTTGTCTGCTGAAGACGGATGTGGAGGGCCATTGACACAAGTAAAACGGTGACACAACATGTTTCCATTCTCTAGACTAACTCCCTGCTGGATATCTAGTAGGACCATTGCCTCACTACAAGAAAGATCCAGCAGGAGTTTGAGAATGTCCTGCTGCAAGAAAGATCCAGCATGAGGTGAGCTGAAGTAGAATGTATCATTTTTAAGTGAATTGATGTTAATTTGTTTCATATGTTCTACAACTCAGTTCATGAGATGTCAAGGAATATTTCTGTATTGTTTACTGTATCTGTCCCCATTCTTTCTGCAAGATGGCCATCTAGTGTTTTGTTTGGTCTGAATCATCTTCCTCTGACTGAGACCCTATATTTTGATGTTCAGATTGTGAGACAATGCTAGTAACTTAGACACAAGTGGCCAGTGTGCTGTAGCTCAATGGAGAGTAAAGAATAGCAAAACTGTTTTTTATCTTTCATGCACATCATAAGAGGTGACTAAGGAGGTTTAGGAGTGGAGTTGGCTGTCCAAGTAAATATAGAGACAGCACAGGTGTATCAATATTCATTAGAAGTTAGAATTTCATGATTTGAATATGTAAGATTTAATATTTGTAACTCAAAGACAGAAATCTCTGTCAGAGAGTGACATCTCAATTAGAGGAAGATGTTTCAGTCGGAGAAAGATGTCTCAGTCAGGGGAAGATTTCTCATTCAGTGGAAGCAATCAGAGGAAGATTTCTCAGTAGGAGGAAGATTTCTCAGGAGGAAGATTTCTCAGTAGGAGAAAGAAGTCTCTTAGAGAAAGATTTCTCATTCAAAGTAAGAATGCTCAGTTAGAGGTAGATATGTTTTTCCCTCATTGAAGAGACTGAGTGAAACCACTTTACAATTTATTTTGTCCTCCTCTGTGAGAAATATTTGCTATCTTTATAATATTTTGTGTGTGGGCCAGAAGCAGACTCATATTCAAACATTATTCTGTTCTGTAGCTTTTTTATGAACGTTCATTCTCAGACTCCCTCTGGATCTCTCTTGTAGCGGGACCATGGTCTTACCAGATTTCCAGCAGGATGTAATCCAAATAATGTAAATGTTTTATGTTGCTGTTTTATTTGCACCAATAGCCCAACACATCCATTTTCAGCATTTCTCTACACTCTGTAATGACAATTCTTATGCTGTGTATATATAACCTGCTTAAGTAACATGTACCCTGCTGCAGAGCTTGCCGTGAAAGCTAGCAAGTCAACCAGAGATACAGCCATCCTTGTATAATATTTTATGCTTTCGTGATTTCTGTAAACGGTCTTACATGTAAGTCTGTCATTTGTTCATTTCTAGGAATACATTAGATTTGTCTTGGTTTGACTTTTTTTAACCATTGTTTTATTATCATACGCAGGATGCAGTTATCAACCATTAATTTTTTTGCATGTAGTGATTTTCCAGGAGTTGGTTATCCCATCTCATACAGGGTTGTTACAGGCAATGCATCGGAATCCCATTGTAACAACTTGGTCCGGACCATCAAAATATGCATGTAATAACAGAAGTTTGTTATATACAGTACAAAAAATATGGAGTATAACTGGGGACTGTGAACATTTTTGTTATATAGGAAAATGTGTTATAAAAGAATGCGCTATACAGGGACTCCACTTTATTTATATTACTAAGTTACCATTACTTTTAAAAACTTTATTCAGACCATGAAAGTATGTATGTAATAACAGAACTTTGTTATATACAGTACAAACAATATAGAATATAATTGGGGATTGGGAAAAGTTTTGTTATATAGGAAAATTTGTTATAAAAGAATGTGCTATACAGGGACTCCACTTTATTTACATTACTAGGTTACCATTACTTGGGTTAGAAATAATGATCTGAAATAATGAAGAGATTATTATGTTTTGGTTTTTATATAATTTGTAATGTAATCACATCTTCTGTCATATAATTATGTGTTGTGTCATGTAATCATATCATGGACATTTAATCATTACATTTTGTCTTGTAATCATATCTTAGACATTTAATCATTCTATTTTTTCATGTAATATTCTTGTCAATTAATCAGTATATTTTGTCATGTAATCATATCTTCTGCCCTGCAATCACATCCAGTGTCATGTACTCATATGTTATCCATAGTCTATAATCATATAATCATGAGTAGTCTCATTTAATCATTTATTTTGTTCATATCTTTCAAATATATAATCATAAATCGTATAGCATTCAGAAACAATATGTCCCTCCATATTGTAATAATTTACGGTAATTACATCTTTGATCATGTAATCACATCTTGGTTTTATGTAATCACATCTTGGATCATGTAATCACATCTTGGATCATGTAATCACATCTTTGATCATGTAATCACATCTTGGATCATGTAATCACATCTTGGTTTTATGTAATCACATCTTCTATCCTTATATTGTAATGATGAAATCACATATTTTCCTCAATCATGTAAACATATAATCACGTCATCTTATAGACATTTATCTTTTCTCTCACCTTATAAACATTTATCCTCTGTCCCTATTTTCCATACTCTTCAGTGTTTCAATCTATTTTTTTTGCATTTTAAACATCTGTCTATTGTCTTTTCTCTGCTTATGCTGTGAGTCGTCGCAGGATTCAGGATTGAATAATGATCGGTTTTCAGGCTATTGCACGTTTGGTTGTTTGATATGCAGTCATACTGTGGATGTTTCAGAATGTCTATAACTCCTTAACTTCACCTTCTTTTTTGATCTTCCTCTGTATCTTGCTGGTTCCATTTTCATCTTGTATGCTCTTTCTGCTGGCCATTAAGGGTTCATTCTCGTTAGGTGGCCGAATCATTTCAGTCTCAGTTTTTCAATATATTTGGCCACCTACATTGATCCAAGAGTTCTTGTAATCTCCTAATTTCTCACAGGATCTCTTCTTGTTCTGTTTGTTGCTTTTCTTAGACATCTCATTTCATAAGTAGTAAGCTTTATTTCTTGTTCTTTAGTTAGTGTCCATGTCTGACATTGAAAACATTGAATATTTGTCACAATAATACCACTTTTGGCAATGCTGAAATGGTATAAGCTTACTTAGTTTACACAGGTAATGAGACTGCATTCAATTTCTAAAACTATTTTACGAAAATAGTTGAGGGTAAAGGAGAAGAGAGGTAAATGAAAATTTTGGATTGACATCATCAAGGTATAATTTTTCTACTCTTGTCTGAATGAATGAGATCAGAGGTTTTTGTAAGTATTTTTGTGTTGACGTCTCCAGTGCAACACCCTTACGGCCTGACAGGTTGTGGACCTTATTATTATTATCATTATTATTAAAATTATTATTATTATTAGCGTTGTCATTGTTGTTGATAGCATTGTCATCACCTATATTATTATTATTATTATTTTTGCAGGTATTATTATTATTATTGTTATTATTATTATTACAGGCATTGTTATTATGGTTATTATTATTATTCAATATTTAAAGACTTAGTGTATGGTCTCTGTCTACTCTCCCATTTCTCATTATTCTTGACTTCTAGAATTCCCATTATAACACATTTCTCTAATATAAGCCTCCATTGATCCCTCCTTGCTGTAATATTACATTGCCAATGACTGCTTAATTTGTAGAGCCGTACAAACTCAACTGTATCTATGCAATAGTACTACAAATGCCACTTCAATCACATCTAAATTTAAACCTGTTATTGTTCCCCCAAGAGCGGTGGATATTTTATATCATTCAGTACAGTTTTTATATTCATATCATTATAAGCTGGGATACATTTATTATGTTACCAGATTTGTGCACAATATTTGATGATGTCATTAACACTAACATGTTAGCATGTAAGATTTATTTGGGTATTGTCTGCAATGTTCCCTGTAGTTTTCTTCTGGTGTGAGAAAATCTGAAGATGTCTGAGCAGTGAATTTTTCTGCGTGAAGATGTTTACTAAAAATAACAACAACAAAAGAATGATTCACTCATTCTTAATGTGCGCAGGTGGTACATTTCATGAGTTAAAAAAAACAACATTCTAATTAATTACCTACACAGCCGTTCACCTGTGCACAGGGAATATTGGTTGTCAGCCATGTTTTGAAATGTATTTTTCTGTGTTTCTTCTCAGTCGCCAACACAAATTTTTGTGTGGTTTCCATTGGGGGATAGTGAAATATATTGTGCAACAGTTTCACTTTCACTTGCATTGATAGTGTTCTGATGCATGCCCAAATTTGTTTGGCGAGTCATGTAGCACACATGCCAAATCACCATCTCCCAATACTTCTTTTGGTGAAATGTGGAATGGTATGCGCTTTTAAAGGTAAAGGTATATCCCATGGCAGCAACCTGCCATTGGAGATGAAGATAACTCTTGTGTGGACTCTTTAAAAGAGTCACAAAAAAACTCTTCAATATATTTCACTATCCCCCAATGGAAACCACACAAAAATGTGCTTGTAAGATGGCCTAAAGAAGCATTACAAGGACTTGTTAAGATTTCACTGACAGCCTGTGACATAAAACATGATACATAGGAAGATGTTGTATGAAACAGAGATACATACTGCTCTACAATTACAATACGGCGCACAACATTGTGAAGAAAGAATAGAAGCAGCAACTCAACATCAGAGACTAGCTAGAAAGTTAAGACCAGATCAAACACCATCGAAAGTGATCATCCCATGCCCAAACTGTGAAATTACCTTCAAACCCACCCACCATAGTGCTTATCAGCAAACTACAAACTCATAGGCAAGGACATACCACCAGGAAATGAATACTCCAGTCTATAAATGTAGAACAGGCTCCCAGAGGTGTCTTTCAAACCTGCCAAAATAGCAAGAGGTCTGATGCAAACTGGTCACACGAAAAAACAAACTTTGGGATACACTTTTTGTGCTGATGTCGATTTTTTTTTCAAACCCACCATCCCACCTCCCCTCTGTCAACAACTGTCAAAAGCTTTTTCAGACAACCCCCCCCCCCCAATTGTTGATATAATTTATTGGCATCCCTAACGCTGTACAACCACCTCACAAAAGACACAAGAAGTTTGTAGCAACACATTTCAAACAGACGCAGTTTATGCAAACAAAAGATTTCATATCGTATGCTATTGCATATTGTGTTAGATTATTGATATGTTTTTGTATTGAGACATATGTTGTGTGTTATAATGTTTATATGGTGAACGTTACATTAGTTTCTGTGGAAGCAATTTGAAGTATGTTTTATTAAACAGATAGAAATACAGGTTTTGTTGTGATCAGTAGAAATACAGGTTTATGTGAGTAAAAAATACAGGTTTATGTGAGTAGAAATACAGGTTTATGTGATTCCAAATACATGTTTATGTGTGAGTTGTAGAAATGTAGATATCTGTTTGAGTTTATGCATAACCATCTACAGATTCCTCACACGTAATGCTGATATCCTCTCTGTGGAGGCCTTCTGTTGACCCAATGATAGAAGTATGGCGCGTACCCATTTTTCTTGTCACTATGAGAGTCTACATCGTTCTTTTTATTGGTGGCTGCTACGTGAACAGCCGTTCGTAACTGTGTAGTATACTGGTGTTTCTGTTGATATGTCAAATGAAGGCCTCCACAGAGAGGATGTTTACATTAAACTGTGAGGGCATATATTTGTAGACTGGTGTGGTTTATGTGTTTTATGTTTGTTATTGAACTGATTGCTCGCTTGATCAAAAAGTGTTTAGTGGCGCATCTCAAAACACAACACGGTTAAACTATTTTTGTGGTTTGAAAGCTGATCATCCACGCTCTACTGGTGATACAATTGAATGTTTTGGTAAAGCCAGCACAGTAACTTACCATCTTTCACCATTGCTCCTTCACCCAGTAATCAAGATGGAAATGAAAAGACGGATAATGTCTACATTTTTTATACGGACATTCTGCTGCGAGTGTCAGGCATGGTTTTTTAACAATCTCGCAGCAAAGAAAAATCATTATATGTGAAATGAAGTGTCTTAGAAAAGCGGTATTGGTTATTGAACTAGATAAAATAAGAAATGAAGAAAAGAGTAGGTATAATATAATGTATTGAACATATTGAAAGACAGCAAGTAAGATAGTTTGATCACCGTATGAGAATGAATCTGAACCATCATCATCAGGTAACAACAGGATGCAGCAGTCATGACAGTCTTTGGAACCTTCAGTTAATCTTGAGCAACTTTTCCTTCTTCTGTTACTGTCATGTTCAGGTGGTCTTTGATGGTCGTCCATCTTCTTGGTTTGCTTCTTGTTAGTCTTCCTGACATCATCCCCTTCATTATGGTCTTCTCTAGGCTGTCATGGTGTTTAATATGACCAAAATATTGTACCGGCAGTTTTCTGGAAAGAACCATGCTGTTTAGCCAGTTAGTTTTATTTTACATTAATTTCTCTCAGGATATCTACATTATTGATCTTTTTTTGTCCTTCATCAGTAACACAAACATATCACATCCGTATTCGTACTACAAGGACCAATAGGCCTTGGTACTATTTTTCAGTTCAATAAAAATGTTGCCTCAATTTAACATTGTACTGTTTCTATGTTATTTATGTTTACAAGAAGACATATTGGCCCGTGTAGTACGAATACGGATGTCATATGTTTGTGTTATTGAGGATAGTTCAACCTTTGTACGGGATATTCGTTGTTGTAATAGTCCTTGTCTCAACTGGTCCGATCTCAGTGACTTGAGAACACATTTTGAATGTCTTCACAGTTGAATCTTTTTTTTTTGGAGATGAAGCTAGTCAAGTACAGAACAACCCACTTTTTCGAGTTGCAAGGTGATTCGGTGCCGTTAGAACGGACCTGGTTCAATTCCCATTAGTCTCAAGAATTTTTAATTTATCACCAACTTTCTACTTGAATTTGTTGTTATCTGATGTATCACCAACTTTCTACTTGAATTTGTTGTTATCTGATGTATCACCAACTTTCTACTTGAATTTGTTGTTATCTGATGTATCACCAACTTTCTACTTGAATTTGTTGTTATCTGATGTATCACCAACTTTCTACTTGAATTTGTTGTTATCTGACGGAGCCTATGTCCTTTCCACATTTTATTGACTGTATTGCGTTTTCTACGTGATTTCAGTATTGCTGGTCCATCATTGTTGTGTATTGTATGTATTTTGTTCTGTTGGTCATCAAATATTTCTGTCACAGAGTCTGCCCATCTTGTAAGTACTTGTGTTTTATCAAATATAATTTTTACATTAAAATAAGTTAAAAACTATGGCAAGGGTCAAACAAAGTTAAACACGATTAGAAGCTATATTTTTCCAGGGACAACATATGATTGTGAGAAGTGGGCATTTATATCCGCAATGGAAAAGAAAATATCGGCACATTCGAAATGAAATGTTATAGAACTACTCTAAGAATGAGTATCATGGACAGAGAGAGATAGTCCAACAAAGATGTGCACATAAAGGCCTGAACGTAGAAGAAGATTAGCTCCTAAAAACTGTTTACAAAAAACCAACACAAGCTGTCATGTTTTGGACATGACCCCCCCAAAAAATACGCAATGGTTTAGAAAGATTAATCATGGAGGGAAAGGTTCCAGGAAAGAGAACAAGGGCCAAACCAAGACTACACTGAGCACAGGATATCGTAGACATTTTGAATATGAGACTGAACAGTTTGCAGAGAATTAGGAGGCGTATAAACTGGTAGAGAGGACAAAACCCTGCAAATGAAACTTTATATATACATTTCTAACATTGATTACAGAAGATGTAGGCCTATTTTCTAATATGTGATCAGTGACCTATCTTGTTTAGAGTGCATGCTTGAAATAACCTGATTTGTTGTTATTCAATATTTCTTTATTTGATTGTATATGATCTCAGACTCCTACCGTTTCGCGAAATGTAGTCCGAGGAATGGAATTTATTGCAACACTGTCTGCATCTTCGTTGTGATATCTTCACCTTTTGGCCCAACTTCAAACTTCATGTTTGATCCACGGCCTACTTATATGTTTGTTTACCTGTCCAGATACTTATATACTTTAACAATTAATAGGTGGATTTTGACACTGCCCTTCCTTCTTGCAACTTTTTAACTGTCTGGCCACACCTAACAGCCTTGTACTACTTTCTTTTTATTTATGAAATCCATTAACACGCGCGGTCTTTCATTATTAACCAATTACTTCTTACATTGCGTAAGTAACTGTACTTCTCACATCGATTTTCACTGTATCGTGTCGGTCATAATTTACTATCGTCGCCATTATCGGGGAATCCTAATACACTGTTAGTTTCTTGAATCGTGTCTTTCGTCAGAAATACAGTACTGCTGGCACAGTCAGCCTTCTAAATTGAAGCATTTACTATACCACTGATTTCAATTGATAACTTAGTGTATGAATAATATGTAGGACCTACTCACTGCATGAACATAAAATGGAGCGATTTCGTGAGACACAGTGGTTTAAGAAACACAACACACCAAGAATATGTTTTAAACATCATAATAAAACGCAACCGGAAATACCTGGGGTCACGTTTTGCGACTAGACGAGGATAGAATAAACCAACAAGCCCTCATGTGGACACCCTGAGGGTAGAGGAAAACCAAGCCCTCATGTGGACACCCTGAGGGTAGAGGAAAGCCAAGCCGTCATGTGGACACCCTGAGGGTAGAGGAAAATCAAGCCGTCATGTGGACACCCTGAGGGTAGAGGAAAGCCAAGCCGTCATGTGGACACCCTGAGGGTAGAGGAAAACCAAGCCGTCATGTGGACACCCTGAGGGTAGAGGAAAACCAAGCCGTCATGTGGACACCCTGAGGGTAGACAAGCCATCATGTGGACACCCTGAGGGTAGAGTAAAACCAAGCCGTCATGTGGACACCCTGAGGGTAGACAAGCCGTCATGTGGACACCCTGAGGGTAGACAAGCCGTCATGTGGACACCCTGAGGGTAGAGGAAAACCAAGCCTTCATGTGGACACCCTGAGTGTAGACAAGCCATCATGTGGACACCCTGAGGGTAGAGTAAAACCAAGCCGTCATGTGGACACCCTGAGGGTAGACAAGCCGTCATGTGGACACCCTGAGGGTAGACAAGCCGTCATGTGGACACCCTGAGGGTAGAGGAAAACCAAGCCTTCATGTGGACACCCTGAGGGTAGAGGAAAACCAAGCCCTCATGTGGACACCCTGAGGGTAGACAAGTCCTCATGTGGACACCATGAGTGTAGAGGAAAACTAAGCCCTCATGTGGACACCCTGAGGGTAGACAAGCCCTCATGTGGACACCCTATGGTAGACAAGCCTTCATGTGGACACCCTGAGGGTAGACAAGCCCTCATGTGGACACCCTGAGGGTAGAGGAAAACCAAGCCGTCATGTGGACACCCTGAGTGTAGAGGAAAACGAGGAAGACCTAAAACAACCCTAGAAAATACCATACTTAAAGATGGAGAGATAACAGACTGCAAGACCATACAAGAACTAAAACTGCAGGCAGCAGACCGCAACACATGGAGAATCAAAGCCTCTGCCCTATGTGCCGTCTGCGGCAAGAAAGGAACAAACTCACTCACTCACTCACTGCACAAAACTGAAATCCAACAGGTAAAGCTTGAACCAGGGTAATGAAGTTTTGCTAATAACTGGAAAAACACATAGTCATCACACAAATCGACGTTTCTACTAAAAGACCTTAATCAAGGTTACATATACATGGAAAAAAAACGACAAGCAGGAAGAACACAACTTGCGTTCACATGGCCTAGTATATTGTGGTTTTAACTTTGTGTATACTGTCAATAGCCAATGAAAATCACTAGACAAGTCAAATACGTCAGGTTAGAAGGATGATTCTCAATTTAGTACACGTGAATCATGAAACGAAACTTCGTATTATAACCAAGCGAGGGCCTCGTCAATTATACAGGCATGTAGTTTCACCGAATCATACTTTAAAAGTGACGATGTTTGAATTTTCTCATGATTTTCATTGGCTGTCGACACATAGCCTACCCAGTGACCAATATACAACAGGAAAAAAATTCAAATAGTGTCATTTCAGAAGGATGATTCGGTGAGTCCACATGACTCGTATATCAATAAGGGACTCGAACCAAGTCCTTCAGAATAATTTGATTTGTTTGTATGTTTGTTTGTCACTAACCCCAGGAATTGTAATCAGATTGCTATTACTTACTATATGGGGTGGTGTCTCTGAGCTTTCTTTAATATCCAGGACAGAAGTATTTGATAAAACCGAATATAATAATCATTATTTCGAAACTTTGAAAAAGCGGAAGATTTAATAATAGCATTTCTGTGCATGTATTCTTCAAGGCTTTTCCCAGTAATTTTTCTTGGCTTGGGGAAACTCGTATAATTGGGTAAATTGAATCAATTATGTTCGATATTTTTATCCGCCTATAAGTAATAATTTTCTACCGTGTTGGGATCTTCCTTATATGCAATGAGGTCGTGGTAGATAGCTTCAGTTCTGATCAATACCAACTGATGCCGCTCGTTTCTGACACTGGAGAAATCCGGAAGTTGGGAAGTTGTTCTGGGAGACTAGTGCGGAACTGGTTCTGACAGACCAGGGCACGTTTGAATACGAGGCCGCTGCAAATTAGTTGCATAATACATGCACTTTTATAATTTGGTTGTAACTAATTTGTAATACGTTCAAGTCAGTAGATTTGGGGAGGGAGGGGGGGAGTGTTCAACCCTCTCCACTTTACGAATTCATTCACCGTTCATTCTCAAACTCCCGCTGGATCTCTCTTGTAGCAGGACAATGGTTCTACTATATTTCTCAGCAGATGTAGCCCAGGTATCTCTCTTGTAGCAGGACAATGGTCATACTGTGTGAGATATACATAGGAATATGTGAGATATACATAGGGATATGTGAGATATACATAGGAATATGTGAGATATACATAGGCATATGTGAGATATACACACGAATATATGAGATATACATACGAATATGTGAGATATACATACAATATGTGAGATATACATAGGAATATGTGAGATATACATACAAATATGTGAGATATACATACAAATATGTGAGATATACATACAAATATGTGAGAATGACATTTGTTAAGGCCACCCCTGCCTTCCCAACCCCTTAATTTCACTCAAGACGTATCTACGACCGTGAATACATTATTCTTCTTCTTCTGCTTTCGTTCTCAAACTCTAGCAGGTTCGCGGGATGTAGTCTGGAGAGTGGAATGCGTTGTGTATTGGTTTACAGCTTAGCTGCGATATCTGCAACTTTCGATTTGACACATATGATTTCAGCTCGGCGTCTGAATAGCTTTAACACTATGTACACCTTGACAGACATCGAGGGTAAACAGTGTTACTATTCTTTGTTCTTCTTTCGAGCCTCTGCTATATGCAGGTGAAACTAAATTAATCCTACAGACTAAAGTGTTCTATAGATACCAAGACCTATGATATGAATATGGGAGCCCTGGTAGTGGTAATACCGATATGTCAAGGGATATAAAATATGGGAGCCTTTAGTAGTGGAAACAGCGGAATGTCAAGAGATATGAAATGTGGGAGCCCTGCAGTGGTAAAAACGATATGTCAAGGGATATGAAATGTGGGAGCCCTTAGTAGTGGAAATAGCGAAATGTCAAGAGATATGAAATATGGGAGCCCTTGCCGTGTTAACACTGGGATGATGTCAAGAGATATTGCTCTCGTGTAGGATCGCCGCCTATTGGAGAATGAAAACTCACTGGACGAATCAGTATTATAGAGAGATTTAAGGAATTCGCGATCAATCGTGGGTGAAGCAGAGGTCAAGAGAGCGGGGTCGAATTAGGACTATGAGAATCAGCGAGCAACTCGATCGAACGATAATCGATCATATTTTTCACCATCTGCTAATTGAGACTGAGCATATAACAGATCTTCCCGGAGTACAGTGCCGCCATTTCTTAAATACTTTCACTCGTGTCATCACACGGGTTAGTGTTTTCTTACCCGGGCCATGTGGCCACTGTGGGGGCAGCGGAGACTTAATTGTGTGGGAGCTGATACTCTTTGTCTCCCCTCCCCCTTCCCACTAATATCTGCTGCCTCGAGGACCATGGTTGGGATATTACTACCACACACATGTATCAGCACGTTTCTATGACAACCTTGTTTTACCGGAACTCTTCCATTACGCGATTAATGATTCCTGCAACCGTCTCGGCGAAGAGTCAATACACACCCGCCGCCAGTCGACAGATAGGCAGGCTGTCACAGTCTAGGGAAGCCCACTACCAGAATTAAAGGCATGACGCCGCCGAAGATGGATGTGTCGGGCCATTGGCGCAAATAAAACGACGACACAACGCATTTCCATTCTCTAGACTATATCCTGCTGGAAATCTAATAGGGCCATGTCCTACTGCAATAGATATCCAGCAGGAGTTTGAGAATGAACGCTGAAGAAGAAGAAGAAATAAGGCACGACGAAGACGGATGTGCTGGGTCTCTTATGTCCGGGCCATAAAGTGATCCAACCGTGGTGCAAATAACACAGTTGTACCGTGGAACTGATTCATCTGATAGAGCTTTATCAAGATCAAAAGGCTGCAGTGAAGTTAGAGGGCGATCTCTCAGAGTGGTTTGAGGTACAGAGTGGAGTAAGGCAGGGATGCACACTCTCCCCATACCTGTTCAACATCTAACAGAAAATATTATAAGGAATGTGAGAGAAGTAATACACAATGCTGACTACCACGCTTCGGTGGTTTTGAAATCCCTGAACTACGCTACGCAGACGACATGTTCTTATTTCAAATAATATAATGGGATTGGAATTCTAATAAAAAACACAAAGAAATACAGCGAATGACAACACTTTTATTTAAACGAAAGAAAAAAAAAGACAGTGTCAGCAGACATAACAACACAACAACCAAAATCTCTGGTTATCAGAGAGCGAATACAGAAGATGACGAACAATGATTCCTAAATTCTAAATTAACTTTACCTTCGTATAAAAAAATACTCGGTTTTATACATCCGGTAATAATAATAATAATTGTAGAAAGTTGCATGATTCTGCTTTTATTTCTGTTATATTTTATGAATAATTTGAGAATATCTATTGGTTGTTATTGAATATTTGTTAATGAAATAATTGCACAGCTCCCCGGTCAGACCTATTGGTGCTCAATGTTCCTCGGCAGTTGTGGAAATATATACTAATTATTGCTGCGGTTCGCTGGATGCAGATAAGCCTATTTCTACGATTGATTTGCGAGTATCCTTACTTAATGGCAATGTTGTGTTAGCATTTCTGCAAAGTTATCGATCGTCTGTTAGATTTGATTGGCTTATATTGCGAAGGGAATATTTAATAACTTGCGGGTGTGTGAGAGTTTGTGATTGTGTGCATAGAGATAGTAAATGCGTGTATGTGAAAAATGTTCGTGGGTGTATATAATATTCTCATGTGTGGGAGTGATTGTAGGCTTATGTGTATGTGTGTGTTCGCGTTTGAGACTATGTTTAATTCATATATTTTACAGATTTAACGGAGATTATTCATTATATTGCTCCAGTCAAACTTAAAAAAAATATATTTGATTAATCTAGTTTCCGGAATAAAACGACAAATTATATCAGAAGTTGGAGGCAGCGATGTCAAAACTCACAGGACCGGGCCTGTAAAAATGGGAGTGCGTATGTGAGGAGTGAACACCTCAGGGTTCTCTCTGGTATGAGGGTTACATTTGTCTTATGTTTGGGAGAAGAAATGGGGATTCCGTTGATTAATATACATTCTTCGCATTTCTATTTTGTCTCATTTTACGGGCTTTCCCAATTTTTCCAGCAATCTCACGCAGTTTTGAGAGCGACCAGGATTTACACTTTTGTTAGTCTTCTGAGTGGACGAGATAACTTTAACGCATTAACTATGTCAGATCGTTCCAATGATGTATTTATTGACACTGTGGCCATGCTCGCCAATGAACTGCTCGTTCATCACACTAAACGCCCGCATGTTCTCAGGATTACATCCTGTGAACATGCAGGAATTTGAGAGCGAGCGAGAAGTAGAAATAGCAGTTCTACAAACAAATAGATATAATAGAGGTTTGAATTCATCGTACTCAAGTTTTTTCACACGCAAATTTCACTATTTGACGGGTACTACAAGGCATGTTCATAATTTTCTCTTTTGTAATTTTCTCTTTTGGTTAAGAAATATTATGACTTTTTTGTAAAAAAAATCGTTCAGGGAGGGATTTTATCCATCTTTTGACACTCAGGGAGGGAATTTATCCAATTTTTTCGTTCATGGGGGATTTTAACCACCTTTTGTCGTTCAAGGAGGGATTTTACCCACCTTTTGTCGTTCAGGGAGGGATTTTACTCACCTTTTGTCGGTCATGGAGGGATTTTACCCGACTGTTGGCTGTATTTCTAGAACTGAAAGGATTTTCTTATTTTCTAAGTGTGTAGTTTAAACAAAGAGAGATAAGATTGATCAATCGACGTTGAACTGGAACTGTCAGCCGGCACACTCTGATGGATTTATTGAGACAGGGATGTAAGCAGGTATGGACTTGTCCAGTGTACTATGTTGATAACTTGCAGGCATAACTCATAAACAAACCATCACTTCTTTTCTCTCTCTATTTCCTATGTACCAGGATGCTTCAGATGAACATCTTAAATGTGTGATAGACATTTCATAATGGGAGTTCAAAGAATCGGAAGTATCCACATTGGTGAGCTCTTTGACGATCTGTGTCTCTGACGCCGTTTTAATGACACGATAATGTCATCATTTTTACTGTTTTCACTGTTTCTTCACTATATCTTGTATTTTAAAAAAGACCTTAAGGTTGAAACGTTGAAACTGTCTTGTATACTTTTATTTGTATTTTTTTTCAAACACGTTCTCTATAGTCTGATAACCTGTGCGTTCATAAAACTGATCGACCCTTCTCTGTATACCATCTTTATTCTATTCAATTCCTCCTCCTCTTCTTTATACCATTTTTATTCCCTCTCTCCTCCGTCCTCCACTTTATACCATCTTTATTCCCTCTCTCCTCCGTCCTCCACTTTATACCCTCTTTATTCCCTCTCTCCTCCCTCCTCCACTTTATACCATCTTTATTCCCTCTCTCCTCCCTCCTCCACTTTATACCATCTTTATTCCCTCTCTCCTCCCTCCTCCACTTTATACCATCTTTATTCCCTCTCTCCTCCCTCCTCCACTTCATACAATCTTTATTCTCTCTATACCATCTCTTTATGCTATCTCTCTTCTCACTATACCATTCCTTTCTATCATCTTTGTTATCTCTTCCTCCCTCTTCCTCTTTATACGATCTTAATTCTCTCTCTCTCTCTCTCTCTCTCTCTCTCTCCTCACGTTATAAACAGTACGTATAAATAAGCAAAATTAATTACACTTTCTATAAACATATATGCCCACACTACGCATTCATCTTCCATTACTTTATGTAACATCCTGACTACTCCTTTTTACTCCACATCACCTCGTACCCCCCCCCCTTCCTGGAACCAAACATCAACTTCTCAATACACCTTACATCCCTACACGTTTCAGTGCGCGTGATGTGTCTAGATTCGGCGCTAATAGGACATTTCCGGACTATATCATCGTTCACTATTATTGTGTATTTGTCACTAGCTCGCAGACTTAACGTGGATAAAATGACCAAGTATCCAAGAAAGAAATTATCTTTCAGAATCATTGAGATGGATTGCGAGTGTATCATTATTTATCTATAAATCCGACTGGCGTAAGTGACCACGCATCCGGATATCGTGAAGGAGAATTGAATTTTAATTTATACTTCCGTAAGGTACACAGAATTCGGAGAATTAGGATCCTGCAACTGCTAAAATAGATGGCCCAGAGCATACATTTTCGTGATCGTTGTTGGATCAGAACACATATCTTGATGACGTATATTGGTTCAGAGCACACATCTTCATGACTTTTGCTGGCTCAGATCACACTCCTTTTATAACGCCATATGTTTCTACTCATTTGTTTACGCCACACGTCTGCTCATCCAACTACACCATATATCTACACATCCAACTACACCATATATCTACACATCTAACTACACCATATATCTACACATCTAACTACACCATATATCTACACATCCAACTACACCATATATCTACACATCCAACTACACCACACGTCTCTACATGTTGTTTGTTCGTCGCAGTCGACGATTACCATTTAACTCAAATGGGATGACAATGAAGATGATAATGTCTGCGGTGTGCCCGACTGTGACTAATGAGTGCTACGCGTAATTAGAATTGTCTACCACACTCTGGGCATGCGTGGGAGGAGACTGTGCTCCACTGAGCAGTGCTTGTCTTCTTCTAGCGCGCTGTTGTTGCGCATCATTGTCTGAGGCTCTGGTGCAGATGCTGCACCACTCTTGATTCTGCGCCGCCAGTCGGATCTGTCTTGTGGAAGATTCTCCCAAGAATGTGTGTCTCTTTTGGCATGACTCAGTGATGTCTTAAGCAAGAATTTGTGTCTATTTTGGCGTGACTCAGTGATGTCTTAAGCAAGAATGTGTGTCTATTTTGGCGTGACTCAGTGATGTCTTAAGAATTTCACAGGCGAAAAGAAGTGATGATATTACAGCTGCTTGGTAAACAATTATTTTGGTAGGTGTTATTTCCCTTCTTACCCGTACTTTTTTCCCCGCAGTCTTCCAAGAGTGGCGCTAGATTTCGCTAATCTATTGTTTACCTCAATATGGATGTTTACATCTTGTGAAAGAGTGCTGCGCAAATAGGTGAAATTATTTGAAACTTATAAAAAAATGGGATATAAATGTGTATTATTGTGTGTGGGTTGAAACATGACATCTGTTTTCTTTGTATTTATGGTGAAGTCAAAGTTGTCGCAGGCTTCAGCAAATTGGTTTAGAGTGACCTGCATAAAAGTGTGAAAGCGACCATAAAGTGTGAAGTAACGGAACCATTTCAATCTCTGTTTTTCAGCATATTTGACCACAGATATTGTTTCAACAGTTCTTGTAATCTCTTCATTTCTCACATGATCTCTTCTTGTTCTGTTTGCTGCTTTTCTTAGACATCTCATTTCACACGTAAATGCTAATGTGAGGTTTACAAATGTTTCGAAAAGTTGTTTTTGGTATTCTTAGAAATTTTCGTGGAGTTCACGGGCAGCAAAGCTCATATCCATTATCCCCGTGACCAGCACGAAATCTGTAATACTTTCAGGTAGATAAATCTGTGACTATTTGAATAAGTCAGTTTAATTTTACAGAAGCTATTATTTTACCCTGATATAGGTATCCAAGATATATCAGTCTAGTTGTTACATGACTGTTTATTTCCCCTGATTTGATATAAGTCGACAAATGAGGCATGTTTCAGGTTTTATATTAGTCGACAAATGAGGCATGTTTCAGATTTGATATAAGTCGACAAATGAAACATCTTTCAGGTTTTAAGTTCTTAATCTCCTGCACGTGACAGAGCACAGAACAAGATCTTGAACACTTTCTGAACAAACACATCTCCTCCTATCTTATAGATGTCTACTGGGATGGCATCCATACTAGTAGCTTTCCCATATGAGATTTGGTCTATGGCAGTCGTTACTTCTTGATTTGTTGGTGTTATGTTAAAATCATCTCTGCAGTTGTGTTGTGGCTGGCGATCTATTGCTTCTTCGCTGTAGACTCATATTTCAGTTGCTTCGAAATGAACCACATGTCTCTACTCATTTAACTACGCCACAAGTCTACTCATTTAACTACGCCATCATGTACTGACTTAAATACTTCATCTTTTGTCGCTCCTGACTGCGACAACATTCATATATCGTGTACAGCTCACAACAGCATTCATATCCATGGAAATCAATGATTGAAACCACATCGAATTCATCATACAAATTACAAGTGTGAAATGTTAATAAGCGCAGACATTCAATAATTCAGAAATGTAGTGGGCATGTGTCTACGCTGCCAGCGGATGGCAATTCTCAAGTGACTTTTATGAGCCCGAATAAAGACATTTATCCAAATATGGGAATAGTTGCGGTGAAATAATGAGAGTGGGTGTAATTACAATCAACGTTGAAAGGGTTTTTAACTGCTGAGTAAGTCATCATCATCATCATCAGGTGCCATGCCGGCTGGCGTAGGCGATCATGGCTCTCCACAGCTGTCTGCCTCCAGTATTATGTGTCAAGCTTGCTGATGTTTCCCTGCCGTGCCAGGTTGTTAAACTGTCTAATATTTTATCACGTTGTCGCCCTCTGTCTCTGTTGTCTTCTTGCCTGTTGTGACTATGTTCTCCAAACCTGCCTGTCTCATGAAGTGACCAAAAAATGAAGATTCTATTTTTCTTATATTATTGATTACGGTCCGTTTCGCATTTAACTCTTTCAACATCTCACATTAGTTTTTCTGTCAGTCCATGATATTCTCAGCATTCTTCTATAGAACCACATCTCTGTTGCCTCTAATTTTCCACTTTCCAGTTTGTTTATTGTTCAAGACTCGTCGTATCCATATGTTAGTATAGGAGTTATATATCACTGCAAACATAGCACCAGCACTCTCTTTCTCACCTCTAATGACAAGAGTAAGTATACAATCGAAAACGTTTTCTACTGAACTAAAACTGAGATCTAATCAGGCACGTAGATATAAAGGGGGGGGGGGGTTTAAGGGGTTCAACATATAACCCCCCCATCCCCAGTTACATTATGCTTGGATTTATAGGAAAATTACGAAACATGATTTAAACACCAACTTCCTCTTCCTGAATAAATTTTAAAAAGTCGATGTTTCGCCCAAAATGCCTTTGTTAAGAAAGAGAACACAAAATACAACGGGTAGAAAAAAAAAAAAACATCAAAGGACACAAAAATTTAAAACTACGTTGTTAACAGGTTGAAAGGTTGATGCATGCTGATCATACTACGTGTTAACATTCGTCCTATGTTGTTCTTTTTTGTGAATAGTTTTCTACCTGTTTTTCTTTGGTTTTTCTTGATAAATACCTTCTGATCGAAACGTCGAATCTGAGCTCATTTTAATTATTCGTATCATTTTAGTATCCCGTAATTTCAATTTCTAGTGAAATAGTAAGTAAAAGTGTGATAATGTGTAAACAAAAATGGTCATGCACTCTGAACCGCTATTTCGAAATGCAAAAAATTGCATACAATCGACGCATAGATAGATCATCGAAGGATCCACGTATGAGAATTGATTTTAGCGCAATAGAAAATCGACCCCTTGTACCTACAACTCTAGCCAATTTTCTAACCACATCTCTAACACAATTATCATTTTCACGTGCACATGCCATTCAAAACTTCAAACTGGGACAAATGAAAACCAAATTGAAAGTTTCTAATGACAAATGTGACAGAAGCTGGTGATTGGATCTTTGCGAATTTCAGGAACATTCTATAGTAGCGTACCGAAATAATTTTTTCTGGATTTTGAAATGTATTACCTAGGGCAAGGGTTGGCAACCAGAACTACGCAGCTTGTAGACATAACATGTGCATATTTAGTTAGATACAGATAAATAGATATATTCCATGACAAGTTATGTGATTCTAGATCAGACTGGAAACTGATAAATTCCATGACAAGTTATGTGGTTCTAGATCAGACTGGAAATTGATAAATTCCATGACAGGTTATGTGGTTCTAGATCAGACTGGAAATTGATAAATTCCATGACAAGTTATGTGGTTCTAGATCAGACTGGAAATTGATAAATTCCATGACAAGTTATGTGGTTCTAGATCAGACTGGAAATTGATAAATTCCATGACAAGTTATGTGGTTCTAGATCAGACTGGAAATTGATAAATTCCATGACAAGTTATGTGGTTCTAGATCAGACTGGAAATTGATAAATTCCATGACAAGTTATGTGGTACTAGATCAGACTGGAAATTGATAAATTCCATGACAAGTTATGTGGTTCTAGATCAGACTGGAAATTGATAAATTCCATGACAAGTTATGTGGTACTAGATCAGACTGGAAATTGATAAATTCCATGACAAGTTATGTGGTTCTAGATCAGCCTGGAAATAACATATGGATTATTTTTTAGGAACAATGAATAAGTTTCCAAAACGTGATGACGTAATTTATGGACAGCCCTTTACAGCATGTCAACATTGTTTTGTTTATCACGCATGTATAAGTGAGGGTTTGTCTGATCGTGCCTGTCAATGTTAACATTTCATATACCTGGAATTGTTCCTGTCAATGTTAACATTTCATATACCTGGAATTGTTCCTGTCAATGTTAACATTTCACATACCTGGAATTGTTCCTGTCAATGTTAACATTTCACATACCTGGAATTGTTCCTGTCAATGTTAACATTTCACATACCTGGAATTGTTCCTGTCAATGTTAACATTTCACATACCTGGAATTGTTCCGGTCAATGTTAACATGTTCTCATACCTAGTTACTCATTGCAAACATGAATTAATCTTGATCTTAAACAGTATAGAAGATATGTTCGCAGAATTTATTAGACCTTTATTCGTTACACTTTTGATTATTCTGTGATTTTCGTTGATCACGATTTATATACTTGGAGTTAATTTGGCTATTTTTATGTGTACGACCCTAAATATATAAAAAGTGTTCAGCGGAAATTACGAGAATAATTTAAAAAAGTAGCGAATGAAGGCATACGTAATTCTGTACAGAGGTCTTCTAATGCCGAGATGGTCACGATGGTGAGGCATGAAATCATGTCCTACTTACTACACCTCAGTCTTGAATTTCGCCAATAGAAGACAAATAACAACAGACACATGCCAACAGAATTACATCAAGTCTGTTGGGTCATATTTTAAATTATTCGTTGGTCGGCGTTAGCAGGTGACACCTGGGGAGTCACAACGTATATAATAGTGACCAACTAAAAACACAACAATAATAAAAAATATCACGTAAGAAGGCTGGTTCTACTTTGCTTTTAATCTTCTTGATTCTTGATTAGGAACAAGCGTCACAGCACTGGGGGCTTTCCCATATATGCTCTGCTTGTCCTTCCGTCAGCCATATAAAAGTGTATAAGCTCAGTGTCCCAGTCAGTTGCTGATTACGTGTTCTTCTGATCTTTCCGGAGAGGGAGCACTTTCTCCCATCGCTTCTAGTCACTCCCATTTCTTCCTTTTTCTGAATATGTACATTGTCACGTTCGACTTCCTCCACGTCTTCAATTCAATCCTGTCTCTTCTTATCTCGGTGCCGTTCACCAAGGTTTTACCAACCAACACATCGGCTCCTTCGTTTCCCTGACCCCAGCATGCCCTGGACAGTAGGTCCATGTAAACTACTGTTAGTTATTATTCTGCGATTGGTCATTTTTCAACACTACCAACAAAGAAACAGTACTGCATCCTTGGATACTGTGGCATACTTGGAAATGAAAATGATGATCTCCTGGCAAGGGAAATAACAAATAGAAAGTGACATGGGCATAAGACTGATAAATGCATAATTTTTTTTTTTAAAGTGGAAAAAAGCACCCAATTGCAGAACCAAATGACCCCCATACCACAAATTACCCTAGCACAAAATTATACTAGAACCAAATTACCCTAGCACCAAATTACCCTAACACCAAATAATAATAATAATAATAATAATAATAATAATAATAATAATAATAATAATAATAATGATAACAATAGCCATAACCCGTTAGTGTCGTAGTGGTGACACGCTGGAGACATCAGCACAGCAAGCTCTCCAAATAACTCTATCCTCATACATTCGGAAGATTGTAGAAAAACCACGCCCAGACCATTCCTTAATGTTATCAATCCAGGATCTTCTCAGACCTCCTCTCCTCCTTCCACCCTCAGCTGTTTCATGAAGAATAATTTTAGAAGGCGTGCCGTATCTCGTTACATGTTCAAACCAAACAAGTTCACACTGTTTCACCACTTCCAAAACTGGTTCGTGATAACCTACAATTCTGTTTATTTGCTGCCATACAAATATATTTGTCTTGTGTTCTATATAACTAATTCTTAACAACCGTCTGTAGCACTTGTATTCAAAAGCCTGAATCCTTCTTTCTGTGCCTGCACTGAGTGTCCAACTTTCACATCCGTATCAAAGTATAACTAGCACTAGCTATCGGAATAGATTGATCTTTACTGTAAAATCTCATTTCTCGAATTGATGCCATCACATAGAACTATTTGGGACTCGAGATATTTGACGGTGGTAACTTCTTCAAGTTAGTGACCGTTTAACCGGATATTCGTGGAATGTTGTGTGGTTTCACTAGTCACCAATTGTTTTTATCAATACTAATGGCCATGCCATATTTCTGACTATCGTCTTCCAACTTTAAGATGAGTTCCTAGAGTTCAGATCCGGAACCAACCGAGAAATCGATATCATCAGCATAACGAAAATTAAATGATCTACCACCAATAGCTATTGATGTCTGGATATGACTCCTACATTATATATTCAAGATACATGTTAAAACGTACTGGAGAAAGTATGCATCCCTGATACACTCCTATATCCGTCTTGAAAAATTTACCAATGTCACTATTTATGAAAACACTTTATCACTTCCGGCTAAAATTACGTAGAATAACAACTTAGTTTTTTTTTCTTTCTGTTTGCCGATAAGTCAAGTTTCAGAGAGGATTTTACCTCCAGATGGCCACTTCTGAACATGATACTGGAAGACGCTGGACAGCGTGCACAGAGCTGAGGTGCGCGTAGAGTGGCAGTGAGGACACAGCTCTGTAAAAGATACGCCACATAAATATATAGAAGACAATCTGTTTTGATTCAACAGCCTTAGGCTTCCTGTTATTCATATGCCATCATATGTAAAACGGAGTCACAATTGCGAACATTATGGAAACCGCTGATCTAAACACAGCATCACGATGCTTGCCGAGAACATCGCACAGAAACTTAAACTCCGTAGATCAATATTTAAGCGACTTGGATTCTCCGAAAAATTCACAAATAAATATACGTAGGAAGCTTATGACTTTGTGTGCACGGTTTGAAAGGCTTGATGAAATCGCATCTTTTTTTTTGGAGATGTGGTTAGTCAAGTACGGAAGAACGTGTGTTCAATAGTTGCTAGGCGATTTGGTGCCGTTGAACGGACTGGTTCAATTCCCGTTAGTCTCAAGAATTTTTGAAAAATTCACAAACAAGACTGCGACCATAGCTCACAAACCATTTCTGAAATTCTTAGTCAAGTCTTAGTCAAGTCTTAGTCAAGTCTTAGTCAAGTCTTAGTCAAGTCTTAGTCAAGTCTTAGTCAAGTCTTAGTCAAGTCTGGAGTATTTCAATTATTCAATCATAATATTGTTAATTTTATACTTTCCACAACTATATATATCCAGCCGAATACAGATGTATTGGGCCATTGGCGCAAATAAAACTGCAATAGAACGTATTTCAATTCTCTGGACTACATCCTGCTGGATATTTAGTAAGATTTTGGTCTTGTTACAAGAGAGATCCAGCGGGAGTTTGAGAATGAACATTGAAGAAAACTATATACTACTGAACAGGCTAGCGTTTGTGGTTAAGAGCGACGTGCAGCTGCAGAAAATGTCCGCTAAAACAGCTAATATGTCACCTATATTCGACCATATCTTCACCACGTTTTCTGTCTCCAAATATTCGATTTAAGAATTATTTTATTTTAAGAATTTCCAGTTTTTGGGTATTTTCCAATATTTATTTTTAAGCAAAGCTTTTTTGGAAGCTCCAACAGGTTGGTAGGTCACAGGAATTAGATTCTCGTAGAATCCCTACGAGATTTGGTAGTTAAATCAATGACGTCAGGCGCGTGCGTAGACCAGCTGCCTATATAAAAGACTTCCATGTTCCTGGTAACCAGAGCTTGGAAACACAAAAGGTGAAATAAAATATTGTGATATTTCCTGTTGTGAAGTATCATGTGCAAGTTAGCGATAGAAAGTTAATACAGATGCTATAATCTAATATCTGAATAATTTTTCTGGTTTGCCGTGTAAGTTGGTATACTTAATCACTATTTTAGTACTTGTGTGGTTAGGTTTATTATGAGACGTTGGAGGTTCGGATCTTTCGAAATGTGTAGTTTATTCTCATGGAATAATTTCTCGTTAATGCTGAAATAGAATGTGTCAGGTCAAAACGTATAGATATCGCTACGAGATGTAAGCTATGATAAAACGCATCTCGGTATCTGGACTACATCCTGCTAAACAACGGGAGTTTGAGAACTAACGCAGAGGGGAAAAAAAGGATTCCTTGCTTGCACAACTCAAATATGCAAATGACTGTTATGAGGGATAAAATAATGTTATGCTTCAGTACTAATTAGGTCCGCCCCACCTCCCCAAGGTAGAATGTTTCATCAAAAGGCCTTTGTCAATAAAAATTCTGGTGACAAACATTAAAAAAGTACAAAGCATTTAAAACATCGGAGGACATGAAATATAAATTTTCGGTTAATTTTTGTTTGAGTTACAGAAACAAATTATGAAACAATAGGGAAGTTTGAGATTCCATGACAAAGATCATAGGGTCACACGCAACACCCTAGAGGATGATATCGCGTGAACGTATCTGGTTCGAATCTTAATCTTCTAATTTTTATAACAGATACAGAAGAAGAAATAAAAACATTAAAAAATTCAATGACGAAATAAGTGTGAAGAATAGCTTTGAATATTGTATATTCTATGACAACACCGAGGATTTCTGTGATAGATTATTTAAAAACAGTCAAACCAAATATAATTTCACAATAACAATTCATCACAATTATTTGTAGATTATTAGCGAAAATAGATTTTTCTATTTCTTGGTGTGACTATATTGATTCTTTTTTGGTGTCTATTAAATGTGTCTATCTTCCTATCTGTTATTCTATCTATCTATATATATCTCTGTTAGATTATCTTGGTTGACTATTGTGTAGTCACCGGGGATAATTAAAGAAAACTAACGTTAACTAACATAAATTAGTGAATATACAGTTTTTTTTTTTTACAGTAGTCCTTAAAACAAGGTGGTTTAATCACATCTCTTTCACCTTACAAACAAGGTGGTTTAATCACATCTCTTTCACCAAATCTATCTATCTATAAACCCGTAATCCTTCAGGGTCGTAGAGGTACCACATTGGATGCTTCAGCACACAGAGTCATCCAGCAATTTCTATCCCCAACGATGCGGATGAATGAGGAAACATCTTGTCCTGTCTATTCCTTTATTTTCTCTCCTCTGCCTCCCCCCACCTTCGACAGTTCCCTTCAATATTGTTTTTGACAAGGATTCATGGTTCCTATTTCACCAAAAAGGGACTAATGATAAACATAGACAGTGGCTTATTTTAAGTGGCTTTTTATTTGAATGTGACTACTGTTCTAAGAGTGGCTTCTGTTTTAGAGCGACTTTTCACTTTTGTAATATGTGGGCAAAACGATAACCAGAAGAGGTAAGCTGATTACGTCCAAAAAATGTTTATGTAAATATTTTTATGTAAAAATGTTTAGGTAAAAATTAAACTAAAGGATGAAATTATAAATTACTAGTTGCGTATCTAGCAAATAAAAATGAATGTAATTTTCATATTTTTGAAATGTTTATTATGTAGGCCTGTTGTAACACATTGATAACACAATAACAAAAACACGAACGAATCCCTAGAGGATTAAGTCTATCCCACCTGTACTCACTCACTGTTTATTTCCATGGGTAATACTAGAATATTGGTCTCTTTTTTTGTTCATAGATATATCTTTATGTCTCTTTAAAATATGTTTGTTGACGGCATCAACGAGATGCCCAGTAGCCATGTTGTGGGTCCTTATCCAATACACATCTTGTGATTTCTTATCCAGAACCCATGTTGTGGGTCCTTATCCAATACACATCTTGTGATTTCTTATCCAGAACCCATGTTGTGGGTCCTTATCCAATACACATCTTGTGATTTCTTATCCAGAACCCATGTTGTGGGTCCTTATCCAATACACACCTTGTTATTTCTTATCCAGAACCCATGTTGTGGGTTCTTATCCAATACATATCTTGTGATTTCTTATCCAAAACCCATGTTGTGGGTCCTTATCCAATACACACCTTGTTATTTCTTATCCAGAACCCATGTTGTGGGTTCTTATCCAATACATATCTTGTGATTTCTTATCCAAAACCCATGTTGTGGGTCCTTATCCAATACATATCTTGTTATATCTTATCCAGAACCCATGTTGTGGGTCCTTATCCAATACACATCTTGTTATTTCTTATCCAGAACCCATGTTGTGGGTCCTTATCCAATACACATCTTGTGAGTTCATATCCAAAATCCATGTTATGGGTCCTTATTCAGTAACCACCTTGCAGACTTGTAGTCTGGTAGCTACCGTGTAAACCTTGATTCCCGTATCTGTCTTGTGAGTCGTGTCTGATTTTATGCCAGTAATCGATGTGAAGATGTCATGCCAGTAATCGATGTGAAGATTTTATGCCAGTAATCGAAGTGAAGATTTAATGCTAGTAATCGATGTGAAGATTTAATGCTAGTAATCGAAGTGAAGATTTAATGCTAGTAATCGAAGTGAAGATTTAATGCTAGTAATCGATGTGAAGAATGTTAAGTAGAGTGCTAGGATACGATCTAATAAATGGCAGAATCAGAGAAAGACAAACAAAGAAACAAAGAGTGTTCATATCGCTGACGACAAGAAAATCATACAATTTATTATCCACGCAAGGGACCTGAAGTTATGGCGATTCATCATCTCCTATGTTAGTAAGACTGACGCAGGAGAGAAAATTACGTATAACTTTGGCTGTTGGGTGTTTTACTGTTAGTTAGTCCTGAGAAAATGTTAAGTGTGGAATAGATACCGCTCTGACATAGTAGTCAGTAGTCACCACTACGTGTACTGACATAGTAGTCAGTAGTCACCACTACGTGTACTGACATAGTAGTCAGTAGTCACCACTACGTGTACTGACATAGAAGTCAGTAGTTACCACTACGTGTACTGAAATAGTAGTCAGTAGTCACCACTACGTGTACATGTTTGTTAGTTATTTTCCCTGGAAAGAGAAAGCTTATATTTCTTACCGTGATTTGAATCTGAGCCATTATGATTGTGAGGTCGCAGTTCTAGCTACGTCACCATGCGCTGCAGACACATAAGTCATAAGTGAGTAAGTTCCAGAAAAGAACAACAGAAAACGTAGGCATATACGGTGGTATTTCTAAGTCATGAAATATCAATATCCACCTCTTCTTCTTCTTTGGCTCTCTTCCCGTTTTCTTCTTGTGTTCGTCCTTGGAATTCTTTTTGTGAGAAAAATGTTTTCCAGAAAACGGAATACGTCGGTTCGTGGTTTACAGATTGACTGCGACGTATGTTCCTTATGCACGCCATATATGGTGTCAGCAGAGAATGTGTAGATATAGTGTTGCATTTTCTCTTCGATCTTCATTTATTGAATAGAGTGCACTGCTACATCCTGTTATCCAGAGACACCATAGCGTGAAGGAAAGTCTTGATAGAGCTAGTTCGTGTACCACGAATTCTTGCATCTCAGAAAAAAAACAGACGTGAATATCATATTAGCATATTGCTCTAAATAAACATCAATTATTCAGATTTATTCCGTTTCAGAATATTGCAGTTATTAAGAGCACTTTCTCAGAACTTCTGACAATCCTAACATAAATGTATACCTTGTTACCATGTCACGATAATTTCTTACGCTACAACCAAAATAACATTGTCCAATCCGTGACATTCAATGCAATTAAGAGCTTTGGTAGAACATTTGGGCTTTATTGTCAAGGGCTAACTCCAGCTGAAACATCAATCTCGCAGAATCTCGTTCCGTTAGATAACCATTTCCGATATCACATTTCCAGAGATCACATTTCCAAAGATCACATTGTCAGAGATCACGCAGTTATTTCAAACGGCTTCTAACAACAGATAACAAAAAGAGAAGCTTGTTGACGTGTTAGATAATGCAAAAGTCAGTCGCCAAGTTTTGGGTCAAGGGGCAGTAATAGCTGCAATCATGGACGCAAGAACAGTAATCATGCAGTTTTTGTTTACCATTATCAGATTTGTCGTTCCTAGCACATTACATCTTAATGCTCTTGTCTGCAACAAACGTTATGTACTTGAAATAAACCCATTCTGGAATATGTCATTGGAGTTAATTAACATATGCTGCATATACTTGTATGGGTTTGTGTTTTATATGAAGTATCTTTTTCTAAGTTATAGATTAGTGTCGTTTAATACGTTGTTAGACTCTTTTAGTTGACCGATAACAAGCGTAGAAGTGTTCTGGTGAGCATCAGACCCATCGTCCTTATTTTCCAAAGAAGACACTGTATCGATTTTCTTAAGCTGGATCCACTAAGGATCTACTGGATTGACAAATATGCCCTATTTCCACTTTAACTGGAAATCGAACCGTAGACCATCCTACAAAAAAGCTGGTTCAGTAAACTTGGTTACGTAAATGAGGTACTCATTTTTCAACCGTGGACGCTAGTCCACTGTGGTTACTTCAGATCTTTACAACAATAAAAAAAATAGTGGTGGTTGCAGTTATGGTAATCCAGTCACCATGGTCTCATTAGGCTAGTTAGGTAGCTACAGACCTAATGAGGCTTAATGCAGATTGCACTACGCACCGATCAGAACCCTCCGTCTTATCCCAACAAAATAAAAATATTTATAGTGACCTGCAGAAGATGTATATTGATCGTGAAGTCATGAGTGTAGTAACGTGTAGTCATGTTGTGTAGTAATGTGGAATCATGAGTGTAGTAGTGTGGAGTCGTGGGTGGAGTAACGTGGAGACATGCTGTGTGGTAACGTGGATTCATGGGTGTAGTAATCTGGAGTCATGCGTGTGGTAACGTGGAGTCTAACGGCTTTTCCAGTTTGTGTCTGTGTGTGTCAATTTCTAACATGGCGTGGACATAATGGCTGCTGTTGTGAGTCGAGAACATGCTCAGAAAATATGTTATTTCCATATTCACAAGGCAGTTAACCCACAGGGGAATCGCAGAATATGAGGACACATTACAGCAGGGACGGAGATATCTCAAACAGAATTGCATCAATCAACAAACAAAACACTCCAGACCCCCCCCCTCGCAAATTATCCCGTAGATGACCTGTGATAAAAGTCAAGAACTCTACCGGGATCAAAGGTTAACCGGTGTCATTATTAAACTTTCCACGAGACAACAATTACGGTGTTAGAGAAAATTGTGTTTCATATTTATTTTTCCAGTTAGACATAACTGGCTATCAGATCTCAATTTAGGATATATTGTTAGCGTTTTCCATGTTCGAAATGTGCACTGTATTTTGTCATTATATTTTAACCTGGGGGTTCTCTTGGATACTTTGTTCTAGGGTGGTAAGTCTCAAATGATAAAAGTTATGCTACCGACTGTTGTTGTTATATTTAGAAGATTACTATTCATTGCAAAAATTTAGTAACACGTTTTTAGATATAATGAGTTTTCATCATGGTCAAGTGTCGTCTCCGCAACGATGATTGACTGCAACGGACCTCCAATATTCTGTCTCTTTCTTTAGTGGTGCATTCTGCTAGGCTATAACCTGTCCATCACGCGATGTTGCTCTCCCACGTGTATATCTCCTATCTCTTGCTTGCCTCCCCTCAACTATGACCTGAAGTCAAGTCTTCAACAAGGTGTCAGGTCATGTAAAATATCCAAAATATTTGATTTCTTATATTTTTATTTCCTTTTTGATACGACCTTTGTAATTGTTCGTACATCGTTTTCTTTTTCTTCTCTGTCCATAAAGTTCTCCCAATTATTCTATCAACAACCCAAATGCATCAATTCTGTCATCTAATTGTTTATTTATGTTATTGAGCCACAACTTAATGTAGAATAGATGTAACATTTCACAACTCTTGTTTTTCGATTTCTTGTGATTTTTTACGATGTTAATAATAGCGAGTTTTAAATCATTGTCCAAGAAATATGCGTTATCTGACGTCAGGGCCCGTGGTGTGGTAGGCCTATATATTCAAACCGATAATATATACCATGTTTATGCTAATCTCCGATAATAACAGAAGTCGATTTGTTCAGATATCGGTTGAAAATGGATATAATCGCTGATTAAACGTCTGGCATTTCCTTTGATTTACATCGTAGCAGCAGACAGGAGTATGGCGGAGAAATTCCCAGGAAGCACATTTCATGCTATTTGGGGTTAAATATCGCTCTTTGCAATTCAATGCTCGTTATCTCTGCAATTCAATACTCACATCCCTTGCAGTTCATTGCAATTGTTATAATTCATTGCTGCTTTTGCAATATATTAGCCACCGTTTTGCAATATATTAGCCAGCGTTTTGCAATATATTAGCCACCGTTTTGCGATATATTAGCCACTATTTCTCAATACCTACTGTGCTCTCAAACAAGTCAGGAAAACTTTAAACACAAATAACTTCATCCATCTTCTTCTTTTTCCACCATTTCTAATATTTCTTAGCTACTTATTCTTTAAAAAAAAGTTTGTTCATATATTTTTTGGGGATTTCAGATCAATACACGTTTTTTTCCCCCCATGATCACGACAGTCAGACATTACGTTCTGTTTATCTTGACAGTTAACTTCTCTTCTGTAAAACAAGGGGAACCCAAGATAATCTGAAACTAACTGCTTTATACATGACCAATAGTAGACTGGATGTTAAATATTTGATCATAGGCGAAGTTAGCCTCGATCATAGGCGAAGTTACCCTCAATCATAGTCGAAGTTACCCTCAATCATAGGCGAAGTTACCCTCAATCATAGGCGAAGTTACCCTCAATCATAGTCGAAGTTACCCTCAATCATAGGCGAAGTTACCCTCAATCATTGGCGAAGTTACCCTCAAACATAGGCGAAGTTACCCTCAAATATAGGCGAAGTTACCCTCAAAATGTATTTGTTCGAGTAGGTTTCGAGTGCTTTCTTTCAAAAATTTCAAATTACTTTACAGAATTAGTGACTCCATGATTGAACTTAGCCCGTAGTCAGCACTTCGCTACTAAATTTGCAGCAAGTTACTACAAATTAAATTATGCAATTGAAAATGTACTACTTCACGAACGTAAAGGAAAAATGTAATTAAATTATAAATTCGCATCATAACACGCGTCGTTGTTTTTCCATCAGCGCTCACCTGTATAGCCAGTTTATTAGCGTATACATGAGACAGGCTTGCAACAGGTGTGTGACTGTCATTGAGTTGTTACAGCATGTGTAGATATTTGCTATGTTCATCTTGTAGGGTATGTGCTCTATCGTTCTTCTAGATATCTCTCCGTCGAACTTGTACATATCTGTTATAAAGGAGTTTAAGATCGAACTAACACGATTAAACAAACTCATAAACAAACAAACTACAAGAAACAAACATATAAGAAACTAACAAATAGATAAACAGACACACACAAACAAAGAAATAAACAAACATACAACAAACAAACAAATATATAACAAACACAAATAAACAAACATGTATACGATAAGCAAAGAAACGAACAATCGAACAAACTAAAAACAAATAAACATTATGTTGACCACAGTCAGGAAACTATATCAAGAAAGTGATTAAAGAACAGATCACCCAATTTGAATTCTAAAAGTGTTCCCAAAGAAGGACAATGAGAAACTAATGTCTGTGTTAGACAAAGGACAATGAGAAACTAATGTCTGTGTTAGGCAAAGAAGGACAATGAGAAACTAATGTCTGTGTTAGACAAAGAAGGACAATGAGAAACTAATGTCTGTGTTAGACAAAGGACAATGAGAAACTAATGTCTGTGTTAGACAAAGAAGGACAATGAGAAACTAATGTCTGTGTTAGACATTAAAATATTACTAATCTCAACAGATACCGTCTTAAGTCTAGAATCGATATCTGACACCTGTAAAATAGTTAGTTCCCCATGTGATCCAAATTCAAATGTGAATTGTCAGACGGAGCATTGAAACATAAACAAGAAAATGTGCTAAATTTCTGTGGCGAGTCTGCAAAGTAGTGTTGAATGATGCACGCTAACAGAGACTAGTGTGGGGAAAAAGGAAAGAAGAAAATTATGCCAAGAACTAATAAACAGGTGGAAGAAATACATTAATTGCCAACAGCTTGATTCTGTTAGGAAGTCATACGATTTATGTGAAGGCGATGATAAGGGAAGCCTCAATTACAGCTAATGATCACATAAATATAGAATAAAAATATAGGATTTAAGTAAATATAGAATTTACATGAAGGTTTGATCCATTTTTTTAGCACGTGGATCCCTGTTGGGATAAATTTTCTTCTGTGACCGGGGATGTAGGGATTTCCACGGCCCCCTTCCTTCCATCCGCTTCTTAAGAAAAAGTCATTGAATTACCTGAAAGGTCACCACTGTTTATTAGTCTTGAAAATGCAATTCTTGTTGTTTATCTTTCAAGTGGCCACCCTGTGCCCTCGGAAGCTTCTCATCCTCCCCCCCCCGCAAATAATTTCAAATTGTCGTTCTCCATGGCCATCATCAAGTTCCCATGACCCTAACGACGCCATATGAACCACGGTGAGGATCATTGCTCTAACAATTGAAGATGGACGAAGATTGCTAAAATGGAGAGATCACGCATACAAGAATACATCTAAACATTTGGTACAAGTGATTTGCACGGAAATAATAAGCTCAGTCACAGAGGACGGAACGATAAAATACCGTTCATGAACACAGAAGTGCTGAGATAGCAATACACTTTAGCATAGTGCATGTGTGTTCATTATGGTGAAATTGAAGAATCGGTTTGCGTAACGTGCGCAAACAATACTCAATCAGACAACCATCTGCAATTAATCGTGTTCGGTGTAGAAAAAACATGGCCAGGAGAGATTCATATCTAATGTATTATGAACATCACTCACGCTGAGTTGAATTATAGATGTGTGGCTTGATAGACTATGCATGTCTGTGTATTCTTTTATTTTAATTTCTCTTGTTCATTAGTAGAGATGTCCGGACAAGATTTGAAATGCTTGACATAAGTAAAACGTATAAATTTGGGTGGTTTAAAAAGCCACTTATACTAACTAAAGAACGAAAGAGAAAGTTTACTACGTGGAAATGAGATATATCTAAGAAAACTAGCAAACAGAACAAGAAGAGATCATGTGAGGAATTGCAAGATCTGTTGGAACAACGTTTATAGTCAAATATATATATATAAAACAACAAGATTGAAATAGTTCGGTCACTTAATGAGAATGAACCTTTATTGGTCAGCAGCAAGAGCATACAACATGAAAATAGAAACAGCAAGATTCTATTCTTATAGGAAGACCGATAAAAAGGTAGATTGAAGGAGTTACACTCGTTCTTGTCTTGTCCTATTCACAAATGCTTCAAAGCATTGTGGGGAGTCTAAGTCTGCTTTCTAATGCCAAATGTGCAGCATTTTTTGTTGCAATACCATGTTATTGTAGTATGTCTCTGATGTTATCAATCCATCTTCCTCTAGGTCTTCCTCTCCCTCTGTTTCCACATATTCTTATGTTATAGGCTACAGATGGAAGGCGATCTGGTTCCATTCTCATAAAGTGATCGAACCACTTAATCTGTTGTCTTTCTATATATTTGAAGCTTTGTACAATTTGATATCAAATTTCTGATGTCATCGTTTCTTATACGATGTTTTTTTGACACAAACATTCGTCCTTAGACATCTCATCTCACAGGCTGCTATCTTTCTCTCCTGTGTCTTGGACAGTGTCCATGATTGACATTGATAACACACATTTGGTATAAACATACTGCGTATCAATACAAACAATGACGGAACGTTCTGAGACGTCATAATATGACGTCATGTCAGGCGACCAAACGTGTAGCAGCCCAAAAACTGATCGTCATTCAATCCTGCGATGTTTCACGGCAACAGCAGAGCATGGACATTAGAGAAATAGTGAGATATCTAACACTACAAGACAATGGTAGTCACAACACCCCCCCCTCCTTTCTCATAACGATAAAATGACTGCTAATATAAGAGCTGTTTGAAAAAGGTCCGCAAAATAAAGTGAAAAATTATTTGTAGGGTCCCCCCCCCCCCCAGATTAATCGAATCTCCGATAATTAACTCTTAAAATACGATGCTCTACTTGAAGTCAGTTGAAGTTGTCCCAGTTTTTTTTGTATTTCCAAAAGCCGTATGAAGTGTCTTTCCTAAGTAGTCTCTCAGAAGTAACACGTAACAACATCATCTAGTTGTTTACATCTTAGGAGCTAATAACTTGCCCAATTAAATTGTCGTAGTTCCTTTACCCAACCCGCGATCTGCGGCACCCGGAATGATTAACCCAACCCACGATCTGCTGCACCCGGAATGATTTCCTTTGATAGATATTGTAATGGGTAAATATTTCCTCTAAGTGAAGATATTAGCACGTGAAGTTGTTGAAGTAATGTGATAGCAGTTTCTTTAATAGCTAGCTTTTAACTCATTTTGTTTTGTTTTTATTTATGTCAGCTGTGAGTGACTATGATCTGTTGTCGAGACTCAGAGCAGAGAATTGGTACCAATACCTAAACACAAACAACGGATCTAATCGGAACGTATTTAGGTTCAGTGAGTTGTCTCCTTGACAACGAAGACGATTTCCGGGTCATTATCAGGCCCAGGCGATATGACATCAGAAGATTATGAGTACAACGTCACAGAAGCGTCAAGAGACGGGTTTAATGAGACATTTTATTATGGAAACGAGACAGATGATACGTACCACTTCTATGAGGTAAGCTTCAGCCATTTATATTCATATTTATAACTATTTGTTATATCTCTCTTACCCAGGTGATTTAGGATTTGCCTACCAGAGTGTTAGCTTATCCGTTGTAATTGGACAATGTATGTCTCTGATGATGTAAGATTTCTGAAATAGCCTACTTGTCTGAAGATGCTTTAGACCGAACGCTAAAAATGAAGCCGTTAATAGTCATAGTTAGCAGCATCTCTTGTCGCAAATACAACTTTTAGTTACCTATAGTTTATTTTATATGAGGAGAGGGGGTAATCAATCCCAATAGACGGTAACACAGATCTGGTGGATCTAAAGGATCAATGGGATATAGAGCGATCCTGTAGTGATTTTATGGGCAATACAAATGCCTTCAGTAGTTTGCTATTGCTTTCTAAACGGTCCGGATGCACAATTTCCTGTAGCGGGATTCGAACCCGGTGCCTTGGCTTTCACAGATGTGATTTGCACCACGCCGTTACAGAGCCGTTGAAAATTACTCAATAAATAATGCTAGCAGTCACATGACTCAAACATGGAGTCCGACCTGTAACGGAGCGAATCAGGAGTCTGAATACTATTTGCTGGCAATTGCGGTGGTCAAAAACACTACTGTCATTACTGTTCAATCCACTTGCAATATCGGACCGCAGATACTTTCATTACAGTTCACTCCACTTGCAATATCGGACCGCAGATACTTTCATTACAGTTCACTCCACTTGCAATATCGGACCGCAGATACTTTCATTACAGTTCACTCCACTTGCAATATCGGACCGCAGATACTTTCATTACAGTTCACTCCACTTGCAATATCGGACCGCAGATACTTTCATTACAGTTCACTCCACTTGCAATATCGGACCGCAGATACTTTCATTACAGTTCACTCCACTTGCAATATCGGACCGCAGATACTTTCATTACAGTTCACTCCACTTGCAATATCGGACCGCAGATACTTTCATTACAGTTCACTCCACTTGCAATATCGGACCGCAGATACTTTCATTACAGTTCACTCCACTTGCAATATCGGACCGCAGATACTTTCATTACAGTTCACTCCACTTGCAATATCGGACCGCAGATACTTTCATTACAGTTCACTCCACTTGCAATATCGGACCGCAGATACTTTCATTACAGTTCACTCCACTTGCAATATCGGACCGCAGATACTTTCATTACAGTTCACTCCACTTGCAATATCCGACCGCAGATACTTCTTGGAATTTATTGCCAGGTTTCAAAATCAACTTTGGGCTGACATCTCGGATGTCATAATAACATACCATGGACAGCTAGGAAAACTAATGCAGATGTTCTCATTGATGCTGGCGTAAAAAGATCAATCATATCAAACATTAGGGGCAGACAGTCAAGGTTTCTAGGGTATGTGCTGAGAAGAACACAGCTTGAACACTTAATAACCACTGGAAAGATCAAGGGAGAAGAGATAAGGGACGACAAAGAGAAAAGTTACTAGATGGACTTGTATTGTGACACGGCAGAAACTCACCAACCGAGCTTATTGACAACACAAGAGACAGAGAGTCGTGGAGAAACATGATCGCCTACGCCAATCGGCATGGCACTTGATTGATTGAACATACGGGTTAAAGCAGCCAATGATGTTTTAGTAAATTTACCCGTTGTAATGTGAATATTTCTCCTTGGATATATTAATGTTATAGATAGGTTAACATGCGTGCCATTTTATTTTCTCCATGTCCCATATACTATAATTAGGTAGCAAATCCTGAACAGTCTTTCTTGCGACAATTTTCCTGCTTCTGTTAGTGTCATATTCTGGTGCTCTTTGATGTATTGCGTCCATCTTTCTCTTGGTCTGCATCTTGTTCGTCTCCCTGGCATTAACCCCTCCATTATATTCTTCTCTAGGCTGTCATGACGTTATGTTTAATTTAACAGAATAGAAATATATGTAGGAATAATTAAAAAATCCAAATGATATTTCTACAATAATGAAAATAAAGAAATACTAAATTGGCACAATTTTTGGAATGCATTAATTCGGAAGAAAGTAAACAACGTATTCGATGTCGTTGTGTCATTAATCTAAATTTAATTAATTAAACTAATTATTTTATTAGTGGGTACAATCGATATTGCACAATACGAAGGATCGATATAGACGAAGTCGATTTCAGTAAATATTGAAGGAAAATTCCTGTGGAATAATGGCTGAAAATCTCATTTGTACTGGCAGAGACCTGATGGCTTAATGGCACATTTGTCTTTCAAGTCCTCCAGCCTCAACAAGATATCCTAATTCGTAGTCGAGACGTCATTAATGAGTTTAATTTAATTTTGTTTGTGAAATTCGAGTTCTGTGACGAGTGCAATTTTACAATGTAAATAAATGAAAATTAGAGTGTTTTAACTACTTCACTCCGACACGCTGTTAAAACAGCAAGTTATGCAAACTACTTTTGTTGGTAAGCCGTTGGCACCTCCGTTTTTTTGTAGATACTTATAACTACACTACGGCAACGTATCTTTGGGAGATAAAGAGTCTAGAATTTATTTGTCGGTGTCTTTTTCTCTTCTAGAATTGTCCTTCATTTTCCAATTTCCAATCTAGATTTCTACTTATTTTTCCTGCGTTCGTTTTCAAACTCCTGCATGCTAGCAGAATGTAGTCCAAATAGCGGGAAGCTCTGTGTGCTAGCGGGTTATTTAGTTGGGGGATATTTACAGCAGAAGTCACTGTTCTAAAAGTACAAAGAGAGAGAGAGAGAGAGAGAGAGAGAGAGAGAGAAAGAAAGAAAGAGTTTTAAGACATACAATTGACATTCAAACCTCGTTATTTATCTCCCGAATACTTCCCTCATCCTGTATTTCCTGTAACATACCTACACCGACGGACGCCATTGATGTACTAGATTACACGTGACCGGTCACGATTAAATCAGGCTTATTTTCTCACAAATTTCAACTCCTTTAATGTAATATAATTCCTTAGATTTATGTTAGCAAATGTCACATGAAAAAAAAATATTTGAAATAAATAAATAAATAAAAAAAGAACACGTTACATGGAAATGAAGACATCTAGTGTTGATCTTTTGAAAAGCACACTCGGAGGTTACTGACTCGGGGCTCTGCCCTCGTGTAGAATCTTAGAGCTTTGCGGATATGTTACTGACTCGGGGCTCTGCCCTCGTGTAAAATCTGAGAGCTTTGCGGACATATTACGTTTCTCTATAATGGTTGATTGGTCTGAAGTGATTTATCTCTTGTTAGACTCTTACATGTCATTCACCTTACTCTCTGAGTTGAGTGACTTACAGAGTCTCTCGGAGAAGTATTCATTATCCTTCAATCCTGTGATCCTTCGATCCTTTGATTGATTCTTTATTATGAATCCGCAAGATTGCACAAGGGACATGTTTATAAAGTATCTGTTTACCATTCCGTCAGTCAATCATTCCGCCAGTCAGTCATTCCGTCAGTCAATGATTCAGATAGTCAATCATTCCGTCAGTTAATTATTCCGTCAGTCAATCATTCCGTCAGTCAGTCATTCCGTCAGGCAATGATTCAGATAGTCAATCATTCCGTCAGTTAATTATTCCGTCAGTCAATCATTCCGCCAGTCAGTCATTCCGTCAGGCAATGATTCAGATAGTCAATGATTCTGTCAGTTAATTATTCCGTCAGTCAATCATTCCGTCAGTCAATCATTCCGTCAGTCAGTCATTCCGTCAGTCAATGATTCAGATAGTCAATCATTCCGTCAGTTAATTATTCCGTCAGTCAATCATTCCGTCAGTCAGTCATTCTGATAGTCAATGATTCCGATAGTCAATGATTCCGTCAGTTAATTATTCCGTCAGTCAATCATTCCGTCAGTCAATCATTCCGTCAGTCAGTCATTCCGTCAGTCAATGATTCAGATATTCAATCATTCCGTCAGTTAATTATTCCGTCAGTCAATCATTCCGTCAGTCAGTCATTCCGTCAGTCAACGATTCCGATAGTCAATGATTCCGCCAGATATCTAAAAGTATATAAACTCAGTGTCAGTATGGAATGAGACTGAATTACTGACTGACTGAACCGTTCTCGACTACGAGGAACGAACTCCGTAGCTCTGGTCAATGTTCCGTGTGTTCCGAATGCCAATGATGTTGCTGCTTTCGATCCAAACATTTCCTTCATACTTTTCATTAACTCCAGCCATGTTGTTGTGATTATATTCTGAAACTATCTCATGTTGTTGCGTCTCTATACTTTTTAATCTAGAAAATCTGGCCGCGCTGTTTAAAAAAAAAAAAATAAAAAAAAAAATGTTTGTGCTATTGACCCAAAATAACCAGCCCAAAACTGAAAATAAACCGACTAGTCACGTGACGTAAAGACAGTATATTTCTATTTGGTGCAGGAGTCTCTTCTGTAGCGATGACAACGTGACCAAATTAATGAAACAGAATTGTGCAAATTATACAATATATAATTGGCAAACTGTCGGCAGTATTACATTATAATATGTATTGACATATGGTTATGTAGATAGTCAGTCAGACATGTACATATATATATATTCCACCATTCTTCTAGATTAGAAACTGGCCTCACAGCACGTGGGGCATTCCCATAAGTGCTCCGCCCTCTGTTCCAGCAGCCATTCGACTTGATGGTATTTCGAGTCTAATGCTGCCGAAACAGACGTCGACATCAAGGCACAACTCTGGCCCTGTTTCTTTGTTGTTCCGCCCACCCACGCCATGTCCGTAACTAGTTCAAGCACAACGTCGTTCTGTCGGAACAACATGGTAGCTGTTATCGAATGTTACGATTACGGGGGGAAAAACAGATATATATATCAATATACAGAGTTAGTGAAGAGATAGATAAATTGATGTTTCTCCTTCGCAATTGAAGATGAGCATGACATTAAAAAAAGGTCAAGTTGATTTGAGATATAGAGAGATAAGAAATTGATAGGTAGTATATAGGTAAATAGATAAATAGATAGAATCATAGATATATTAATTAATAAATAGAAAGATATATACATATATAGATAAATATAGATTGATTAGATAGATAGACTAGATAGATAGACAGATAGATATATAGATAGATAGATAGATAGATAGATTAGATAGACAAATAGAGAAATTAGATAAATAGATAGATGGATAGATACAGACATCCACATAGATACATAAAAACATACATATATTCGTCTCTCCAATACCCGAATCTATCTCTCTGTAATTACGGTTTTCACCTCATCATTCCAGCCTCTCGTAGGAGTGTCTCGCCCCACCTGAACTTATCGATTACCACTATCTTTCTTCTCATTATCCATCACACGCTAATCCCATCCATCTCATTTTCCCAAACTCAGATTGCAACGTATTTCAGCCCTCGTGTTTCCCTCAACAAACAACAGTCAACATATGCAAATCTATGTTGTTGTCTTCAGGCATCCTATGTGTGCAACACTTGATTGCGTTTCAATTAACGTGCGGGATTGGTGTATTGGGTAAGATGGCGTATTACTTTAAAGTAAATATGGAGAGCCTTGGAGAGAGTTAGAGAGAGTGAGAGACAAATAACTCAGGGTTACTCAATATACAGATTATATCTTGTCTTTATGAGCTCCTGCACGTTTTAGGGGCCCCAAGACAAGTGATCTGAATACTATATGATTGAATCTGCTTCTTCGTCTTCTGCGTTCGTTCTCGTATTTCTGCAGATTAGCAGGATTTAGTCCGGAGAACGGAATGCGTTTTTTCATGGTTTATATATGTGCTGCGATATGTGCGCCTTTCGGTCATACACATCTGACTTCAGCACGGCTTATGTATAACTTTGTCCTTATGTGAGATTGTGCAGTCAACTTCACATTAGCTGACTCTTATAACATGCATGGAAGGTAAATAGTGTTGCTATTCTTTGCTTTCATTTCAGACCCCGCCAATGCACATGCGCGTACTATTTATGAGGAGTGCTTAGATTAACTAGGTACCCCGCACACAAACCCGTAGATAAGGGGGTATTCAACACCCCAACCCCCTCCCGTACTAAGAAATAAAAAATAATAAATAAGAATTAAGTCATCAACTTTATCATTAAAAAAAGAAAAAAATATACAAGAAAATGGGCGAATTTATTTATTGTATAGGTAACCCTGCACTCGCCCCTTACCGAAGACGTGTCTACGGCACTGAAATCACAATATTTATATCTGTGTGTCAATTTACCGGTCCATATACATAGTAACTTGAAAATATACACGTCGGACGACTTGACATAGCAACTTGAAAATATACACGTCGGACGTCTGGACGTAGTAACTTGAAAGTATACACGCTGGACGTCTTGACTAAAAACGCTCCTTTTTAATTTTAGAGACGATGATTGTTTTAATATAGAAAACGTGTTGACTAAAGGTTCGAGGCACATAGGTGCACACCAAACGGATCTGGTTTAAATCCTCTGATTTATGTTTTCTATAATTTCTCGATGTTTAGTTATTATATTGCATATGAAGAAGAACAAAAGAAGCGGATAATTTTTGCTTGTTCCTGCATTATTTTCCACACGTGGGTCTTGTGGATTTGTGGCACTCAACGTAACTCACATTGACTGTTCCTACTGATACACATTTTTCGTTGTTTATCCAACAAAATTATATTAGGGACCAGTGGTGAAATCGAATCAGACAGGTTAGTGACACCAGTTCAACCAGTCCGCAGGGCATATAATTCGGGCGAAGGATGTTTCTCGAGTCAGTTTTGTATTGAATGAAGGAAGCGGCTAGTCTTTCCTCGCATCGCCCGATATAACCAACAAGAGTTGAAATGAGCTTATCTTGAAATACCGAGACGAAACCACCAGTAAACAATGTTTTTCTTCACACGAAGAAAACAGATTGAGGAAGAGAGAAAACAAAACGAGAGAGCGAAAGATGGAGTTGAAGAAAGGAATAAGTGGATAGAGATGAGCAGGCTGGGTAAAGACAAAAGTTAGAGAAATGGAGAGAACTAAAGAATACAAAAGAAATAATGCACGATGATATAACAGCGATAAAGTTGAAGAATAAATAAGTGAGGAATAAACATGGATAGGATATCATGTTGGCTGGTATTTCTCCCCCACAGTAGTTTGTTGCGTGAAGGTGAGTTAAGATGGCGTTGCGGATGTAAATGAAGGGAAGCAGTAATGGACTGATCACCTGCGTCACACATGTAGGAGATTATGTGTATCTACTGCCCTGGTGATGCTGGAATTCAATGTAGTGAAAGTGCTGATTAATCAATCACAAGAACACCTGTGATCAACGTTCCTTCTAAGACAAGAGCACCTGTGATCAACGTTCCCTCTAAGACAAGAACACCTGTGATCAACGTTCCCTCTAAGACAAGAGCACCTGTGATCAACGTTCCCTCTAAGACAAGTGTCTTTGAGCAAATATCTATCTCCGTGGACTTATCAGTTGTGTTCATCACTTCTTCTGTGCAAACCTTTTAACCAAAAATATCGCATCTTCTTGAACATGTTCTATTTACACTAGTTATATCTTTTATTATAGCAACATTTACATACATTTATATACGCAAGTTTTGTGCGCCTAATCTAAGCTCTGTGCGCCAAGTGTTTAAAAATGTGTGCACTAGCGCACTGTAGCGCAGCTTAACGGAGATCGAATCGATGGTTATAGATGGAAGACACATCATGCACACTTTGGGAACCACTTAGACTAGAATACAAGTAATAATCTTTGTGGCCTAATATTCAGAGAATTATAAAATGTGACCCGGAGAACAGTTGGAGATAACAGAGGAACAATTTGGAGGAAGAATGATAAAAGTGTACAATTAACGAATTGATATGTTTGGTCTAATTTGCCGATGACTGGACCTGCAGAACCTGGGAGTGTATGCCGCTATGTGGAGATGAAGGAAGCGATTTGTATGTAGAAAGAAAAAAGAAAATGTAAAGGAAGAAAATCGCAACACAGCAAACGAGATAATCTGAAGGAAGTAGGTGCCATCTTAGCATACCTGGTTCATATCAAGTTTGCCGCTTTCTGATTTTTCTCCAATGTCTTCGGAGCGTTTTAGCTAAACAATTTATTTCACTGAAATCACACCACGTTTGAACTCATTTTGCACACATTTGTTTAGTCACACCTAGTTGGAATGTGGTCAAAAAAAAACTCATTTTCTCCTAACAGATCTACACTAAGCCAAATTTCTTGACAGCTTCTTTTATGTAACGAACTTTACGCATTTTCGCACGATTTAGGAACGGAGTACTCTTAAAATGATATTCGAATTTGAAGATGGGGTTTGTACGGAAAACGCAAATTTTGTTTCGTGCTATCAATTTTGTGAATTAAGTTCTTGACTGTACAATTTTATTTTGTGAATTTAGACTTTCAAGCAGCGGTTCTCATAACGTGTGTCTAGGATAGACACCAATTATTGGCTATAATATCTATTACAAATTTCTTTGCCCTATCGTAATGTATTTAGAAGTAAATGTAAAAATGAAGATTTTGGCGACTTACAGGTAGAACAGATCTGTTTACCAGGCCTATTTAGCGGCTTCCTGGGAATAAGAAGTTACAGTCAAACCTTGTTAGTATTTTGAAGGTCAGGTAACTAACTATTCGTGTGTTCCGGCAAGGTTGACTCGCGTATTCAAGGTCACATGAGAACTGCAGTAATCTACTCATACTGCATAACGATTCACTGGCTTAGAAACATATAATAACTGTCTACGGAATAGAACTAATTTGTTCATGTTCTTGTATATGTTCTTTAGACTATATCATCTTCTCATGTTCGATTTCACGAAGTATCAATCTCACTAATTTTCTTCTACATTTTCTCTCCGATGCATCCACATCATTCGCTCACTCTCATCCACTCTCCACTAATGCTAGCTAGCCTTCAACCTCTGTTCCATACTCTCATCCACTCTCCACTAATGCTAGCTAGCCTTAAACCTCTGTTCCATACTCTCATCCACTCTCCACTAATGCTAGCTAGCCTTCAACCTCTGTTCCATACTCTTATCCACTCTCCACTAATGCTAGCCTTCAACCTCTGTTCCATACTTCCTATTTCTCGCTCTATTCTAAGATATTTCTAAATTTGAGAGTCTATTTCGAGTTTCCTTTCATAATTTGAAAACAATTTTAACTCACTGCCAGAAACATGTTCAAATTCGACTCAACCTAAAGCGCAAGTCTATTTCAAGACATTTTCGGTGTAGATGCTTCACTATTTTCGATCTTGCTAAAATTAGATTAGGGAATCCCCTGCCAAGACGTCACTCTCACAATCGATGTATCATTGAATGTGACATGGAGATCATTGGCTGTACATGAGATCACGGCCGCCTATGCTGCGTGGCGCTTGGTGATGAGAGATTATTGGTGCAAATTTCATTGAATGAGATTGTCCTTTTAGAATCCTTCCTCTTTGTGTGCTTAAAAGTCAGACGTCAGACTTGAATATTTCTAAGTAAATCATTGGCTATTCGGAACTAGAATTTTTTGGGGGATATAACATGTCCAAGTATAGCTGTTATGACGGCCATGTACTATTTTAAAACTAGATTCATTTCTGTGGCAATTATGTACATTTGCAGTTTATATTTGAAGTTTTGTGAGTGTGTTGTGTTTAAATATAATGTGACCTGTTCAGTTTTAAGATGATTCATTATTCTTGCCTTGATCTGGTGTTAATTACACTTTTTTCTGGTGACCTGAATTTTCTATTTTCAGTCTTTGAACAAATGTTAGCTTTGTCTCTTTCGAAGTTTTAAGTCTGTCAGATGCGGAAGTTGTTTCGCGAATGGCATTGTGGGTAGCTCGAGGTTCAAGATAGAGTTCGGTCACTCCACGTTGCATTGACCATTCTGCTGATGGTCGAAACTTAATAGTTGAACAAGCAGGTTTTGTTCGTGGCATACATCAGTTTTTATTTATTTGCCAGCAATGATGTGAAAACTAATAATATATCTATATTCCATCGAAGAGTGAGGCAACTTGACAGGGGAGCCAGGCAGGACGCCAAGGGCGGAAGCGCCAAAAGCAATATCCAGGGCGTCACAGGAAAAAATAAAACTAATGAATGTAGAGGGAAAGAGGGAATTTTGTAGAGGGATTAATGGAGAGGCAAACACATTTTGTGAAATATTGTCTGAAAACATCCAAATGTTATTCGTGTGATATTTCAGCAAGGAAAGTGTTCACATGTTTACATCACATCCATATTTCAGCAAGGAAAATATTGATAGGTATAACATCAGATCGATCATTTATATTAGAATAACCTTAAAACGAAGAGTAGAGACGTAGATGTGTTTTCATTAAGGATGGGGTTTTGCATAATGAAAAACTCGTCCTTATTCGTGTGTAATTCCCTCTTTTTTTCATAAAGAATGTGGTGGCAGTTTTGTGATAAAATCGTTACGATATGGGGTTTTTTTTAACCCAATCTTTTCGCCGCATTCCTAGAACTGGAAGTCAAGTTTTGTATCCATAAAGGGAGGGGGAGGGGGGTTGAACATCCCATCAACTAACTCTTATCTTGACCACCAGTTAATGGATAAAGATATAATTTAACAATGAAAAGATAACTTGTATAAACAGGTGTACCACATTGGTTTTTTTTTCATTCTCCTTAGATATGTCTTGAAATTCGCCATTTTCGACACAAGAATGTGCCCACCCAACTCGTCTTTTCTAAGAAGGGGGAGTAATCATAATGGCGTTCTCCGTTCTTTAAATAAAATATTATTTTTTTAAAAATGAAGCTTATTATAGTTTTTTTTCAGCGTGTTGTTTATGAGTTCCCACCGAAAAAAATATTTTTTGCTGAATAATTTTTTCTGTATTAGCCATTGGCTGGCTAATCCTCACCAAAACGCGTAAATCAATCACGTGATTAGATTATTTTCTAATGCTATAAATCTCGGCGTTTCTTCTGTAATAGCTGGTGCACATGATGGTGCTAAGTCGCTGTAGTCGAGTCAGCTACAAGGTTAGTCTAGGTCCGCGCTGTCTGTCTTCTCGCCTACACATTAGTCAATGGTATATGCTTGACTGGTGAAGTTCTTGTGGAGGAGAATTCGTTGTCAAGGACGGGGACACAGGAAAAATACAATAACGGCTCTCAATCACTCACATGCCATGTCGAGTGGCATAGGCGATCATGTTTCTCTACACCTCTCTGTCTTCTGTGTTGTTAATTAGTACATTTGGTGACATCGTTTTGTGCCACAGTGACAATCTATACATACATTTCTCTCTATGTCAGTTCTATGTTCGTTTATTTGCAAACCAATAGCAACGATGATGATTTGTCTTCTCAAGAATTGATAAACATAGAAACTACTATATGTCAGCAATGGGTACGTTTAATTCTCTCTGCTGGTAGTTATTCTTGTGTCTCGTCCATGTGTTATGATTGGTCTAGGATTATTCTCGTGTCTCGTCCATGTGTTATGATTGGGCTAGGATTATTCTTGTGTCTCGTCCATGTGTTATGATTGGTCTAGGATTATTCTCGTGTCTCGTCCATGTGGTATTATTGGGCTAGGATTATTCTTGTGTCTCGTTCATGTGGTATTATTGGGCTAGGATTATTCTTGTGTCTCGTTCATGTGTTATGATTGGGCTAGGATTATTCTTGTGTCTCGTCCATGTGTTATGATTGGTCTAGGATTATTCTCGTGTCTCGTCCATGTGGTATTATTGGGCTAGGATTATTCTTGTGTCTCGTCCATGTGGTATTATTGGGCTAGGATTATTCTTGTGTCTCGTTCATGTGGTATTATTGGGCTAGGATTCTTCTTGTGTCTCGTCCATGTGTTATGATTGGTCTAGGATTATTCTCGTGTCTCGTTCATGTGGTATTATTGGGCTAGGATTATTCTCGTGGCTAGTCCATGTGTTATGATTGGCCTAGGATTAGATATATAAAAACAATAGTTTTTTTGCTGGCTGTAACAACTACAATTACCGCTCCTTTCTTGATCAGATCGACATATCAACATCCTGTCTTAGCCCGGCCTTGACATTGTTAGCATACATCTAAATAACGTATGCATTTATGTTGACTAAGATAAACATGTTAAAATAGAAATGTGTACTGTAAACAAAATAATTGCTTTCTATAAATGAGGGCTGCAGTTGCACCGCTACGGTGACAATGCAATTTGCGTCAGTGGGATGCTTTTATTGGTCTAATTTATACGGTGTTCACTCAATTTGTATCAGCTGTTAGAATTAATGGAATTTTAAACCCAAGAAATGGAATATGATATTTGAGTCTGCCCCATATTGAGAACATGCTATTCAAATATCTGTCAAAGGCATTATTGAACCATAAGAATACACGTTATTTCTATTCTGGAGTAATATCTACCAAATAAGAGTCAAATTGAGTCATGTGAATGTCTTAAACCCTATACAAGGCAACAGTTTCGACAAAAATGTGCATGTAATGCTCAGTTAAGACATGCATACGATGGTTGAATATCCTATTTAAGACGTGTTTATTACTAGAATATCGTGACTAATGATATTCTAGGCAATAATTACTTCCATTAGGTTGCTGTTGTTGTCTGATTACTCTGATTTCTCAGCAGCCATCAGTAGAAATTAGATCTGTTACTTTATGTGTCTGAGATGATCTCACTATCTGCAGGCGTTGAACCGGATATTGTATGAGATTCTAGAATAATACCCAATTTTAAAAATGTGTACTAGAGTTTTCCGTGAAATATGTTAATTATCCGCTAATGAATCATTGTGCACATGTTTTTATATAATATTTATAATATATTTATAATAATATAGTGGTATATTAATACAATTTTAAAATCATGTGTCAGTGTAAAGTAACACTGTGGGCTCACGTTTTCAAAACACGCTCTTTTTCTACGTATTCGCACTATCAAGTACACCAATTACGCGCTACGGAAACCCGTATACGAACATTTTCACATTTGGATATTAATTTAGAGCCACGTACTCATGATCTATATAGAAAGTTATAAGTAAATTTTTCTTCCCCCCCCCCCACACACATAAGCTGAGGTGTATTGATAAATACGGTGCTAGGCCTTTATTTTTCATTGAGCAACAGCATACCTAAGGATGATGTGGTCACTATCCGTTGCCCTAACTTTTCCAGAAGATCTGGTACCACAATATTGTTCAATTTCTCTAGATGTTTCCATCGACGCTACGTTTTAGAATAACAATCTTTCATTTATATAAAACTGTACCGTTATTCTTCTTGAACTCCACGTATATTAACTATCTATGTCTTATAAGTTTTCCGTAGACTTTTATAGTTAGAAGTGCTTTTATATTTATTTCTTAACACTTTACAACAAGGTTGCCATTAAGTATATGAAGTAACTATATAATGAATGTTTGGGTGACTTACCGGCAGAAAGACTTAGCTTAAGTAGCTGTTTTGTTGGTTTGTCTGACAAGAGGAGTTAAAACACGCCGATTATTTCCCGAGTTAAACCTTCCAATTTCCACATTATGGGAAAAAAACAATATTTCTACTTTCATCATCTGTAATGAATTCATACAGAATGTTGACATTTTCTTTTACCAGTTACGGTCAACTGGAAGTCATATGAAATGTTTACGGGTCCTAAATTCAATACAAAGGAAGAACATTTTACAAATTAGGCTTCAACTTGATTTCAATCACAAGTCATGAACACAACAGAATGTATGCAAGTTGTAAAAAGTACAAAAAAGCACGCAGTCGAAATTGTGCCCTAAGATTGTAATGAATGTTGTTTCATTCCTTACTTTGATAAAATAACTTACAGAGTATACATAACTTAATTAACATTGTTTTACTGGTTCAAGCAACGATACTTGCTAGTTATTGTTTGTTTGTTACATTCTCCCAAGAATTACTAACGATTACCTCTGGTTTCACATGTACAATCTAGTGTGGTTCCCTCAGCTGTTAATTGTACCAAAATTACTACACCCTGCACAGAAACCGAATTGCTCCAATTAACTCCGCATATTTGGAATATGTGTCCCAACATTCTTGAAACTCATAGTAGCACTGATATATAAGCACTTTTCATTGAACCGTTGTTATACTTTCATGCATTTCATTATATACACATTCTGTGCTGTAATCCTCCTTTTTTTGTTGCATTTCTGTACTTTGCTATTTTTTGTGCATGTTATAGGAGACGCATCAACTGACGTTTACGGCAAAACATATTTACTTAAGAAAAACAATGTATAATTGGTTTCAGCATTACGCAATGTTCTCTCCTTATTTTTAACAAACAAATGGGAAACAAAAACACATGTAACTATCCCAGGCCCGAGATGGTTTGGGGGGGGGGGGGGGTGATATTTGATTTTTCTAGGTTACCCTCCCTCCATTAAATAAAATTTTTCCACGGCCCTGAACGATTCCCAGCTACGACTGTTGGATTATAATGTTAACATGTAATATTCAATGTTAACACGTAGTAGTAAATATTAACATATGATTCTGATAGCTGGAAAGTAACAAGGTAAATGCAGAGGAAATTAATTTCATGTGAAAATAAATGTCGTAGAAAACTCTTAAATATTGATTCTTAAATATTGGTTGGGAAGAATTCAAATCAAAATATCAAATAAGAGAAGACACCAAACAGCAATATGTTTCTACAACAATAACGCGAAAACTGTGAACTTATATCGGACTTGTACTTAGTTTGTCTTTATTTTTTGTTGTAATTTCGCTTTCATTGTCTCCCTTCGACACGTGATAAAGTAGAATGAGAACTATTGTTACTAAGTAGATTCCCTCTATAGCGCATCCTTGTATAACACATTTCCTTATATAACAACACTGTTCAAAATCCTCAGTTATATTTATTCTATATTGTTTGTACTGTATATAACGAATTTCTGTTCTTACATGTATATTTCATCGGCCTAGACCACGTTGTTATAGCGAGATTGGACCCTATCAAACAAGTTGTTATACTGGGATTTGACCGTACCAAACAGGCGTTATAACGGGATTGGACCCTATCAAACAAGTTGTTTATAAAACCATGTCCTTGTATTCCCCAGGTCCCACAGATTGTGCTCGTCTCCATCCTATGCTTGTTGATAATCGTCGGCAACTCATGTGTCCTGGCAGCTATCCGATTGTCACAGAGTGGAAGGAAGTCCAGGATGAACTTTTTCATTATGCACCTGGCTTTAGCAGGTGTGTATTACCTGCCATTATTATATTATGTCTCGATATCATTATGTTTTTGATAATCATATCATACAAGTTGTTAGGTAAATTATGCACCTGACTTTAAGCGGTGTAGATTGACTTTTCATTATCATGTTTGTCCTTGATATCATTATCATGTTTCTCCTTGATATCATTATCATGACAGTTGTTACTATCATCATCCTGGACTAACTATCATCTATCACATCTTTGTCATTATCTAACATAGAACTACTTATTATATTCTAATTCCTATTCTTGAACTGATTCTCTACCCCGTTATTCCTTTCTTTTCCATACTTGCTGATCACTTAAATCCGCCCAGATTAATCTCTCCACACAAATAATCTACTTCATCTCTCCACACAATTAATCTACTTTATCTCTCCACACAACTAATCTACTTCATCTCTCCACACAACTAATCTACTTCATTTCAATCTTCCCCCAGATCTACTTGTTGGTGTCATGGTATGTCTAGCAGATTTGGCCAGCAAGATCACCATCGAATGGTACGCTGGAAATGTGATGTGCAAGATTATGCAATATCTGCAAGCTGTGGTCACCTACGCCTCAACATATATGCTGGTCAGTCTCTCCATTGACCGCTACGACGCTGTGGCTAGACCAATGAACTTCTCTAGAAGCGGTAAGTACATTCCCCAAATATGTATATTTCAAAATCTCTCTCATTGACCCACTTACTACCAATAAACGAGAAAACGTTAGCAAAATTTTCACAAAAACATAATGGTAACCTCTATTTACGCATGCGCTGCAAGGCCAGTACAGCGGACACTAATTACACTAGAAACTACGCCTCTGCACTCGTAATGAAGAGCATATTAGGGTGTTTACTAAATGAACTTGGGTATGAATTTGATAGTCATAGATAAAAACATACACGAGAAAATGCATATACAACTGGAAGATGTAAAATATTTACTAAGCAGATGACATTCAAAATGGACATCTTTGAGATGGCATGATTGCAGGCGGTTAATGTTTGCAGAAATGTATTACTGGTTTTATTCTCTGATATTTTCAAAGCGGTTGGATGCGTGTTTAATATCCGGTCATAACACACGTTCTTAATTTATGATGTATGGACATCCTTAAGTCAAACGTTATAATCTGTGTTTCATTCATTTCTAGGTTACCAAGGTCGATGTTTGGTATACACTGCATGGCTAGTCTCATTCGTCTTTGCTCTTCCAGCTCTTTTCATCTACAAGGAAGAAATGCCAGGTGGAAGAAAACAGTGTTGGGTTGACTTTCCGCTGCTGTGGCACTGGCAGGTACATATTAATTGTGTCATCATAAACCTCATCTACACAATCATTATTATCATCAACATAATTATAGTCATCATTACCACTGTCATTATAATCTTCATTATCCGCAGATCATCGCCGTAAGCAGCATCAGTATTGTCGCTACCATCACTAACACTGTCATTATATATTTGTTGTCGTTACCACTGTAATTGTCATAATCATCATTTCGTCATTGCCACACACACCCCACATGATCATAATCATAACTAATATCTTATTGTAACCACCCACATCATCGTAAATATTATCATCGTCGTCATCACCCCATCATCACACAACCATCACACAACCATCACACAACCATCACACAACCATCACAACAATTTTCAGCAGTTATGGTATCCTTTAAAAATATCATACTTTCTGATGATTATTGATTGGTATATGATTATTGATTGATCAGTGATTATTGATTGATCAGTGATTATTGATTGATCAGTGATTATTGATTGATCAGTGATTATTGATTGATCAGTGATTATTGATTGATCAATGATTAGTATCTGACTTCACTTCGCTCCTATGAGCAAACTTATAGGTTACATATTCTTCCAGATCAAATATCATAGTGTATGCATACTGATGGCACATTTTATTGTTATCAAAAGATTATATCGTGGTCATCATTATTATCAGCATCACTGACAACATCATCGTCATCTTCACCACCATTTTGATTAGTGTAACTAAAATACAATTTTCATCATCATTAACATGGAAATAGCAGACAGCAACAACACCAGGCACAAAAAAACCAAACGACACCGCGCATACGTTTAGCAGAACACGACCTCGTCCCCAGGGGCCATTACTTCTGCACTCTGAATCTATAATTGATCTCCCATCTGATCTCAAAGTTACTAAATGGTGGAAATTTAACGGATGCTAAATCTAAACAAGGATATAAGTCCCACCTTCAGCGTTTTTATATCACTCTTTGATGGTGTAGTTTTGTGACACATTAATTCTGATACTTTGTCTGTCTGTCGTTATTTCAATCTGGGTCCATTTTCTAGTCTGTGGTACCGTCTCTTTTATATTTGATATTCTCAGTTCCCCAATCTACAAATGTATCTGTAACATTGAGGCTCAATCTACAAATGTATCTGTAACATTGAGGCTCAATCTACAAATGTATCTGTAACATTGAGGCTCAATCTACAAATGTATCTGTAACATTGAGGCTCAATCTACAAATGTATCTGTAATATTGAGGCTCAATCTACAAATGTATCTGTAACATTGAGACTCAATCTACAAATGTATCTGTAACATTGAGGCTCAAGATATGAGTTGACAAGTGCTAAAAGCATTAGCTGATGAAGAGGATTGCCTCATGAGCTACAGATTTATAATAAATTAGGTTGCTCATGTGTTGTCAGGGGCAGAAAGGGGAGCAACGAATATTAACACTGTTTACCTTCCATGCATGTGGTTAGAGGCGACGAAAGAGGTTATAGGATGGAGTTGGCTATTTCATCCCATATAGTCTTAGAAATGACTTAGAAGCTATGCTTAAGGTTGGATATGTCAGGCCAAAATGTGCAGATATCGCAGCAAAGTTGTAAACCATGGCACCGCATTAAATTCTCTGAACTACACTCGGCTGATTTGCATGAGTTTGAGAAGGCATGCAAAAAAAGATAAGAAAACTGATGTCTTTTGTCCCTATACAGAGACATAACAGCATGGAAAAAGTAACAATGGAAGGCATGATTTCTGGAAATAAGTGAAAGGGTCGCACAATAAAACGATAAGGAAGAGAAATTTCATAATGTTTAGTGGAAGAGACATGTCAATAGGCAAAAAGTAATGCACATAGAATATAATTCATGAAAATTGCCAATCTGAAGCAGAAAGTAGATCTTCCATAATAATAACATCAACAACAATAATAATAGTAACAAAAACACCAGCAGCAGCACCAACACTAATAATAATAACAATAAGAGATTAAGATAAGAAATACTTATAGCCGATAATTCAAAGACAACTGTCACAAGAAGCAGAAGAGAACAAAATACAAACGATAACTTACGTTGAAAGTTTAGTAATCAATGATTGAACGATAACCAATTCTCTTCTACAGCTGTTTTTCACTGCTGTGACTGTTGTAACATTCCTAATGCCGGCCCTCATCATCGCCTCCTGCTACATATCTATTATCTACATAATTTGGTCTAAGGGTCAAAGTCACGAGCCTCATCGTCCACCAGAAAGGATGGTTCTACATCACGGAGGTGAGGCTAAGTTTATACACGTGACTCGTTCATGTTTACTCAGACTTTTGCTTAATTCTATTTAATATACATAATTAATAAATATTTACCGGGAACAATGATAATTATATAGAACAATTATTGTAATTCCGGGTGCTATTCAACTTAATCACCATAGAACGCGAACTTGTGTCCATTTAGAGGGGTGTAACTCTTTCAATGATTCAGTGCAATACACTATGACATAATTCTAGGCCGAAGTGACATCTTCGTGACCTATCACTTGTGTGGAAATGTATATTAACTTGTGAATTGTGTGTGTTGGGTTGACAATTGGTATATTTACTGATTTCACGTAGGGGTTGGTATGATGATATATAAAGTACAGTACAATTTTCAATTTCTCACGTTATTGAGGCGTTTTGGGGAATACGGTGAAGGCCCCGTACTTTTCATTGACCCGACATACCTGGGCATGCAGTGGTCGACATCACGATGACTTTATTAATTTCTCATGCGCTTTGTTATGATGATGCATGGATGTGTTTGAAACGTACTGATGTGCTCAGCTAGCAATGTGTTCTGCCAGCAATGAGCTCAGCCAGCAATGGCAATGTGCTCAGCCAGTAATGTGCTCAGCCAGTAATGTGCTCAGCCAGTAATGTGCTCAGCCAGTAATGTGCTCAGCCAGTAATGTGCTCAGATGAATACGTTCTCAGATTATTGGTAATCAACACAAGCCTGTAGATAAGAGGTTTGGGGTTCAACCCGCATCTACGACCAGGGGGTTCACCCACATCTACAGCCATGTATTAACGTTTCTAATTGAATGAAGTCAATCTTATAATCTTATATTCACCTGCAACCTTTATTAGGAACTGTGATGTTGTCATTGCATGAATCAAATAACTAAATTATGAATGAAAAAACATTATAAACAAACTAGTGAAATCATAACCAAATTAGTTAATTAACGAACAAATTAGTTAATTAAGGAAAAAAATAGTTAATTAATGAACGAATTAGTTAATTAACAAACACGTTAGTTAATAATGAACAAATTAGTTAATTAATAAACAATTTAAAAAGTAGTGAATTCATTAACTTTGACAGGAACATCGGCACCAACACTCATGACATTCAGAGACAGGCGTCAAGAGACTGGCCGTGGTATTATCCCTCAGGCGAAAATAAGGACTATCAAGATGACTCTTATCATCGTTATTGGTGAGTTCCGCTGATGTTCTCTTGATATTACAATAGCCATCATTGCGATCGTCAACATTTTAGAGGTTGTTATTCTTCTTCTTCCAAATTTGAGCTCTATGACGAATAAAAACCTTCAACAATTATCTTCAATATATTTTCTCTGTCATTTACTGATCTCTCTTCATGCAATGGAATCCTTCTATACGGCATATCCTTTTATATATTTCCATATTTAACAACAATTTTCAAAATCTCAAATTATATTTATTATTTTACAATATATATATATATATAGTTCACCTTAGAAAAAACATATTATTACTGGAGGTTTTGCATCAATTTCTTGCTTTTGTCTTCTGCCTTACTTATTCACCCGCTGCCTAATGAGTTAGCACAGGAGTGCATTAGGCTAGGGGAGTAAACCCCCAGCAAAAAATCCGGAGAGGATACCCTAAGGTGTCCATGGTGTATTAAACCACCTTCTGGCATCTGCTGCAGTTCTATTTATTTCCAAGCTTACTGACGTTGCATTTCTTTTGGAACTAATTAACAGACTGCGTTAGTGCAAACTCATAAGGCATTTTCTCGATAAAACCTAGTCACCAAGCAAGCATATTCATGTATGAAACATAGAAGCTATGTGTCTGGACAGCTTATACAGGCCTGCTTAAAGACATAAACGGCGATCATCATTATCGTCATCATCGTCGTCATCATCATCATCATCATCATCATCGTACTGCATATAGCGAATTTATTTTATTACATAAATATTTATTTCGGTATGACCAACTTGTTATAGTAGGTTATGGCTGTATAATAATCACAAATGTATATTTTTCCAACTTCCAATCCCATTTATCACCGAAATTGATAAGATCTGAAATGTTCAGGCAAGCCAATAAATCATCAATTTATCTGACTACTAAATATATTTCCGAACAATTCACTTTAATAGTTCAGCTATCGTAACCAATAAATACCGAGAAATAGTTCTCTAGGGTCATTTCTAAGAAAATTATACGCCAAGGAAATTGAGTCTGATTGGGGAATTCCCAATAGGCTACTGTCATTTGGCGTAAATTATGGCATTGAGTATCGCGCGTAACCTATGACTTTTGGCAAGTTCTGTGAATTGGTTGGTGGAATGAAGAGAAAGACTACGATTGAGATAGGTTAAAATGTGTTATCGATGAGAGCTACAGAAGCAGCTACAATCGATTGGTTGATCTAAAGTGTGAAAAATAAAATTGAAAAGGTTAAAGAATATGGAAAATGTGTGTCTCTTAACAATAACGTTTGTGGTCCCTAGCAAAATGAATGTTTAAATTAATTATTGAATAATTTTCAATGTAATTGTTTATATTAATTAAACCTAAAATAATCAAGCAGGCACGTATTTCAACCAAGAACCGTAAATCCTATCCTAACTTCAATAGAGTAGACATTACTTTATTTTTTTTTTACTGATTATATTTATTAATATAACTACAGTGGATTTCTATCTATGGTTGAAAAAAAAACGTGCCTCATTTAAAGAGGCTTTAATCACATACTTACCAGGAGCTTTCATATGTTGATATTCAATAGCAAAAAGTATAGAATTGTTCCCCTTTGTTCGATATTTATAGTTATCTCCCATAATGTAGATAAATACATTTTATAATTATCTCCCACAACGTAAATATATAAGGTGTTCTATTGTAATTATCTCCCATACTGTAAATATATAAAGTTTATATTTTTATATTTTCACAGTTTTTATCGTGTGTTGGAGTCCGTACTTCGTGTACAATCTGTTGGACGTCTATGAACTCATACCTTTCAGCAATCCTATATCAACCTTAATCCAGTCCGCAGCACCTCTCAACTCAGCTGCCAACCCGATCATTTACGGAATCTTCAGCACACGGATATGCAAAAATTTAAGGTAATGTCAGGTATGCAGCTGATGTTAGAGTGTGGCTGGTGCCATAACACGGTCGAATAGATATTCAAGGCCTTTGAATGTGTCACTCCAGTAGGATGGTCCGTGTTTTTAATTGATTTGCGAGAACAATATACTCAAGGTTAACAATGACAAGTACGGATCATCCACCGGAAGTGACCAGTTCGAAGGACTTGTATCTCTACTCAGTTGAATCAAGAGCATGTGAACATCTATAAATAGCTTATTAACGGGAATTTCCATTGACTCATTTTTGTGTAATTAGTGATAAGGATTAAGTAACTCATCCTTAGCTGCTGTCCCCACATCTAAGGCTGGTTGCAACGAACATCCAACAGCGTCTTTCTCTTACCTTGGTAGTGCACTCTGCTAGACTATAATATGTCCATCTCACAATAATTCCCTCTCACTTATATTTCTGCCTACCCATTGAACAAATCCTTCAAGTTATCTATCATATAAAACAGATTGAAAAGTTACGGATATAGTGTTGAGATTGTAGTTAGGAGAGGATGGATATATAGTGTTGAGATTGTAGTTAGGAGAGGATGGATATAGTGTTGGGATTGTAGTGAGGAGATGACGGATATAGTGTTGAGATTGTAGTGAGATGACGGATATAGTGTTGAGATTGTAGTTAGGAGAGGATGGATATAGTGTTGAGATTGTAGTTAGGAGAGGATGGATATAGTGTTGAGATTGTAGTTAGGAGAGGATGGATATAGTGTTGGGATTGTAGTGAGGAGATGACGGATATAGTGTTGAGATTGTAGTGAGATGACGGATATAGTGTTGAGATTGTAGTGAGATGATGGATATAGTGTTGAGATTGTAGTTAGGAGAGGATGGATATAGTGTTGAGATTGTAGTTAGGAGATGACGGATATAGTGTTGAGATTGTAGTGAGGAGATGACGGATATAGTGTTGAGATTGTAGTAAAGTTGGCATGGATATAGTTTTGATATTTTAGCGAGAAAGTAGCTGAGAAATAAAGTGTGACAATAGAAAAAAACAAGCAGAAAGAAAAGACAATGCATGACATTTATCAGATACTGGGCAGTTCAACAGTTAGGAAGAAAGTCAGTAACAAAATCTGATGAGATCATTAAGATAAGCTGTGATGACAGCATGAATCAATCTTAACACAGCACATAGTGTTGGCAGCCGCGGTGTGATGTACAAGATTGTTGGCAGCCGCGGTGTGATGTACAAGTTTGTTGGTAGCCGCGGTGTGATGTACAAGTTTGTTGGTAGCCGCGGTGTGATGTACAAGTTTGTTGGCAGCCGCGGTGTGATGTACAAGTGTGTTGGTAGCCGCTGTGTGATGTACAAGTTTGTTGGTAGCCGCGGTGTGATGTACAAGTTTGTTGGTAGCCGCGGTGTGATGTACAAGTTTGTTGGCAGCCGCGGTGTGATGTACAAGTTTGTTGGTAGCCGCGGTGTGATGTACAAGTTTGTTGGCAGCCGCGGTGTGATGTACAAGTGTGTTGGTAGCCGCGGTGTGATGTACAAGTTTGTTGGTAGCCGCGGTGTGATGTACAAGTTTGTTGGTAGCCGCGGTGTGATGTACAAGTTTGTTGGCAGCCGCGGTGTGATGTACAAGTGTGTTGGTAGCCGTGGTGTGATGTACAAGTTTGTTGGCAGCCGCGGTGTGATGTACAAGTTTGTTGGTAGCCGCGGTGTGATGTACAAGTGTGTTGGTAGCCGCGGTGTGATGTACAAGTTTGTTGGTAGCCGCGGTGTGATGTACAAGTTTGTTGGCAGCCGCGGTGTGATGTACAAGTTTGTTGGTAGACGCGGTGTGATGTACAAGTTTGTTGGTAGCCGTGGTGTGATGTACAAGTTTGTTGGTAGCCGCGGTGTGATGTACAAGTGTGTTGGTAGCCGTGGTGTGATGTACAAGTGTGTTGGTAGCCGCGGTGTGATGTACAAGTGTGTTGGTAGCCGCGGTGTGATGTACAAGTTTGTTGGTAGCCGCGGTGTGATGTACAAGTTTGTTGGTAGCCGCGGTGTGATATAAAAGTGTGTAGGTAGCCGCGGTGTGATGTACAAGTGTGTAGGTAGCCGCGGTGTGATGTACAAGTGTGTAGGTAGCCGCGGTGTGATGTACAAGTGTACGGGACTCATTGAGTTGCAACTTAACTCTAGAACTATTCTTTGAGCTGCATTCAACATTAACTGCTTCAAAAATGAATTGCAATACTGTTTCCATTTCATCAGAGCCATGATTATTGCAAAGAATGTTGTAAAGTTTATGGAAGCTTACATTTATACATAATGCAGTTGATGTCTGATAAGTTATGTAATATTTTTTCTTCAAATATTGAGTTCATATTGACAGCAAATTTATTTGGTCTTTCTTTATTTTTCTTGCAGACGAATCCCCATGCCGTCTTGTCTACGTGAGATGGTATGCCGCTGCAAGGAAACCAAAAAATGCAATAGACTGACCTTCAGGGGTCGGAATCACAAATTTATGGCAAGCCAGACTACAGATCCGACAGTGACAACATTCGAAGCACAGAAGAGAAGCAACCAGTGTCAAGCAGAAACTCGCTTATCTCCCTTGAAGCCAAGCGACCGTCGCTATGCGACATTGATTACAAAACGCTTCCTTGACCGGACAATTTTCGCTGAAACTGCTGGCGATCTTCTAAGACAAAGAGATCTGAATAAAAAACAGAGAGTTTTCAAGATTCCACGACACAAGTGGATTTCTGACAAGATTCGCTGTGAATACGAAATGGCGGTCATCACGAAAAAGACTTTAGCACGCCATGTTGTCAGCAGCGGAAGTGATGACTCCACAGGAACTACAGATTCTAGCGGGCGCACAGTACAATTTCACAGTTCAAAACTTATTTTGGAAAAAGTTTTGTCAGAAAAAAAGGACAAAACTATCTCATCAGTTATAAAACCCCCAAAAAGTAAAAGTATCAAAAAATTTAGTGGAGACTGTGATAGGAAAGAGGATATTTTTGTTGATAAAAACGTTCTTCCAAAAAATTGTGAAAAAATTGACAAATTTCACCAAAACAAATTACAGGTTTCTACCACAATTTCTGCTGCTGATAAAATGTCTGAAACTTCTGAAATGCAGAGTGAAAGTAAAGAACTTAATATTCCTATCAAAGTTGTAGAAAATCCACGTGTGCTAGGCACGTGCGAACTCAAGTTGGAACAAGAATCAAAGTACATTTCTGACAAAGGGAATGAACTCGTTAATAATTTATTAAGGGACAAAACCCCTTCATGTAGCAATATCAATAGATCAGTTGTTAATTTTGTTGGGATTGTTAAAAGTAAATCAACAGAAATGCAAAGCGATGCTCCTGAAAAACACTTAGCAAATAGACGCCCATCTGGTGTTCCAACCGTCAGACGGCGATTAACATCGGACGAGAATGAAATTTTAAATAACGCGGCGGAAAAATGGCTGATTAATGAGGTCAAGGCTGATGAATCTAGTGTCCTCTGATCTGGGTTTAAAAATAAAACTCTAAAACTTGGTATCCATTATGGATCGACTACATTTTATAAGTATAAGATACGATCTATTTAAACAGTGAGAACTAGATTCTGCCTGAAATTAAGCTCGTTAAAAATTGGCTTCATATCAATGTGAAAAACTTTACATTCAACGTGCAATCTCAAGTGACTATAACACTATAAGCACAACCCGGTGTAAGATTAAGGAAAGTGGCTACATCTATTCTTCCAACAGAAACATAGATTATATTTGTAATCGTATATGCACTGCTATGAGGGGGATATAGATCACTTATACATAATCATTTAAGGAAATATAACTGCATCTCCATATATGGAATTCTGTAATTACTGAATTATCTCTCTTGTGCTAACAATATTTTTGAATTTTGGGTTCCTTGTCAACACATCAGGGTCACCCCCATTGATTTCTTTTTTAATTATGTCACAAATGTCTCTCATAAACAATTTTAAGCAGAGAAGTATGTTATGTTATGTTCCTCCAGAGCCATAGGTGGCGCATAGGGCAGAAACCATAGCCTTCCATTTCTGTCTTTGTGTTGCCAGGTCTTTCAATTGTTGCGTGTTGTTTAGGTTCATTGACATGCCTTCTCTATTAATGGTTCTTCGTAGAGTTTCTCTAGGTCTCCCTCTTCTTCTTACTCCGGGTGGCACCCAATATAGTGACTGATGGGGAATTCTTAGGTTGTTCATTCTGAGAACATGGCCGATGTAAGTCCAACGCCTTTGTCTAATGAAGGAAGATATATAGGTTTGTTTGCTTTCCTCTCTTATAGTAGTGTTAGATTTAAAGTCACTCCACTTAACGTTCAGAATGGTACGTAGGCATTTGTTTTCAAAGGAGTCGAGTCTTTTATCTGTGGCTTTTGTGGCTTTCCAACTTTCGCATCCATATGATAGAATAGGGATGATGTTGGAGTTAAATAACTTGAGTTTTGTGGTGTTTCTTAGTGTGTTTGACGTCCATATGTTGCGTAGTTTATTGAAAGCACCCGCTGCAAGGGCAATACGGTGTAAAATTTCTTTTGATGAGTCTCCATCCAATGCTAGATTGGTGCCTAAATATGTAAAATTGTTGACTTTTAATAATGGAACATTTTGAATTTCTATGTTGTCGTTGGATCTCGTAAAATCTAGTATATGAGTTTTTGATGTGTTGATTTTCAACCCTATCTGATTTGAGTAGTGTTGGAGATTGTCAAACTTAGATTGAGCATCTGTGTGGTTTGCGCTCAAAAGGGCCAGGTCATCTGCGTAGTCAAGATCTTCGAGAACGGTATTATTAATCCATTTTATTCCTGTCAGCTCATTTTCAGTGCTCTTTCTCATGACCCAATCAATAGCGACGCAGAAAAGTAATGGGGACATGATGCATCCTTGTTTAACGCCCGTAACAACTTGGAACCATTCTGACTTCTCAGTGTTTATGAAAAGTATGAAGAACAATATTATTGTTTTCAACATTTTCTAAAAATGTTTGCTATTCAAACAATTTAATTAGTTTTTAAAATTAGTGTTGTTGACATTAACTTTTATCAACTTTTCCCCTTCCTCTTGTCAACAAATGACAAACATTATTCACGGATGCCCTACCCCCTAAATATTGACGTAGTTTATAGACATCAATTTTCACTGTTTCTACAGAAATGATTAGGTCTTGGAAGTAATTTACAATTAGCGAGGGCCCGAGACCCTCGTCCTTTATAGCCATGTAAAATAACCGGCTCACCATCTTGCAAATGTGACGTTATTTGAAATTTTCAGTTGTTTTCATTGGTTGGCGACATAAAGTATACATAAATTGACCAATGAAAACACAGAAACAGACACATACTGTGATTTTAGAAAGTAATTCAGATGAGTCCATAGAACTGTATAATTGACAAGTGACAAAATCGTAGATATAAAAGACAAAAATCATAACACAATTTGAAGTTAAGGTAATGTTATAGAATATTCTTAATGGAAGGTTCTCATAATATGAAATAATTGCCCACAGCTTCCTAGATTGATTGCAAACATTATCGCAAACTTTATCTCTATTATGTTGTCTATTTATTCAAATGCATATATCGCTCTGCCACTATTAGTTTGTATATGTCTGCTTGATACTAGATTACTGCAATGTTGATTATAAATGGTTTAATTTTCCCTTATGAGCACAGAGTTCTCACAATATTTTACTGCTTGACGCATTTATCAATGGCTTCCACAAATTGCAGATAATTCTTGCTTAAATTTTCCTAATATATAAACTTGTGCGGCTTATAATATATTACAACTTTCTTGTAACACACCCTGGAACAGGTTCCTGTACACATGATTGTACCCTGGAACAGGTACATGTACAAATGATTGTACCCTCGAATAGGTGCATGTACACATGATTGTACCCTGGAACAGGTGCATGTAAATAGGATTGTACGACTCAATACTTGCAAACAGTTACAATTATTGTTATTATAGTGTAAATTTGACAGTGTAAATAAAGAAGCGAAATATGTGATACATTCACAATATAATTATTGATTCTAATTTTTATATTACCAGAGATCATTGTTTTGCTATGAAATTGTATATGTGCTCATATGCGGGAGTGTATATACGTATAAAGTTTGTTTCGGTTTTAATTGACTGTTAGTCTTTCATTTTTTATGTATGTAAGAATGATAAAACAATTATTTGAGAAACGAAAGAATATATTTTATAGCAGTTAATTCTATTTTGGGGCCTGGAACTTACACTGTGGTCTGCTAGGGGTTGGAAATTAAAATGTGGTCTACTGGTATTATCAACCAAAGCTGATATCAAACTGCACGAATACAAGAGGAGAAAATTGACCTCATAGTAATGCTATTTTGCTGATAACTGGAAACACGCAGGGAAATAGACATTTTCACGTTGTGACTAAATAAGTACTTCTCGAATACAACATAGCGCACAACATACACCACAGTGCATGATGAGTGAAGGACGGCATTGTCAATGACAACATGCTCCTTTTGAATCATAGTCTTACTGCAGTTATATACTATTATCTAGTTTAATGTGAAGCTATTGTGACATGTGGCGTATTCTCTCCAGAATGTTGTCTTCCCAATGAACTCCCTGAACCCTTCTCTGTCTTGGGTTATACGGCTTGCATTTTCTAGCGATGTATTCATGTTATCTTTAATGTTATCAGTCTATCATCTTCTTAGTCTGCCATTTCTCCTCTTCCCGGGTACTCTTCCCTTCATTATTTGTCTGTCTAAACAGTTGTGTCTCTTTATATGACCAAACAGGTGTAGTTTTCTTTTTGTTATTGTGTTTAGTAACCAATACTGGAATCTTCAATTTGTTTATATCTCAGTTTCTCTTCTTGATTTCTATGCTATTATGTGACATTAATATTATCATGAACACAAGATAACGACAGATAGAAACGTTGTTGTTATCTGGGAAGATCGTGTGTGTCTATCATTGGCTGATTTACTCAAAGACAATGACGTGTTTCATATTCGTATTGAAGATGTAGGACGGAGGTTCTGCTCGAGTTGAAATGATTGATTCTTCAAGTGAAGATTAACATGTCCTGAATGATCAGTAGAGATGAAATGTGCAGACAAGTGTAGCTAGAGTGGGTTAACTTGTAGTAAACAAGCCGTAAAATATGTCCTGAATGATCAGTAGAGATGAAATGTGCTGACAAGTGTAGCTAGAGTGGGTTAACTTGTAGTAAACAAGCCGTAAAATCATGATATATTAATACTTTAACATCTTAGCCAGATCCACTATTTCAAACCTTTGGTATACTGTCATCATGAAGTTTATCATGATAAAAATATGTAAATCAAGTTATCACCAGAGTATACTTTAAGCAAATGTTTGATATGTGAGATAGATGTATTTATATGTGAATTACGTATGTGAATATTTATATGTGAATTACGTATGTGAATATTTATATGTGAATTACGTATGTGAATATTTATATGTGAATTACGTATGTGAATATTTATATGTGAATTACGTATGTGAATATTTATATGTGAATTACGTATGTGAATATTTATATGTGAATTACGTATGTGAATATTTATATGCGAATTACGTATGTGAATATTTATATGTGAATTACGTATGTGAATATTTATATGCGAATTACGTATGTGAATATTTATATGCGAATTACGTATGTGAATATTTATATGTGAATTACGTATGTGAATATTTATATGCGAATTACGTATGTGAATATTTATATGTGAATATTTATATGCGAATTACGTATGTGAATATTTATATGTGAATTACGTATGTGAATATTTATATGTGAATTACGTATGTGAATATTTATATGTGAATTACGTATGTGAATATTTATATGTGAATTACGTATGTGAATATTTATATGTGAATTACGTATGTGAATATTTATATGTGAATTACGTATGTGAATATTTATATGCGAATTACGTATGTGAATATTTATATGCGAATTACGTATGTGAATATTTATATGCGAATTACGTATGTGAATATTTATATGTGAATTACGTATGTGAATATTTATATGTGAATTACGTATGATCTAAGGATATTAAATACATGATGTTGATGAAATAATCCCCTTTAGCTGTGAGAAGGTAGCTTTTAACAGCTTATAGCCTTTCTGACAAAAACTGTTGTGTAACAGAGAAGACACCCGTTATTATTGGTTTTGATTGCGTGTTTAGTCTCTGAAAAGAGGCCTTCCAGTGCTGCAATATCCCAGAAGACATCTAGCCAGATGCGCAGTAAACACTTCCTGGACCAACTATTTCATCACTCTTTTTTCAGCTTTGTTGACCCATCTGCAGTGATGGCGCATCTAGCGTCTCACGTCTTCTACAAGTCTGTCACAAAAGGGCAAAGAGCAATAGCTTCTGTCCCGCATCTTATCATCATTCATTGGAGTCATGCGATAGAAGGCACAAGTCAGAAATCAAGACAATACATGCTGTAACAATGATGAGTTATTTCACAGATGACAGGTTGTCAGCTCACACCCCAACTTTCATTAGTCTCCTCCTACGAAGTGTCTTCTTTCCAGACATGCTCTATTCTTTACATCCCGAACTATAAGTTTAGGACCAGCTTTCCACTCGGCCCGCTGCCCACTTGGCCCACTTTCCACTCGGTCTGCTATCTACACGGATGGTTAAACATATGATAAAATATATTAAAAATATTAACGTTTACATCATATATTCATGACTGAAGCAGCTTACATATAAGTTTGGATGTACATGTAGGCATGACTGAAGCAGCTTACATATAAGTTTGAATGTACATGTAGGCATGACTGAAGCAGCTTATACATAAGTTTGGATGTACATGTAGGCATGACTGAAGCAGCTTACATATAAGTTTGGATGTACATGTAGGCATGACTGAAGCAGCTTACATATAAGTTTGGATGTACATGTAGGCATGACTGAAGCAGCTTACATATAAGTTTGGATGTACATGTAGGCATGACTGAAGCAGGTTACATATAAGTTTGGATGTACATGTAGGCATGACTGAAGCAGGTTACATATAAGTTTGGATGTACATGTAGGCATGACTGAAGCAGCTTACATATAAGTTTGGATGTACATGTAGGCATGACTGAAGCAGCTTACATATAAGTTTGGATGTACATGTAGGCATGACTGAAGCAGGTTACATATAAGTTTGGATGTACATGTAGGCATGACTGAAGCAGCTTACATATAAGTTTGGATGTACATGTAGGCATGACTGAAGCATCTTACATATAAGTTTGGATGTACATGTAGGCATGACTGAAGCATCTTACATATAAGTTTGGATGTACATGTAGGCATGACTGAAGCAGCTTACATATAAGTTTGGATGTACATGTAGGCATGACTGAAGCAGCTTACATATAAGTTTGGATGTACATGTAGGCATGACTGAAGCAGGTTACATATAAGTTTGGATGTACATGTAGGCATGACTGAAGCAGGTTACATATAAGTTTGGATGTACATGTAGGCATGACTGAAGCAGGTTACATATAAGTTTGGATGTACATGTAGGCATGACTGAAGCAGGTTACATATAAGTTTGGATGTACATGTAGGCATGACTGAAGCAGGTTACATATAAGTTTGGATGTACATGTAGGCATGACTGAAGCAGGTTACATATAAGTTTGGATGTACATGTAGGCATGACTGAAGCAGGTTACATATAAGTTTGGATGTACATGTAGGCATGACTGAAGCAGGTTACATATAAGTTTGGATGTACATGTAGGCATGACTGAAGCAGGTTACATATAAGTTTGGATGTACATGTAGGCATGACTGAAGCAGGTTACATATAAGTTTGGATGTACATGTAGGCATGACTGAAGCAGGTTACATATAAGTTTGGATGTACATGTAGGCATGACTGAAGCAGGTTACATATAAGTTTGGATGTACATGTAGGCATGACTGAAGCAGGTTACATATAAGTTTGGATGTACATGTAGGCATGACTGAAGCAGGTTACATATAAGTTTGGATGTACATGTAGGCATGACTGAAGCAGGTTACATATAAGTTTGGATGTACATGTAGGCATGACTGAAGCAGGTTACATATAAGTTTGGATGTACATGTAGGCATGACTGAAGCAGCTTACATATAAGTTTGGATGTACATGTAGGCATGACTGAAGCAGCTTACATATAAGTTTGGATGTACATGTAGGCATGACTGAAGCAGCTTACATATAAGTTTGGATGCACATGTAGGCATGACTGAAGCAGGTTACATATAAGTTTGGATGCACATGTAGGCATGACTGAAGCAGGTTACATATAAGTTTGGATGCACATGTAGGCATGACTGAAGCAGCTTACATATAAGTTTGGATGCACATGTAGGCATGACTGAAGCAGGTTACATATAAGTTTGGATGTACATGTAGGCATGACTGAAGCAGCTTACATATAAGTTTGGATGCACATGTAGGCATGACTGAAGCAGCTTACATATAAGTTTGGATGCACATGAGATTATTTGAAAAGCTGTGTCAAGTGTAGCACATAGGAATATTTAGAATTACAGCTTCTTTGATATAGCTTTGTTGTCATAGTTACCATTGTTATTTGGTCGAGCTTGTTGTCATAGTTACCATTGTTATTTGGCCGAGCTTGTTGTCATAGTTACTATTGTTATTTGGCCGAGCTTGTTGTCATAGTTACCATTGTTATTTGGCCGAGCTTGTTGTCATAGTTACCATTGTTATTTGGTCGAGCTTGTTGTCATAGTTACCATTGTTATTTGGCCGAATTGTTGTCATAGTTACGACTGTTATTTATTCATTAATTAAGTTTGAGATTAACTTAATAATTTGCAATTCAGTGTCAAGGCCTTACGATGTAAATATTCTATCACATACTATACCATATGAGATATTTGTATTTATACATCATGAGATTATGAAATAAATCAGTAATTATATCAACTATTCTTGTGTAGAGAAGTTACATAAATGTTTTTGTTGTGTAGATTGTTTGAAATGTATATCTGGTGGTTGATTGGTTGCTGTTCGAGCTGTCCATTGGCGCATGCGCAGTGACTGAAATGCCATTGTGTGGTACAATAACGTGTTTGTGAGCTCTTGTTTTGTTGCATATAAGATATATATGGTCGTAGAATATGGTTGTAGTGGTATTGCATCGGACGTATGAACAGAGTCCGCCAACGATAACTACGCGTAACTTCGGGAATAACCTACATGTTGAGGACTTATTTATTTATTATGCCATTTATTTCAATTCACTTCATCACTATCAAAAACATGTATGCTAGAATGTTCTAGTACTTGTATTTTTCTCAACCAATCTTGAAAACAGAAAAATTTACCGATCCAAAGTTTAATCGTTTTACATCAATTCCAAAAATTTCTGCATAGAGTTTATCACCTGCCTTTATTGCAACTATGCCAAGGACACTTGACTGAAGTCTCAGTGCACTTGCTGATGTTTCGCAAACATTAAACCTTTTTTTACCATCAAAATATATAACAAAAATGTGACCGTTAAATTTATCTCTCTCACTTCGTGTAAATATGAGACTGACAACATATACTCCAGCGTGAGGTGCTGTAAACACTCCAGATGTTGCATTAAAGTGACCACCGATATTACATTCAATTTTATATGAAGATACAGTTGATGTACGTGTGTCTACTTTTATTGGGGATGAACTTGCAGAAACACCAACACATTCTCTCGACGACAGAGTCTCTGAAATACATAAATAATTGTGTCACAAAACAATAAGGATCTTTTGTCCTTCTTTAAAATACAACATTATTGTCAATGCAAACTAACTTTCTTGTTATTCGTGTATACAGTCAAATCCCTGGTCATACTTTCGCAGATTTCTATCCCAGTGTTTTGCCATTGTTTATATGTTCAGCCCATATTTTCCATTAACAAATATGTTAATATTTGGAAATCTAGTAGGACCATTGTCCTCAGGTGTTCAGGAGCCATTTCTATCAATAGTGAAACAACGAAAATAAACATGGTTCGGACATGTATGCAGGCAGGATTCCTTGTCAAAAACAATACTGCAGGGAACTATCGAGGGTGGAAGAAGCAGAGGAGGACAAATAAAGGCATGAACAGACAGCATCAATGAATGGACGGGGCAAGATATTTCCGCACTCATCCGCATCGCTGAGGATAGAATTCGCTGGAGGACTCTGTGTACTGAAGCTTCGAATGTGGTACCCCTACGACCCTGAAGGGTTACGGGTTTATTGATTGATTGATTGATTAACAAATATCAACATTTTTTAACTGTGTACATGGTCGTTAGTGTGCATGGCTATCCTTGTCTTGCTCCTTTCTTCGCTAGTTTTGGCTGTCTTGTCAGTGTCATATTTTTTTGAGTGGGCAGTAATTCATTGCATAACAATACTGACGTCATGAGAGATGTAAGCAGCTGGTTGTCATGGTAATATACCTGAACTAATTCAAGATTCCATTCACAATCTAGAGCTTATAACGTGGACATCAATTCTGTAAAGATAACCATGTTTTGGATTTTTAATGAAAAGGCACCACATATGGTCTTCGTGTGGTACAAGGTAACTTCTGGGGCTGTTATTTAGCTTCATAGCTGGAACATATCTCCCCACGGGTGGCTTTGAAAGAAGTTCTACCAGTATAGACATGAATTCGATGTTCTGAGTAGGTGTCTATTGTTTTTTTGTTGCTTTCATAAGACTGAATTTTTAATTGTATTATCTCTTAATTGTGTCATGGTTTTTGGAAAATGAAAACGTGTGTGTGTACTGGTAATAATATATCGACACATTCAGCGATTCTGTTCGACAGACTCCCAGGATGTGTCGTCCATGTTGAAGATCTTTAGAGACACACCTTGACAGTGTCCTCGAAGCGTTTCTTCTGTCCATCCTATCGTTTCCCTTTAAGAAGCTCACAATTCATCAGCTGTTTTGAGATGCATTTGTCAGAAATACGCACAACATGCTTAGTGCAACTCAATTTTGCTATCTTCAGCATTTTCTGAATACTTGGGATGATGGCTCTAGTAGTGAGAACTTCAGTATCAGGTACTTTATCGTGCCATTTTATCATCAGAAGTCTGTGGATGCAGTATGTATGCAAGTTATCTAGCACTCTAGCATGTCTGCTGTACAATGTCCAGGTCTCACAAGCTAGTAGCAAGCTAGTGAGGACAACGTCCAGAACTCACAAGCTAGTGAGCACAATGTCCAGAACTCACAAGCTAGTGAGCACAATGTCCAGGATTCATAAGCTAGTGAGCAAAATGTCCAGAACTCACAAGCTAGTGAGCACGATCTCCAGGACTCACAAGCTAGTTAGCACAATGTCCAGGACTAAAAAGCTAGTTTTCATGAGACCCAGCTTAATGTACAAGGGTGGAACAAAATCTGGCTACTTTCAACAAGCGCTGGATTCTCCACGTTCTTAATGCCACGCTGTAATGACTGCCTGATTGGCCAATGCCTTCTGATGTAATGGTCACTTCGTACACGACTATCCAACTCACATAGACAGCAACAGTACTTGGGTATCTACCCTGTAGTCCAATCAAAAGAGCTACCACTTTTAGGTCCCCATAAATTGACCAATGATGACGATCGTAGTTTATAGACTTCAAAAGTTGCTTCATGTTTTCATACATTTCTTTCATATAAAGTCAATCAACAACTGGAACTGACGGTAGAACATGAATATTATTCACTAAAACAGCTTTAAAACGATTCTTGGATGAATCAATGAAAAGCCTCCACTCTTCAGGTTTGTAAATTGATATTGAGGGCTGCCATTAAACCAGAAATGATGTGGCACACAGACAGATCACCCTTTTTTTTAAAAAAAAAGGAACTTAGTAAGCAGCTTCTGGCGGTTCCCAAACACAGAAATTTTAACATCTTCTGCTATAATTCAACTGTTGTAATCTGTAACCCAGAAGCCCCGTCTTGCTCTGGGATAAACTCAAGTCTCTTACAAGATTATTCAGTTCACTTTAAGTAATTAAGCGTGGTCTGTAGATATAGCGTGTTCAAATTCTGGGTCTTTTGAGGTTGATGGCTCAGAAATATCCTCTTCTTCATCATCGGAATCAGCTGAAAATGATTCTGGCACTTCGGAACTGGTAGGGCATCGTCATGCAGTACCGGACGTATTGCAGAGGGGATCCCTGGATATTGCAGAGTCTATTTTTTTCTTCTTTAATATTCCTTTCCCAATTGGAGACACTGTGTAAAAGTAACAGTTGTTGATATGATCATTGGAACTGCAAATCTCATAGCTTGTATTTTGCCAACAAACCACAGTTTAAGGTATGCAGCGCATGTATGCCTAGTGTTGCACAAGTGTGTCTGGTGTCCAACTCTTATCTTGATCTCCTATCCTGCAGCCAAATTACAAGATTTAGGATTTCCTAATCATTTTAGAGATATTTTGTCTTTGTGATAGAAAAGTCACTTCCCCACAGAAACGTCATGATAATATATAATATAAATTATTCGCACTATTGACACATGTCCTGGACATTTCTAACAAAGAAAGTTTTGAAAAGGAAAATGCAATACTAATAACGAAATGTAATCAAAAATAAGATGTTAAGATATTTATACGCAAACGTGACGTAATACCAGGTAGGATTGTATCATATGCTTCTAACTACATTTTTATTGATCAGAATCAATAATTCAGTCTACCACAGCTGTTACAATATATATATATATACGGTAACTACGAGGCGTGTTCAAATGAAAACGGGACTTGTGGATTTATTTAAAAAGTATCATACGCAATTTAATATTTTCAACGGAATTGAACAAAGCAACCACTTGTGAATAAGAATGCACCTGGGTTCATCAGAAAAAATCTCCGTATGCATTTAGGCAAGCATCCCACTGTTTAGGTAGACGTCGAATGCCGTCCGAGAAAAAGTTGCGTGGCTGTTCTCTGAACCATGTGGTCACCGCTGTCTTCACGTCTGCGTCGCTGTTGAAACGCTGTCCCTTTAGTGCTTTCTTCAACGGTCCGAACAAATGGAAATCACACGGGGATAAATCGGGACTATAGGCTGGGTGATGAAGAACTTCCCAATTCTTCTTTGCCAATGTTTCCTGCACAATTTTTGCGACGTGTCAACATCAATGCCGCCCATTATAAAGACACTTTAGACAAGCTGCATAAGGCCATCAAGGCTAAGCGACCAGGCAGACTTTCTCAAGGTGTGATTCTTCTCCACGACAACGCTCGTCCGCACGTCGCAAAAATTGTGCAGGAAACATTGGCAAAGAAGAATTGGGAAGTTCTTCATCACCCAGCCTATAGTCCCGATTTATTCCCGTGTGATTTCCATTTGTTCGGACCGTTGAAGAAAGCACTAAAGGGACAGCGATTCAACAGCGACGCAGACGTGAAGACAGCGGTGACCACATGGTTCAGAGAACAGCCACGCAACTTTTTCTCGGACGGCATTCGACGTCTACCTAAACAGTGGGATGCTTGCCTAAATGCATACGGAGATTTTTTCTGATGAACCCAGGTGGCATTCTTATTCACAAGTGGTTGCTTTGTTCAATTCCGTTGAAAATATTAAATTGCGTATGATACTTTTTAAATAAATCCACAAGTCCCGTTTTCATTTGAACACGCCTCGTAACAAAACACAATTTTCATATATATATATATATATATATAATACAGGCAAAAATAACATTCACAAAAATGAAAAATATACTGTGTAATATGACCTTGACATTAGAGAAGAGAAAGTTCTCTAGTGCTATGTAACCCCTATACTAACATATGGATGCGAGTCTTGGACAATAAACAAACCGGAAAGTGGGAAATTAGAGGCAACAGAGATGTGGTTCTACAGAAGAATGCTTAAAATACAATGGACTGCCAGAAAAACTAATGTAGAGGTGTTGAAAGAGTCAAATGCGAAACGGACCTTAATCAACAATATAAGAAAAAGGCAATTTTCTTTTTTCTGGGCCACTTCATGAGACAGGCAGGTTTAGAGAACACAGTCACAACAGGCAAAATTGAACGCAACAGAGACAGAGGGCGACAACGTGAGAAAATATTAGACAGTTTGATAACCTGGTACGACAAGGAAACAACACCGACCTTGATACATAATACTGTGGACAGAGAGCTGTGCAGAGCCATGACTGCATACGACAGCCGGCATGGCACCTAATGATGATTTATATATATATATATACAGCAATTAAAAAACACAAAAGTTGCATATATATATATATATATATATATATACAAAATTAGAGCAAATGAACATTTTAAAATATAATTTTCGTTCCCAGCACACACCAAAATTTGTTTAGATCAACAATGTTTCATGACTGGTACAATTACATCTTGTGTGTCACTGAATGAACAATACAGTTACATCTTGTGTATCACTGAATGAACAATACAGTTACATCTTGTGTATCACTGAATGAACAATACAATTACATCTTGTTTATCACTGAATGAACAATACAATTACATCTTGTGTATCACTGAATGAACAATACAGTTACATCTTGTGTATCACTGAATGAACAATACAGTTACATCTTGTGTATCACTGAATGAACAATAAAGTTACATCTTGTGTATCACTGAATGAACAATACAATTACATCTTGTTTATCACTGAATGAACAATACAATTACATCTTGTGTATCACTGTATGAACAATACAATTACATCTTGTGTACCACTGAATGAACAATACAATTACGTCTTGTGTATCACTGAATGAACAATACAGTTACATCTTGTGTACCACTGTATGAACAATACAATTACATCTTGTGTACCACTGTATGAACAATACAATTACATCTTGTGTATCACTGTATGAACAATACAATTACATCTTGTGTATCACTGTATGAACAATACAATTACATCTTGTGTATCACTGAATGAACAATACAATTACATCTTGTGTATCACTGAATGAACAATACAGTTACATCTTGTGTATCACTGAATGAACAATACAATTACATCTTGTGTATCACTGAATGAACAATACAGTTACATCTTGTGTACCACTGAATGAACAATACAATTACATCTTGTGTACCACTGTATGAACAATACAATTACATCTTGTGTACCACTGAATGAACAATACAATTACATCTTGTGTACCACTTAATGAACAATACAATTACGTCTTGTGTATCACTGAATGAACAATACAGTTACATCTTGTGTATCACTGAATGAACAATACAATTACATCTTGTGTATCACTGAATGAACAATACAATTACATCGTGTGTATCACTGAATGAACAATACAGTTACATCGTGTGTATCACTGAATGAACAATACAATTACATCGTGTATACCACTGAATGAACAATACAATTACATCTTGTGTTCCACTGTATGAACAATACAATTACATCTTGTGTACCACTGAATGAACAATACAATTACATCGTGTGTACCACTGAATGAACAATACAATTACATCGTGTGTACCACTGAATGAACAATACAATTACATCGTGTGTACCACTGAATGAACAATACAGTTACATCGTGTGTATCACTGAATGAACAATACAATTACATCTTGTGTATCACTGAATGAACAATACAATTACATCGTGTGTATCACTGAATGAACAATACAATTACATCGTGTGTACCACTGAATGAACAATACAGTTACATCGTGTGTATCACTGAATGAACAATACAATTACATCTTGTGTATCACTGAATGAACAATACAATTACATCGTGTGTATCACTGAATGAACAATACAATTACATCTTGTGTACCACTGTATGAACAATACAGTTACATCTTGTGTACCACTGAATGAACAATACAATTACATCGTGTGTACCACTGAATGAACAATACAATTACATCTTGTGTACCACTGAATGAACAATACAATTACATCTTGTGTACCACTGAATGAACAATACAATTACATCGTGTGTACCACTGTATGAACAATACAATTACATCTTGTGTATCACTGTATGAACAATACAATTACATCTTGTGTATCACTGAATGAACAATACAGTTACATCTTGTGTACCACTGAATGAACAATACAATTACATCTTGTGTACCACTGTATGAACAATACAATTACATCTTGTGTATCACTGTATGAACAATACAGTTACATCTTGTGTATCACTGTATGAACAATACAATTACATCTTGTGTATCACTGAATGAACAATACAGTTACATCTTGTGTATCACTGAATGAACAATACAATTACATCTTGTGTATCACTGAATGAACAATACAATTACATCTTGTGTATCACTGTATGAACAATACAATTACATCTTGTGTATCACTGAATGAACAATACAATTACATCGTGTGTATCACTGAATGAACAATACAATTACATCTTGTGTATCACTGAATGAACAATACAATTATAGTGGAATCCTGTTATAGCGTGCATTTATACTAGAATTCAGCATTAAACAACAATTTTCATAATTTTATCATGACCATTCAGCACACTGGCTTCCTTTACTCAATTAAAATCTATTTCCATCTGTAATTGTGTTTTCTTTATAATTCTTTACTGTTTTTGTTTTGTTTTGCTCATATTACAGTTTTGATTATAGATGAGCCGACAGCAATCCAATTTATACAAGAAACAACACTGCAGATATAGACATTACTAGCCAACAGTTTATACAAGAAACAACACTGCAGATATAGACATTACTAGCCAACAATTTATACAAGAAACAACACTGCAGATATAGACATTACTAGCCAACAATTTATACAAGAAACAACACTGCAGATATAGACATTACTAGCCAACAATTTATACAAGAAACAACACTGCAGATATAGACATTACTAGCCAACAATTTATACAAGAAACAACACTGCAGATATAGACATTACTAGCCAACAATTTATACAAGAAACAACACTGCAGATATAGACATTACTAGCCAACAATTTATACAAGAAACAACACTGCAGATATAGACATTACTGCCAACAATTTATACAAGAAACAACACTGCAGATATAGACATTACTAGCCAACAATTTATACAAGAAACAACACTGCAGATATAGACATTACTAGCCAACAATTTATACAAGAAACAACACTGCAGATATAGACATTACTAGCCAACAATTTATACAAGAAACAACACTGCAGATATAGACATTACTAGCCAACAATTTATACAAGAAACAACACTGCAGATATAGACATTACTAGCTAACACATTTTTCAAGAAACAACACTGCAGATATAGACATTACTAGCCAACAATTTATACAAGAAACAACACTGCAGATATAGACATTACTAGCCAACAATTTATACAAGAAACAACACTGCAGATATAGACATTACTAGCCAACAATTTATACAAGAAACAACACTGCAGATATAGACATTACTAGCCAACAATTTATACAAGAAACAACACTGCAGATATAGACATTACTAGCCAACAATTTATACAAGAAACAACACTGCAGATATAGACATTACTAGCCAACAATTTATACAAGAAACAACACTGCAGATATAGACATTACTAGCTAACACATTTTTCAAGAAGGAACACTGCAGATATAGACATTACTAGCTAACACATTTTTCAAGAAGGAACACTGCAGGTAAAAAAACGTGCTAGAAAGAGAAAGAAAAAGAGGAAATGGAAATGGATAATAATTCTTTGCACAACAACTTATTGTCTGTTGTTTCAAATGATCTTTCCAACTGTATCAAATTGGATTGCCTCTTATTCCCACGCACTTCATCACTATCAGAAACAAGAATGCTGGAATGTCTTAGTACTTGTATTTTACTCATCCAATCATATAAACAGAAAAATTGATGGATGGAAAGTATTCTAGTTTTATATCGAATCCCCAAACTTCAACAAACAATCTATCACCGGCCTTCATTGGAACTATGCCAATGTCACTTGAATGAAGTCTCAGTGGATTTGTTAATGCGCCACATATTAGAAACTTTTTATTACCACCATCACACATAACCAAAATTCGACCGTTAAATTTATCTTCCTCATTCCGTGTAAGTATGAGACTAGCAACATATACTCCAGTGTGAGGTGCTGTAAACACTCCAGATTTTGCATCAAAGTGATCACCGATATTGCATTTAATTGTATATCGTGTTATAATTTTTGTGTCTGTGTTTACTTTTACTGGTGATGACCTTGCGGAGAAACCAACACATTCTCTCATCGACAGGGTCTCTGAAAATAAATAAATAATTGTGTCACAAAACAAGCAGGGACTCTTGCCCTTCTTCTTTTAAACACAACATTATTTATTGTTACTGCACGTTAATTCTTGTAATGTGTGTATACAGTGAAATCTCTGGTTGTGGATACATCGTTCTATAGGCACGTGACCTGTGACCCAGTAGAAATGTTTGCTATATTAATGTGTTTGTGAGCTGTTATTTTATTTCAAAATAGGGTGTTACATTTATCTGGCCTTTAGATCAATCCCTTCGTAACTAAATGATCAATGTATTTTTATAATAACAAACATTTGTATAACTTTATACAATTAAGAATGTACTAGTTGGAGATTACAAAAAGTGTTGTCAAATAGAAATGTTGTAACAAATGTACGCGCTAGAAAGTGATTCCATTGTAATTGTATTGGTTATTCAGTCATTCAGTGCTACATCAATCATGCTACATCAATCATGCTACATCAATCATGCTACATCAATCATGATGTTCATATGATACATCAATATAACTTTGATTCTAAGTAAATATTACATAAAGTATGCATGTTACTACATAACTATACATATACATTAATCAGAAATAACAAGTAAACATAGAACAAAGACAATTATCGACGTGTCGGTTCTTGTGGAACTTTTATCACGAAACAAAAACTTAAAACATCACAAAAATTAAAAAAAAACACAGTCAAGACTTTGACAATGGTTTCCATACAAAAACCAATGCTAAAATGGCGGTTCTGTGCCCTTTCAATTAGTTGTAACATTATGCGTTCAGAAGAAATCGGCATGACAAAAATGAAAACCGAAAGTATAAGATGTAAAAAGCAAAAGTAAAGAAAGGGGTCATTTCCATTCTGTTGGACATCGATATTTTGGTTATTTAACTTTGATTCAAGCAGACTAATCACAATGTAAAGATCCATATATCTTGATTTTAACAAACCAACAAACCATTCAGAGATGAATAGGTCTTTGATTCCAGCAAGTAAACCACCATATAGAGATCCATACTTTTGCCTAACAGACCAACCACCTTATAGAAGAAATCAGTACATTTTTTATGTTAGCCCACACACCGCCATATAGAGATCAATAGATCTTCTAACAGACCAACAACCACCATACAGAGTTCAATAGATCTTTGCTTCTAACAGATCAACAACCATGCTATAATTCTACAGCTGATAAATTAAAAAATAAATAATTTATTAAGTTTATTAGAAGACGGTAATCACAGTTTCTGGGTCATGTCATGAAAAGAGGTGGATTGGAGAACATTGTAATAACCGGAGATATCGAGGTTAAGAGAGACAGAGACAGACAACGTGAGCAAATTTTGGATTGCTTGAAAGCCTGGAATGATACAGAATCATTATAAACTATATTTAAATTTATAACAAACAGAGGGCTCAAGAGATATGATCGCCTACGCCGGAAGGCATGGTAACAATGAATGAATGAAATTGGAAAGCATTATCAATTGTATCCATTGTCTTGACAAAGATTTTCATGAGACTCAGCTTAATGTGCAAGGGTGGCAACAAAATCTTGCTACTGTCAACAAGCGCTGGGTTCTCCACGTTCTTAATGCCACGATGTAATGACTGCTTGATTGGTCAATGTCTTCTGATGTAATGGTTTTTTCGTACACGACTACTCCAATCACAGAGAAAGCAACAGTACTTCGATATTCACCCTGTAGTCCAAGCAAAAGTGCTACTACTGTTAGTTCCTGACATCGTGACCAACGATCGTAGTTTATACACTTCAAAAGTTGCTTTATTTTTTTCATACATTTCTTTCATATGAAATGAATGACCAACTGGAACTGAGGGTACAACATTACTATTATTCAATAAAACAGCTTTAACACTTCTTGTCTAGGATGAATCAATGAATAGCCTCCACTCTTATGGGTTGTAATTGATATTGAGGGCTGCCATTAAACCAAAAATGTTATGGCACACAGACATGTCATCCATTTTTAAAAATAACTTAGTAAGTGGCTTATGACGATTCCTAAGCACAAACATTTTAACATTTCTGCTAAAGTATTCCACTGTTGAGATCTGGAACCCAGAAGCTCCGTCTTGTTCTTGAGTAAATTCAGGTTTCCTACAAGATCATTCAGTTGACTTTGGGTTATATTAAGCGTGGTTTGTAGATATAGTTTGTTAAATTCTGGGTCTTTTGAATTTGATTGCTCAGAAATGTCCTCTTCTTCGGCATCGGAAGCAGCTGAAAATGATTCTGGCACTTCGGAACAGGTAGGGCATCGTCGTGCAGTAACGGACGTATTGCAGAAGGGATGCTTGGTTATTGCAGAGTCCATTTTTTCTTCTTTGATATTTCTTTCCCAATTGGAGACACTGTGTAAAAGTAACAGTTTTTGATATGATCATTGGAACTGCAAATCTCATAGCTTGTATTTTGCCAACAAACCACAGTGTAAGATATGCAGCGCATGTATGCCTAGTGTTGCACATGTGTCTGGTGTCCAACTCTTATCTTCATCTCCTATCCTGCAGCCAAATTACAAGATTTAGGATTTCCTAATCATTTTAGAGATATTTTGTCTTTGTGATAGAAAACTCACTTCCCCACAGAAACGTCATGATAATATATAATATAAATTATTCGCACTATTGACACATGTCCTGGACATTTCTAACAAAGAAAGTTTTGAAAAGGAAAATGCAATACTAATAACGAAATGTAATCAAAGATAAGATGTTAAGATATTTATACGCAAACGTGATGTAATACCAGGTAGGATTGTATCATATGCTTCTAACTACATTTTTATTGATCAGAATCAATAATTCAGTCTACCACAGCTGTTACATCATATATATATATATATAGACGGTAACTAACAAAACAAAATTTTCATATATATATATATATATATATATATATATATATATATATATATAATACAGGCAAAAATAACATTCAGAAAAATGAAAAAAATATACTGTGTAATATGACCTTGTCATTAGAGGTTAGAAAGAGAGTTCTGCAGTGCTATATAACCCCTATACTAACATATGTGTGCGAGTCTTGGACAATAAACAAAATGGAAAGTGGGAAATTAGAGGCAACAGAGATGTGGTTCTACAGACGAATGCTTAAAATACCATGGACTGCCAGAAAAACTAATGTAGAGGTGTTGAAAGATTCAAATGCGAAACGGACCTTAATCAACAATATAAGAAAAAAGCAATTTTCTTTTTTTTGGCCACTTCATGAGACAGGCAGGTTTAGAGAACACAGTCACAAAAGGCAAAAATGAACGCAACAGAGACAGAGGGCGACAACGTGAGAAAATATTACACAGTTTGACAACCTGGCACGGCAAGGAAACAACACCGACCTTGATACATAATACTGTGGACAGAGAGCTGTGGAGAGCTATGACTGCATACGCCAGCTGGCATGGCACCTAATGATGATTTATATATATATACAGTAGTTAAAAAACACACAAGTTGCAAATATAAACAAAATTAGAGCAAATGAACATTTTAAAATATAATTTTCGTTCCCAGCACACCAAAATTAGTTTAGATCAACAATTTTTAATCACGGGTACAATTTGGTACACATTTTATCACTGGTACAATTTGGTACAAATTTCATCACTGGTACAATTTGGTACAAATTTCATCACTGGTATAATTTGGATGTTGACTAGTATTATTAAAGTACACAGACATCCAAGATCTTAATCTTGTGTACCACTGAATTAACAATACAATTACATCGTGTGTACCACTGAATGAACAATACAATTACATCGTGTGTACCACTGAATGAACAATACAATTACATCTTGTGTACCACTGAATGAACAATACAATTACATCTTGTGTACCACTGAATGAACAATACAATTACATCTTGTGTACCACTGAATGAACAATACAATTACATCTTGTGTACCACTGAATGAACAATACAATTACATCTTGTGTACCACTGAATGAACAATACAATTACATCTTGTGTATCACTGAATGAACAATACAATTACATCTTGTGTATCACTGAATGAACAATACAATTACATCTTGTGTATCACTGAATGAACAATACAATTATATCGTGTGTATCACTGAATGAACAATACAATTACATCTTGTGTACCACTGAATGAACAATACAATTACATCTTGTGTACCACTGAATGAACAATACAATTACATCTTGTGTACCACTGAATGAACAATACAATTACATCTTGTGTACCACTGAATGAACAATACAATTACATCTTGTGTATCACTGAATGAACAATACAATTACATCTTGTGTATCACTGAATGAACAATACAATTACATCTTGTGTACCACTGAATGAACAATACAATTACATCTTGTGTATCACTGAATGAACAATACAATTACATCTTGTGTATCACTGAATGAACAATACAATTACATCTTGTGTATCACTGAATGAACAATACAATTACATCGTGTGTATCACTGAATGAACAATACAATTATATCGAGTGTATCACTGAATGAACAATACAATTACATCTTGTGTATCACTGAATGAACAATACAATTACATCTTGTGTATCACTGAATGAACAATACAATTACATCTTGTGTATCACTGAATGAACAATACAATTACATCTTGTGTATCACTGAATGAACAATACAATTACATCGTGTGTATCACTGAATGAACAATACAATTACATCTTGTGTATCACTGAATGAACAATACAATTACATCTTGTGTATCACTGAATGAACAATACAATTACATCTTGTGTATCACTGAATGAACAATACAATTATATCGAGTGTATCACTGAATGAACAATACAATTACATCTTGTGTATCACTGAATGAACAATACAATTACATCTTGTGTATCACTGAATGAACAATACAATTACATCTTGTGTATCACTGAATGAACAATACAATTACATCTTGTGTATCACTGAATGAACAATACAATTACATCGTGTGTATCACTGAATGAACAATACAATTACATCTTGTGTATCACTGAATGAACAATACAATTACATCTTGTGTATCACTGAATGAACAATACAATTACATCTTGTGTATCACTGAATGAACAATACAATTACATCTTGTGTATCACTGAATGAACAATACAATTACATCTTGTGTATCACTGAATGAACAATACAATTACATCTTGTGTATCACTGAATGAACAATACAATTACATCTTGTGTATCACTGAATGAACAATACAATTACATCGTGTGTATCACTGAATGAACAATACAATTACATCTTGTGTATCACTGAATGAACAATACAATTACATCTTGTGTACCACTGAATGAACAATACAATTATAGTGGAATCCTGTTATAGCGTGCATTTATAACAGAATTCAGCATTAAACAACAATTTTCATAATTTTATCATGACCATTCAGCACACTGGCTTCCTTTACTCAATTAAAATCTATTTCCATCTGTAATTGTGTTTTCTTTATAATTCTTTACTGTCTTTGTTTTGTTTTGCTCATATTACAGTTTTGATTATAGATGAGCCGACAGCAATCCAATTTATACAAGAAACAACATTGCAGATATAGACATTACTAGCCAACAATTTATACAAGAAACAACACTGCAGATATAGACATTACTAGCCAACAATTTATACAAGAAACAACACTGCAGATATAGACATTACTAGCCAACAATTTATACAAGAAACAACACTGCAGATATAGACATTACTAGCCAACAATTTATACAAGAAACAACACTGCAGATATAGACATTACTAGCCAACAATTTATACAAGAAACAACACTGCAGATATAGACATTACTGCCAACAATTTATACAAGAAACAACACTGCAGATATAGACATTACTAGCCAACAATTTATACAAGAAACAACACTGCAGATATAGACATTACTAGCTAACACATTTTTCAAGAAGGAACACTGCAGATATAGACATTACTAGCTAACACATTTTTCAAGAAGGAACACTGCAGATATAGACATTACTAGCTAACACATTTTTCAAGAAGGAACACTGCAGGTAAAAAAACGTGCTAGAAAGAGAAAGAAAAAGAGGAAATGGAAATGGATAAGAATTCTTTGCACAACAAATTAATGTCTGTTGTTTCAAATGATCTTTCCAACTGTATCAAATTGGATTGCCTCTTATTCCCACGCACTTCATCACTATCAGAAACAAGAATGCTGGAATGTCTTAGTACTTGTATTTTACTCATCCAATCATATAAACAGAAAAATTGATGGATGGAAAGTATTCTAGTTTTATATCGAATCCCCAAACTTCAACAAACAATCTATCACCGGCCTTCATTGGAACTATGCCAATGTCACTTGAATGAAGTCTCAGTGGATTTGTTAATGCGCCACATATTAGAAACTTTTTATTACCACCATCACACATAACCAAAATTCGACCGTTAAATTTATCTTCCTCATTCCGTGTAAGTATGAGACTAGCAAAATATACTCCAGTGTGAGGTGCTGTAAACACTCCAGATTTTGCATCAAAGTGATCACCGATATTGCATTTAATTGTATATCGTGTTATAATTTTTGTGTCTGTGTTTACTTTTACTGGTGATGACCTTGCGGAGAAACCAACACATTCTCTCATCGACAGGGTCTCTGAAAATAAATAAATATCTGCAATCAAAGATAAGATGTTAAGATATTTATACGCAAACGTGATGTAATACCAGGTAGGATTGTATCATATGCTTCTAACTACATTTTTATTGATCAGAATCAATAATTCAGTCTACCACAGCTGTTACAATATATATATATAGACGGTAACTACGAGGCGTGTTCAAATGAAAACGGGACTTGTGGATTTATTTAAAAAGTATCATACGCAATTTAATATTTTCAACGGAATTGAACAAAGCAACCACTTGTGAATAATATAATACAGGCAAAAATAACATTCAGAAAAATGAAAAAAATATACTGTGTAATATGACCTTGTCATTAGAGGTGAGAAAGAGAGTTCTGCAGTGCTATATAACCCCTATACTAACATATGTGTGCGAGTCTTGGACAATAAACAAAATGGAAAGTGGGAAATTAGAGGCAACAGAGATGTGGTTCTACAGAAGAATGCTTAAAATACCATGGACTGCCAGAAAAACTAATGTAGAGGTGTTGAAAGATTCAAATGCGAAACGGACCTTAATCAACAATATAAGAAAAAAGCAATTTTCTTTTTTTTGGCCACTTCATGAGACAGGCAGGTTTAGAGAACACAGTCACAAAAGGCAAAATTGAACGCAACAGAGACAGAGGGCGACAACGTGAGAAAATATTACACAGTTTGACAACCTGGCACGGCAAGGAAACAACACCGACCTTGATACATAATACTGTGGACAGAGAGCTGTGGAGAGCTATGACTGCATACGCCAGCTGGCATGGCACCTAATGATGATTTATATATATATACAGTAGTTAAAAAACACACAAGTTGCAAATATAAACAAAATTAGAGCAAATGAACATTTTAAAATATAATTTTCGTTCCCAGCATACCAAAATTAGTTTAGATCAACAATTTTTAATCACGGGTACAATTTGGTACAAATTTTATCACTGGTACAATTTGGTACAAATTTCATCACTGGTATAATTTGGATGTTGACTAGTATTATTAAAGTACACAGACATCCAAGATCTTAATCTTGTGTACCACTGAATTAACAATACAATTACATCGTGTGTATCACTGAATGAACAATACAATTACATCTTGTGTATCACTGAATGAAAAATACAATTACATCTTGTGTATCACTGAATGAACAATACAATTATATCTTGTGTATCACTGAATGAACAATACAATTACATCTTGTGTATCACTGAATGAACAATACAATTACATCTTGTGTATCACTGAATGAACAATACAATTATATCTTGTGTATCACTGAATGAACAATACAATTACATCGTGTGTACCACTATATGAACAATACAATTACATCGCGTGTACCACTATATGAACAATACAATTACATCGCGTGTACCACTATATGAACAATACAATTACATCGCGTGTACCACTATATGAACAATACAATTACATCTTGTGTATCACTATATGAACAATACAATTATATCTTGTGTACCACTGAATGAACAATACAATTACATCTTGTGTATCACTGAATGAACAATACAATTACATCTTGTGTATCACTGAATGAAAAATACAATTACATCTTGTGTATCACTGAATGAACAATACAATTACATCTTGTGTATCACTGAATGAACAATACAATTATATCTTGTGTATCACTGAATGAACAATACAATTACATCGTGTGTACCACTATATGAACAATACAATTACATCGCGTGTACCACTATATGAACAATACAATTACATCGCGTGTACCACTATATGAACAATACAATTACATCGCGTGTACCACTATATGAACAATACAATTACATCTTGTGTATCACTATATGAACAATACAATTATATCTTGTGTACCACTGAATGAACAATACAATTACATCTTGTGTATCACTGAATGAACAATACAATTACATCTTGTGTATCACTGAATGAACAATACAATTACATCTTGTGTATCACTATATGAACAATACAATTACATCTTGTGTATCACTGAATGAACAATACAATTACATCGTGTGTACCACTATATGAACAATACAATTACATCGCGTGTACCACTATATGAACAATACAATTACATCTTGTGTATCACTGAATGAACAATACAATAACATCTTGTGTATCACTGAATGAACAATACAATTATAGTGGAATCCTGTTATAGCATGTGCATTTATAATAGAATTCAGCATTAAACAACAATTTTCATAATTTTATCATGACCATTCAGCACACTGGCTTCCTTTACTCAATTAAAATCTATTTCCATCTGTAATTGTGTTTTCTTGATAATTCTTTACTGTCTTTTTTTTGTTTTGCTCATATTACAGTTTTGATTATAGATGAGCCGACAGCAATCCAATTTATACAAGAAAAAACATTGCAGATATAGACATTACTAGCCAACAATTTATACGACAAACAACACTGCGGATATAGACATTATTAGCCAACAATTTATACGACAAATAACACTGCGGATATAGACATTATTAGCCAACAATTTATACGAGAAATAACACTGCAGATATAGACATTATTAGCCAACAATTTATACAAGAAACAACATTGCAGATATAGACATTACTAGCCAACAGTTTATACAAGAAACAACATTGCAGATATAGACATTATTAGCCAACAATTTATACAAGAAACAACACTGCAGATATAGACATTATTAACCAACAATTTATACAAGAAACAACACTGCAGATATAGACATTATTAACCAACAATTTATACGAGAAATAAGCAGGTAAAAGAAATGATAGAAAATGAGCAAAGCAAAATTGATAAGAATGCTTTGCACAACAACTTAATTTCTGTCATTTCAAGTGTTCTTTCAGGTTGCAACAAATTGTCTTGCCATTTATTTCCACACACTTCAGAACTATCAAAATCATGTATTCTAGAATATTGTTGTACGCGTATGTTACTCATCCAATATTGAAAACAGAAAATTTGAGGGATGACCAATTTTGCATTTTTAAATCGAATCCCCAAACTTCAACAAAAAGTTTTTCGTGGGCCTTCATTGGCATTATGCCAAGTTCACTTGAATGAAGTCTCTGTGGACTTGTTGATGTGTCACATATATGAAACTTTTTATTACTATCACACGTAACACAAATGCGACCGTTAAATTTATCTTTCTCATTCCGTGTAAGTATGACACTGACAACATATACTCCAGCGTGAGGTGCTATAAACACTCCAGATGTTGCATCAAAGTGATCACCGATATTACATTCAATTGTATAAGATGTTATATTCACTGTGTATATTGGGGATACGCCTACTTGTATTGGGGATGAATATGCAGAGAAACCAACGCATTCTCTCCATGACAGGATCTCTGAAATAAATAAATAATTGTGTCACACAACAAGAAGGGAATCTTGCCCTTCTTCTTTTAAACACAATATTATTTATTGTTACTGCACGATAATTCTTGTTATGTGTGTATACAGTGGAATCCCTGGTTGTGGATCTATCGTTCTATAGGCTCGTGACCTTTGACCCAGTAACAATGTTTATGCATGTGTTTGTGAGCTGTTGTTTTATTTTATTAAAGGGTCTTCCATTTATCTGACTGTTAGCACAATCCCTTTCGTAACAAAATGATCAATGTATTTTTATAATAACAAACATTTGTATAACTTTATACAATTAAGAATGTACTAGTTGGAGATTACAAAAAGTGTTGTCAAATAGAAATGTTGTAACAAATGTAGCAACAGAAAGTGATTCCATTGTAATTGTATTGATTATTCAGTCATTCAGTTGGTTGGTTGATTGGTTGCTGATCGAGCGGTCTATGGGCTCATGCCCTTTGACCTAATGCCATTAAATGGCATTATATTGCTGGGAAGTCTGTGGATTTTTGGCCCACCCCAGGACAGAGCCAGAGAATAACTATCACACCTCCAGGAAGGTAGGTTTCAACCTATGCACAGTTCCTAGGGACTGTAGCCATGATAGGGTTCACTGTGCTTATTCCCCGCCACCAATTGACTACTGGTTATGCCGAACTTCTCTATTGCTCCAGGCATACAACCAAATGTTTAAGTCAAAAGGATTGTCACGTCCTGAGTCAATGTGCCTCTATGATGTGTTTCAGCCATAGGAAAAACAGTGATGTCAGTTTCCTCCTCCCAAGTGCTGCGTAGTACATCTCTGGCTCCCTCCGAACCACAGAGGGTACATACATATATATTCAGGTAAACATGACACACATTTCAACAACAAAATAAAAGCATAATTGTATAGATGACGTGCCATGAAGCTTCTCTAAGAAGATAACCTCAATATAACGGCATGTCATCAACTAAGGTTTTCTGTTGCATGGGTAATATATCTAGTGGGCCATTGGTGAGACCCACAGACGCAACCACATGCGTAAGTCATTCAGTGATACATCAATCAAGCTACATCAATCATGCTACACAAATCATGCTACATCAATCATGCTACATCAATCATGCTACATCAATCATGCTACATCAATCATGCTACATCAATCATGCTACATCAATCATGCTACATCAATCATGCTACATCAATCATGCTACATCAATCATGCTACATCAATCATGACGTTCAAACATCGAGATAACTTTGATTCAGTAGACTAATCACCATGTAAAGATCTATAGAGATTTGATTCTAGTAGAACAACCACCATGCAGAGATCCATAGAGCTTTGATTCTAGTAGAACAACCACCATGCAGAGATCCATAGAGCTTTGATACTAGCAGACTATCTATCAAAACAATGCACATTGCTGTGGGTTGCAGTTTCTGGACATGAAATAAAGCTCTGAAGAAATATCTCCACTGCATACAAGGATACACTAGTTCTAGTGATCATAATTCCTGTAAACTGATATAAACCGCCCCATTAATGAAAAGTGATATTACTGATACATTTGTGTATCTCCTCTGTATTTCTTCCCTTTCGGTACCTCGGCACCATACTGCAGAACTTATTATTATTAATTTTATTTCCATCATGTCAAAGGGTTATTACTTCCTATATCTTCGCGATAAGAAAACAGTATGTGAAACAATTATCTCCACCTTATACAGTCAATGACCACCTCTCATCGTGCACTCCACCTTATACAGTCAATGAGCACCTCTCATCGTGCACTCCACCTTATACAGTCAATGAGCACCTCTCATCGTGCACTCCACCTTATACAGTCAATGAGCACCTCTCATCGTGCACTCCACCTTATACAACCAATGACCACCTCTCATCGTGTACCCCACCTTATACAGTCAATGAGCACCTCTCATCGTGCACTCCACCTTATACAGTCAATGACTACCTCTCATCGTGCACTCCACCTTATACAGTCAATGAGCACCTCTCATCGTGCACTCCACCTTATACAGTCAATGACTACCTCTCATCGTGCACTCCACCTTATACAGTCAATGACTACCTCTCATCGTGCACTCCACCTTATACAGTCAATGACCACCTCTCATCGTGCACTCGCTCTACGTCCAAACCACTTCATCTCTGTTTTTGCTGACCTCTTGAGTCACTATCATTTGTTGCTCTAATGTTTCAACTCCAGGAAGACATGACCTACCAAATTCCATCACCAAATTGAGGCCATAATGATCTTCGTATCCTACAGATTATTCCGAGTTTAGCAGTCCACATTAGTAATTTGTTCCTATTCGTGGCCACACTTTTATTATGTCTTCCTGAGACCAGGAGTGTGAACACACTGCATAATTATGTCTCTTATACGGGACTGTGTATAAATTATGTCTCTTATACGTGACTGTCTATAAATTATGTCTCTGATATACGGGACTGTCCATAAGTTGTGTCTCTGATATGGGACTGCCTATAAATTATGTCTCTTATATGGGACTGCCTATAAATTATGTCTCTTATATGGGACTGTCTATAAATTACCTCAACAATCTTCTTCCAATTTTTTACCCATTCTCATTGTCAACAAGTGTCAAATATTCAACGGAACACATCTGCTTAATTATGTCAAAAAGTACACATCTGCTTAATTATGTCAAAAAGTACACATCTCTTCCCCCCCCCCCCCAGAAAGCAGAAAAAAGTGCACATAAAACTACATATTTGTACATACATGTAGAAAAATATTGAAAATTCACAGAATTTAATTGTGTATAAAAGCAGTGTTGTTGACATCAACTTTGTAAACCATACCACCCCCCCCCCTCCTTGTTGTCAACAACTGTCATACTTTTTTTCAGACGTCCCCTATCTAATTGTGGACATAATTTACAGACACTCTGTATAATATCTTTCTTGTTCATGTTTTCTAATTTCAACAACATATTACACACACAAGATTACCCAGTTTTTGAATCCTTGGTGACATGGACGCGACTTCCTGAACTAGATTTTGTAGCTGAAAAATTAGAAGTTTACAATAATTAAATCAAAAAAGGAAAATCTAACACTATGCACAAACTACAGAACCACTGATCAGTCACGCCAGCAAAATACTACTTGGTATCATCATGAAAAAACTACAACATAAGCTGGAAGAAAAGTTACATGAAGCACAGGCAGGTTTCAGACATGGCAGAGACACAGAGACCATATTTTCAATATGCAGTACATAATAGAGAAATGCAGAGAGTTTAATGTCGACATCTACACATGTTTTATTGACTACACCAAAACATTCGATTGTGTACATCAAAAACTTTGGAATATCATGAAGGACACGGGTTTCCAGGTACGCCTAATCCGTTTCATACAAACATTATATCAAGACCAGCAAGCAACCGTGGGAGTAAATAGTGAAACATCTGATTGGTTCAACGTGGAAAAGGGAGTCAGACAAGGATGTGTCCTATCACCATATCTCTTCAACATTTATGTAGAGAACATAATGAGGACTGTAAAAAACGACCAACAGAGAAATAACTTCAACCAACTCAACATCGGGGGTCACGAGATACAGGAACTAAGATATGCTGACGATAAACAAATATTATTGGCACACAGTCAAGCATGTCTCCAACACTTCATAAGCTCCTTTAAAGAACATTGTTAAAAACAAAACCTATTTCTGAATGGAAACAAGACCAAGATTATGAAAAGCGACAAAACCACTAGCAAGTTCTTAATCAGTATCAACAACAGCGAATTAGAAAAAGTCACCAGTTTGGAATACTTTAGTTCTCTTATCAACAGTAATGGGGATTGCTATGAAGAAGTCAGAAGGAGGTTGGCTATCGCGTCAAAGAAGCTGATACAAATGAAAAACATATGGCTGAGCTGCTGCAAAACAACAAAACTAACATTCCTAAGAGCTTGTATATTCCCAGTAGCAATGTATGGGTGTGAATCCTGGACAATCACCAACAAAGTGAAATTTCACATAATAGCATTTAAAATAAAAAATTGTTGCAGAAAAATCCTCAGAATACCATGAACCGAAAAGATCAACAATGTAGTAATCCTGAGAGAAATTAATGTAAATTAAAACTGGCTAAACAGCATGGTTCTTTCCAGAAAACTTCAATATTTTGTCCATGTCATACGCCATGGCGGCCTAGAGAAACCATAATGAAGGGATGATGTCAGGGAGACGAACAAGAGGCAAACCAAGGAGAACATGGACGCAAGACATCAAAGACCACCTGAACATGACAATAACAGAAGCAGGAAGCCTGGCTCAAAAACGACAGAAAGTTTCGAAAGGATGTAATGACTGCGACATCCTGTTCAGGATATGCAACCTGATGATGATGACAATAATTAAATAATACAATTTTACATAACAATTTATCTTGTTCATTTTCCAGTGGCATAGCGTGAATATTAAAAGTTGGCACGCCGAGGGACAAATTTTTTTGGTAGGTCAGTAGCTCCTCCCCTGTCCCCCATTTACTAGCCTATATAAAAAAATTAACTAGTGTTTAAAATAAACCATGCGTTACATAGTCTTGTAATTCTTCTTCTTCTTCAGCATTTATTCTTCAACTCCCGCTGGATCTCCCTTGTAGCAGGACCATGGTCTTATTTGATTTCCAGCAGGATGTAGTCCAGGAATAGAAATGCATTGCTTCGCCACTTTATTTGCGCCAATGGCCTGACAAATCCGTCTTTGGCGAGATCTTGTAATTCAGCTCCAGATTTTCAAAGGAAATCTGACATACCAGGACAATTGAATATTTTGATTTCTGTTATTATGAAATTCTTTACTTCCTTATTTTCGTCAACACAATTGACTAGCACGGTTGCATCAGTTAATCCGTGATATCGAAACAAGAGAGATTCAGAATGCTGCTCAAACTGAAAGAGTAAACCCAATAATAAACATGGTCTTCAAGCGCGATCGTCAATCTGATCAACGTCGCTATAATGAACCAACATCTAACGAGGTTGCAATAGTTTTCATCAGCGACTGTGGAGAACCACCTTTAAAACGCGACATTCGCATTTACCCATTGAATCCAGAGAATCCAACACAGCAGTTCATTAATATCAATATACTTAGCTCAAATATGGATCCAAGGTCATACTTGCGTCTGTTCCCATACGGTGAGCCTGGTTGGCAAGCACATTGGTAATGTGAGGCATACAACCCAATAAAGTTAGTCACGACGGGACGACGGGTCCCAACGGCATCCGAACAAATCTAGTTAACAAATAATTATTCAATCGGCGAGAAATCATTATCTTTATTATACAATATCTTTTTTTTTTAAATATTTCAATTATTTAGGTAATTATTTCACCTGCGTTATGTTCTTATCTCCTTCCTTGGATCTCTCATTCAGAATTCGTCTAAGTTCTTCAAGGGATTCCAATCTGTTAGCAAACATTTGACACACAATTTGAAACTGAAAAAATTTCAACAACAGAAAACGTGTTTAATATTTCTCACAATACATTTGTTCAACTTAATTATTCAATAGAAGTAAAAAAAAAACCCCAGGATTATTGACATTAATGTTTGTAGTAAGACAACGCTTTTGATTGTTTGTTTTTGTACTGTTTTATTTGTAAGAATAATGTTCATTCTCAAACATCCATTGATTATCTCCCCTACGTTCTCGTTCTCCAGTAGAAGTCTGATACTAATATGGATTCCATCAATGGACTGGATTGTGGTCATCAGCTCCGAGACATCGCTGTAGAACTTGACCACCAGCACTGTTTCGGATGGCCGAAGTTTTCTTCTTATGGTACAGTACAGCGGGTAATTTTGTAAAATATGTTCTAGTTTTCTGGAGATTGTCCACAGTGCCACATGTCAGTGTCACCAACTCTAAACTTCCTGTCCGTGCGTTGTTTGAGTCTGTAGTTTGGATCTATTGTTTGAGTCTGTTGTTTGAGTCTGTTGTGGTCGATTGTAGATTTAAAAATAATTATTTGTTCCTTTTTCGAAGATTGCAGATAGGATCATTATTTTGGCTGCATGGACGAATTACATGGCTGCAAATAATGGGTGCATTTTGCAAGGGCAACTTATGATTTCCATCTATTAACCCATAACCCATCATCTTATCCAGTCGTCCTCTAGCGATTTCTATCTTCAGAGATGGGGATGAATGTGGAAAAATCATGATCTGTCCATTCTTGGATATTTTCTGTCCACGAGTATCATTTTCTTCTTCTACCCTCAACTGTTCCATGCAAGATTGTTGTTGACAAGGAATCATGACATCACGACACGTCAAAATCGTAAGTTTTTCTCATGCAAGGTGGCTGTCCTTCATAAATTATGTCCACAATTAGGTTGGAGGGGGTCTGAGATGTTTGACGGTTGTTGATAGGGAAGGTGGCGGGTTGAAAAATGTTGATATTAACAATACAATTTCTTTATTCAACAATTGAAATGTATTTTAATACGTAATTTTTCTAAAACTCTAGAAAATACATTTACGGTAATTTTTGTTTGACATTTTCTGCTAAAAAGGTGTACGAAGTGGGTGACATTTTTTGGACATAATTAAACAGTGTGAATTACAGAAATCTTGACAGTTGATGACAAGGGGGAGGTGGGTAAGGGGGTGGGGTAATCTAAAACTGGCAAAAACTGACAACTTGTTGATGTATTTTATGAACAGAAAAGACAGAATAAATATTAAGCTTATGGTAGATAAATAATTGAATAAATATACAAATTGGGTTTCATTAATAGTTGTATGTGTAACACACAAACGCGGAAATAGACATTTCTACCAAAACAAAAAGTTTGTGTTGTATCAAGATGGCGGCCCACAGACACAGAGTGGAATAACTGCAACGTTATTTATGACACATATAACTTCACATATTCCCATCGTGTTGTTTATTTGCTACTTCCTTATTTATAGTTATCAGTTTGATATTATCAGTTTCATGTGTCCATGTGGGCAGGCAGCATATACAGCGGTACATATCCAGCAAGATTGCATTACACTAAATTAGTTGAGGTAAGAACACTGTCTCACAGAGACGGATATCCACAGAAAACTGTATGGGAGCTCTGAGAAGCTTTCAAAAATACCGCAGCATTTATTTAGAAATCGTCTTACTTACGTAGATAAAATCTGTCTGACTTAGGTAGATAAAATTTACTTACGTAGATAAAATCTGTCCGACTTATGTAGTTAAAATCTACTTACTGTGTAGACACGTACTGCTAACGGGAAGAAGCTATAAGTTTCCAACATCTAGCTCTATGTAGCCTCTGCTTTGTTGTTTAATTCTGTGTTTGTTTATTTCTATCTTGATAAAGATTTATGTTGTCGAAACGTTGGTGCCATTTTTTTGTTGCACATAAAACTGCTATTCAACCCAATTTATATATTTATAAAACTTGTATTTTATTTATTCTGATTTACGATATTTTAATTATAAATGGCAGATATTGGTATCTCTATATTATCTGTCAGGATGTTATGTATAATATTATCTGTCAGGATTAAATGTACAATATTATCTGTCAGGATTAAATGTACAATATTATCTGTCAGGATGTTATGTATAATATTATCTGTCAGGATGTTATGTATAATATTATCTGTCAGGATTAAATGTACAATATTATCTGTCAGGATGCTATGTGCAATATTATCTGTCAGGATGTTATGTATAATATTATGGAAGATTTTAAGACTTTCACCAAACATTGGATGTTTTTCTCTGGTTTTGGAAAGGTCACCTAACTGTGTCTTTGATGATGTTAATGATAATGATGATGATTACAATTATGATGATATTGATGACGTTGATTAATTATTATGATGAGGATAGTGATGATGATGATGAAATAATCCATTTAACTATGAGCAGGTAACTCTTGGCAGTCCATATCCTTTCTAACAAACACACAGGTTCCTTCCTCGGAATAGGTTAGTTAGTTAGTTAGTTAGTCGTCGGATCATCATCACTGCAAACTGGACACATCCATAGTTGCTCCGATCTCTCCTTGAGTGTATCCGCCATCACACTTCTGCTGACAGTACCGGTCCTATGCTGGTTGACCATCATTCTTCTGCGCTCTCCAAAATGTTCACCTCTAGCAACACCGCATTTCAATCCCTGATCTTTAATCCTAGCCATTGAAAAGGACATGACACCCTATTGAAGACCTTACTTGAGGGTAAAGTCAAAGGGAAGCGAGCAAGAGGTAGGCAGAGATACAGTGGGAGAGTAACATTACACGATGGACAGGTTACAGTCTAGCAGAGTGCACCACCAAGACAAGAGACAGGAGATGTTGGAGATACGTTGCAGCCAACCTTCGTTGCGGAGACGGCACTTGATGATGATGATGACTGAAAAGGAATCATCATCCACATTAGTCTCACTCTCGCATGTTATATCTCTTGCGAAACGTGGACAGTGTATGCTAGACATGCAAGAAAATTAAATCATTTCCATCTTACCTGCCTACATAAATTACTAAACATCCATTGGTGGGACAAAGTACTAGACTACGAGGTCTTGGAAAAATCAACCTCAATAAGCATCCACACAATACTTATGAAGGCGCAGACACGCTGGGCAGGCCATCTTGTGCGTATGGAGAACTCGTGTTTGCCAAAACAAATATATTATGGAGAACTCAAGGCAGGATTTCGAAAAGCTGGTGGACAGAAAAAGCGTTTCAAAGACACGCTCAAATCATCCTTGAAACATCTTGACATTGACGTAGGCGCTTGGGAGAGCCTCGCTCAGGATAGAACAGCATGGCGTTACAGCATTAGAACGGGAGCACTAGCGGCGGAAGAATTCAGACAAGAAACTGCAAGACAGAAGCGGACACGTAGAAAAGAAAAAACATCTCAACCTCACACAGATACCTTCTATTGTTGTCAATTTTGTAAAATAACATTTTGTGCGCTCATTGGACTTGCTAGTCATTTAAAAACGCACTATTAACTTTATTATTTGATTATTTATTGTTATTATTATTATGGTTGAGTTTTTGGTCATCGTCGATCACGACGGACGAACATCATCATCATCATCATATCTCTTAAGGAGTTTAAAACGTCAGCGCGATCCATTGCCCCATCGCCCTGTGCCACAATCGCACACGATGCCAGTTGATCCGCTCTTTCATTGCCTCGAACGCCCACATGTCCCGGCACGAAAATAAATGTAACCACTTTCAAGCTCGCCTTTCTCAAGGCCTCAATCCACTGTTCGCGAACGAGACCCGCTTGAACCTTCTTAATCAAACTCATAGAGTCACTCAAGATGCAGACCTGCGTTACCTTCTGTGTGCGTAGCCACTCAACTGCCTTGGTCACCGCCATAGTCTCCATGGTCATACTACTCGTAGTGACCGCAAAGGCACCATTTTCCTCCTTGATCGTTTTACCTGAGCACTGAGCTGTAAAGGCCCAAGCACTGCGAACATGCCTAATTACAGATCCATCAGTGTATATAATCACATCCCCCTCTTTGGTATTCTCACTGATTAAAGCCTGCACTTCTTTCTCCACAGCTGTGGGACACCATTCTCTGCATTCCCTGCTAAGTGATATTACTACTCTCAAACAAGTTTCGAAATCTGTGGGTAGACCTATCCATTCCGCACCTGCTGCCACATAATGTAATCTGCACACGCTTTGTATTACATCCTCAGCACGTCCCATCCACGACCTTCCTCTCTTGAGTCTGCTGCCTTTAACTTTCTGTATTTCGGAATGCAACGGGTGTTCCTTATCTGCATGTATTTGAAGGTACGCCCGTGCACGGCAATACTGTAATCTATGCTCAGCTGTTGGGCAGTCAAGTAGGTATCGCATAGCTCTTGTCGATGTGTCTCTTGTGCATCCCAGAATGATACGCATTGCTGCATTCTGGACTCTATCCAGTCTTTCGATCTGAGTTTGGCTAAGAGTCCGTTTTGCCAGTGCATATTCCACCACAGCCACAACCAAACCCTGGTACAAAAGAAATAACAATATTTGCTCACACTGCGCAGCAGCCATAACCTTCATTGCTGCTAAGCCTTTGCCTGCCCTTATGATAATGTGGTCAACATGTTCCCTGAAACTCAGGCTTCTGTCAAAAAACACACCCAGATATCTCATTGTGCTAGTTCTTTCTAAACTATTCCCGGACATAGAAACTTGTGGCATGGGTGTCTTTACCATGTGATTGTTCAAGGAAAACCACGTCACGAATGCCTTAGACGGATTAACCACTGCTCCCGTATCTCGACACCAATTTGTCAGTCTGTCCAGCTCCTTCTGTAGTTCCACGAAGGCACTGAAAAGTACAAAAAACACATCACCAGGGCCAGATGGCATTAGATACGATGACATTAGTCGAAGAACGGATGAGGAGTTGGGAGAGTTGGCGGACATGTTCAATAATAGCCTTCTAAAGTGCACAGTGAAAGAAGACTGGTTGCACATCTATTTAGTTCCACTACCCAAACCTGGGAAGGACCACACCAGAATACATGGCTACAGAATAATAACTATGCAGAATACGATTGGCAAGCTTTTGGAAAAAATTGTGGCCCGGAAGGTATCGTGTTATCTTGAAAGAAATAAGTGTTTACCAACATTGTTAGGAGGATATCGTCCAGGAAAGAAGACATGGCAGAATGCAGCCATATTTGTGCAGGATGTTTTTGAGTGGTTCGATTCGCGCAATGAGACATGTGCGGTCACAATATACCTTGAGGATGCGTACAATAGGGTGTCCTTGGATATCTTGATGCACCAGCTGTTAAATCTTGCAGTTAATCCTTTTGTCGTGCGTTCGGTTGGCGCCGCCCTGATGCACAGGGTTGTAGTTCTTAAGTGTGGTAACTGGATATCTACACCAACGGTTATTATCCTTGGCCTGCCACAGGGATCGCCTCTATCTCCTATACTTTTCAATGTATACACAGTACATATCGCTGGCAATCAAATCACAGGTGTTGGCAGAACGATGTCATATGCTGATGATATCCTGGACTATAGACAGGGCAGAAATCGAGAAGAGTGCGTCGGATTAGGTTTATTGTATCTAAGGCATGCTTGTGTTGGGGGGGGGGGGGGTTATGTATGCATGTTTAGTCTCAGAAGACAAGGGTTCCAGTTCAGTGCGACAGTATCCCAGTATCATCACTTTCTGTCAGGAGTGCAGCATATACGTCTGTATCAACTATCTCAAGTTTGTGACAACCATTAGCTGATCTTTTAAAATAACTTCAAGCAAAGTTTATATCTCCTTTCACTTCACGGAGTATCAAGATAAATAATTACAAGCAATTCTTAGAAATATAAGTATCATATCCGCCAAAATGGCCGACGAAATTAGTGTGTTTTTCTTATGACTTCAAATTAACGGATTTTGATCCCGAAAGAAATGGCAAACAATGAGAGTAAAGTATCTAGAAATTCGGATTACTGAAACTAAATAAAGGGTGATTTCTAAACACCATCATAGGAAGGAAGCTACAGTATTTTGGACACTCAAAGAAACATGATGGTATTGAAAGGCTGATTCTGGAGGGGAGAATATCAGGTTGAGAGAAGAAGAGGAAGACCAAGAAGACAATGGACCAGCGACATCGAAGAATGTATAAACATTTCTTTGACCAATGCAGACCTTCTTTCCCGGGACAGAGAGGTGTTCAGAGTATCCACGATAAAGTCAACATTCTGGAAAGAATATGTCCTTGATATATATGTTTACTTACATTTAATTCATACGCCAGATGGGTGTCCTCAAAACATTTATTTACTGTTTCCAATGACATTAGTTTGTCTTGAATTTCTTGAATGGTTACCGCACTGTTTTCTTCTTTTCTTGATAAAGTTTCAATAGTTTCTTTGTTTAAATGGACTTCTTGGGACAGCTTAGCTATATCCATCTCAAATCCATTATTTCTGGATAAGATCATTTCTAAATCTGAACTATGTTTATCCACACAAATCTTCACCGACTCCATCTCACTAATTATATCTGTTAGTTTCATGTTCAGACTTTCTGTTATACTAGAACTAATGTTATCCTCTATCTCTTCTTGATGTTTCGTGAGTTTTCTCATCTTCTTTTCCAGACTTTCATTTATTCTAGAGCTGATCTCATCTTGTAGACCATCTTGATTTTTTGCCACATTTTTCAATTTCTTTTCCAAATTTTGAAACTTTGATCCAAGTTTTTCAACTTGATCTAATTTTGCAGTTATTTCCCTTACTTGCTTTTCATTTTGTTCTAACCTCCCTTCTTGTGTTGTACACCATGTCCTCATGTCAGATGGAACTTTGATGCCTTCTCTGTTCTTAACAATTTCTTGAGATGCATTGTCCATCGATGATTTAACCATAACAGCTTGTCCTGAATGAATATTTGCTCTGCTACTGCTATTCTCTGTTAAAGATGTAAAAGAAGCAGCTGAAAATATGTATCATGTATTATGACTGCAGTCAGAAAAGTAAATATGTAACTCAAAAAAGTATTTCATTGACATCATTATCATGTTTCAAATCATTCATGAGTTGACTAGTAAATGTGTAAATGTAAAATGATAACTAAAATAATGTATTACTGTTAATGGTTTAACTAATAACTAAAAATAAATTATTACTGTTATTGGTTTAACTAATATATAACAATTAATGTATTACTGTTACTGGTTTAACTAATAAATAACAAATAATGTATTACTGTTACTGGATTAACTAATAAATAACAAATAATGTATTACTGTTACTGGTTTAACTAATAAATAACAAATAATACAACTAATGTACACATAAAACAACAGAAAAAAGAACAAGGATTTTTATCATGAAAAAAAACACAGAAGAAACAAAGACACAAAATTTAATTAAAATACAGAGAGATGATTTCACCATCTCCATCTTCACTGTATTAGAAACGGCACTCTATTCAATAATTGTAAACATTCCTACATAACGTTTATGAATGATGTCCAATAAATATATCTTATCTAAAATAAAACATTACCTGCGATTTCTTCAGATTTCAGATTTAAAAATTGAACTGCATCATCTATTGTGTGTAGCAACTCGTAGAGCTCCCGTCCACTGTCTTTCTCAACTGCCCAATGTTCTGCTGATTTTTTTACCTGTATGACAAGAAATAGTTTATATATTTAAAAATATGAAATATAAATCACTCACTGTCATCCCCAGATCCCAATAGAACATAAGAGATGAGAATAGAACATGAAGAGATGAGAATAGAACATGAAAAGATGAGAATAGAACATGAAGAGATGAGAATAGAACATGAAGAGATGAGAATAGAACATAAAGAGATGAGAATAGAACATAAAGAGATGAGAATAGAACATGAAGAGATGAGAATAAAACATGAAGAGATGAGAATAGAACATAAAGAGATGAGAATAGAACATGAAGAGATGAGAATAGAACATGAAGAGATGAGAATAGAACATGAAGAGATGAGAATAGAACATAAAGAGATGAGAATAGAACATAAAGAGATGAGAATAGAACATGAAGAGATGAGAATAGAACATGAAGAGATGAGAATAGAACATAAAGAGATGAGAATAGAACATGAAGAGATGAGAATAGAACATGAAGAGATGAGAATAGAACATACAGAGATGAGAATAGAACATACAGAGATGAGAATAGAACATACAGAGATGAGAATAGAACATGAAGAGATGAGAATAGAACATACAGAGATGAGAATAGAACATAAAGAGATGAGAATAGAACATACAGACATGAGAATAGAACATGAAGAGATGAGAATAGAACATGAAGAGATGAGAATAGAACATGAAGAGATGAGAATAGAACATGAAGAGATGAGAATAGAACATGAAGAGATGAGAATATAGAACATGAAGAGATGAGAATATAGAACATGAAGAGATGAGAATAGAACATAAAGAGATGAGAATATAGAACATGAAGAGATGAGAATAGAACATAAAGAGATGAGAATATAGAACATGAAGAGATGAGAATAGAACATAAAGAGATGAGAATAGAACATGAAGAGATGAGAATAGAACATAAAGAGATGAGAATATAGAACATGAAGAGATGAGAATAGAACATGAAGAGATGAGAATAGAACATGAAGAGATGAGAATAGAACATAAAGAGATGAGAATAGAACATAAAGAGATGAGAATAGAACATAAAGAGATGAGAATATAGAACATGAAGAGATGAGAATAGAACATGAAGAGATGAGAATAGAACACAAAGAGATGAGAATAGAACATAAAGAGATGAGAATATAGAACATGAAGAGATGAAAATAGAACATAAAGAGATGAGAATAGAACATAAAGAGATGAGAATAGAACATAAAGAGATGAGAATATAGAACATGAAGAGATGAGAATAGAACATAAAGAGATGAGAATAGAACATAAAGAGATGAGAATATAGAACATGAAGAGATGAGAATAGAACATAAAGAGATGAGAATATAGAACATAAAGAGATGAGAATATAGAACATAAAGAGATGAGAATAGAACATAAAGAGATGAGAATATAGAACATAAAGAGATGAGAATATAGAACATAAAGAGATGAGAATAGAACATAAAGAGATGCGAATATAGAACATAAAGAGATGAGAATAGAACATAAAGAGATGAGAATATAGAACATAAAGAGATGAGAATAGAACATAAAGAGATGAGAATATAGAACATAAAGAGATGAGAATAGAACATAAAGAGATGAGAATATAGAACATAAAGAGATGAGAATATAGAACATAAAGAGATGAGAATAGAACATAAAGAGATGAGAATATAGAACATAAAGAGATGAGAATAGAACATAAAGAGATGAGAATATAGAACATAAAGAGATGAGAATATAGAACATAAAGAGATGAGAATATAGAACATAAAGAGATGAGAATATAGAACATGAAGAGATGAGAATATAGAACATAAAGAGATGAGAATAGAACATAAAGAGATGAGAATAGAACATGAAGAGATGAGAATAGAACATAAAGAGATAGAATAGAGCACAGAGATAGCCCGCAACTGTTATGTGAACATGACAGCTAGAATCTACTAGTTTCACCTATCTAGCTATCTTTCTGTCTGGCCATGTTGCTGAGTGGTACAGAGTGCGTCTATGACGATCACGGTACCGAGTTCGAACCTCACATGCAATTGTGCATTCAGTCCATTTTGAAAGTTATTGCAAACTACCTGACGTATTTTATATTGCTTAGAAAATCGTTACAGCCAAAACATGCTGGGTTAATCACTATGTCTTGGATAGTATACGCTACAAATCTTTTCTATATATATATTTCTGTCTAGTAAGTCTGTCAGTCGGTCTGTCTGTCTGTCTATATACTGTCATTTCCACTTTTTTTGTTAAATGTTGTGGAAGGAAGTTGGATTTGTCTGTCTTTGTGACTTGTCGAGAGTCAGACAAGGAAAACTGAGGAAGGATAATACTAAAATCAGATGTCATTTATTTTGTTCAGATAATACTTTTAAAAAAGGAAAGAAGTAAAACAAAATACCGTAAGAAAATAATTGTTAGTTACTGTTGATGAGATTGTGTGATTGGCGGAGTCAGCATGAATATTCAACCAGCCGTGACTGAAGCACGAGAATGGTAGGGGAGATTAAAATATTGCCAAAAACTGTTAGCTTAAGAAAGAATTCGTATAGAGTAGAATATTCAGGAGAGATTGTCGACAACATTGAGTGTCGTAAACTAGAGTAAAACTAGATTAATAGGAAAACATTTGCGGACAAAAGCGTGAATACACATGAGTATTCAGCAAGACTGAGATACAAAAAATACGTCCAAAAACGTGAATATAATTGATTTCAATCAATCTTGAGCGATCAGTCGTTCATTCGCCAGCAACTAAGTAATAACTCAGCCATGCAGCGAAAACTTAATCGGGGAACTGTCCTTGAAGCAAGACATGGTCCTCGAATCCTATAGTTTTTGTCAAAAGAATTGTTGAAGTGCAAGCTGTACAACGTAATGTCTGGAAAATTCGTAGTATGTTGAATTTGTTAGAAGCTCCTATGCTCTTTTAAAGTATTAAAGTGAATATTGTGAATTCTAGTGTTATAGGACTGCCAGAAAAACTAATGTAGAGGTATTAAAAGAGTTAAATGCGAAACGGACCTTAATCAACAATATAAGAAAAAGGCAATCTTCTGTTTTTGGCCACTTCATGAGACAGGCAGGTTTAGAGAACATAATCACAACAGGCAAGATTGAAGGCACCAGAGACAGAGGGCGACAACGTGAGAAAATATTAGACAGTTTGACAACCTGGCACGGCAAAGAAACAACAACGACTTTGATACATAATACTGTGGACAGAGAGCTGTGGAGAGCCATGACCGCCTACGCCACCCGGCATGGCACCTGATGATGATGATGAGTGTTATAGGCAGAATATTCGAATTATGAGTGAGCAGGCGTAAGTTGCGATAAAGGTTTATATGCTAGAAGTAAAATAGCAGTAGAAATGTTATTAATCTGTTTATAGAAATTGAATAAATTAGCCAGGTATTTGTGTAGGTCGTCGAGAACGAGACACAATTTATGGTTCACCTTTGATTCTTAAAGAATATAGTCGTTCCAGGTTTGTCCAGAGATAGAAAAGTCAAACAGAATGATGAAATTCGAGAGAATGAGAAATATCTTTTCGTCTTAGAATCGAGATAGGAAAAGTGAGAAGCTATATTCTCAAACGTTGTCACATGCTCAATGCAGCAGAATATTGTAAATATTGTGAGTTTGTATTACTCACCGAAGCGTTCGTTTAGTCATTAGTTAAGTTTCAGAGTGGTTCTTATATATTTCCAACGTGATTGATCGCCCAGTGTTATAGAATGGTGCATTTGGTTCATGCACTTTGCATGAACCAAAAGGAGAGCTAAATTTGCAGAGTTAATCAAGCTTTGTTAATTGAAACTGCTGCGTATTTTTATGAAGTCTTACCAGAGTTCCTGCCTTTTTGAAGGCTTATTTACGGAGTTAGCCTGTGTGAAGGAATACTCAATTTTCGAGTCCGTTTATACTACCAGTCGGAGACCTGGAATTTTATGAATTTTTTCTTTTCTTGAAGACCCAGCCAGTAAAAGTTACCATGAAAGCAATCATCTTCAGGAGCGTGAGATGTCCGTTTTCAAGCCAGTGGGATGGCTTAGTGATTAAACTGTGAACACTACGCTATCAAAGTCACACCCCTTGTTAAATTGTGTAAATTCGCTAGCTAATGGACGCGCCAGTTTATGAACAGTGAACACTACGTTATCAATGTGACCACCAACTTTATTTTCAATCTTATTTAGATAGTCGGACCAATCATATAATTAACTTTGACAACCGCGAACTATTGACTTGAAGGATAGGTTTATAGTGACTGTCCATAAAGTTTTGAACTATTTTTTTTAGCGATAATTAGGTCTAATAGCTGGGGTTGACCCCTTGATTTGATGTTAGAAACAATAGACGATCAGCCTATAGCCAGAGAATCAACTGCCTCCTTTCCTGTGAGTATAAAGACTGAAAGAATATGTTATATGTCATAAGATAGATTGTCCTTAAGTAATTGATGTCCATAAAAGAAAGTTGTTATTAAAGATATCTAAATGTAATACAGTTTAATTTCTTTTAGAAGTTCATATTTAGTTACGGTTTCAGATGGGACCATCCTCTTTTAGTTCACAGTCGCACAACGAACATCAGAAGCAGTACTTATAGCATCAACAGAAATTCCTCATTTGGTAACACTACACGGAGAAGGAAGAAAATTAACTACGGACCGACCATAACATCAACAAATAAAATAGCAACTAAAGAAGACAATCACTATAATGATGATGATGATTCAATCCCTTTCGCTGTGAGCAGGAAGCTCTTGACGGAATAGCCCTTCTGGCGGAATGCACAGGTTTTCCTCAGTTGTGGTGCAGTTGTGTAGAGTGTGTTGTGTATAGCCTGGAAGTGGTGGTAATAGTTCTTGTCGGATTTCTGTTAGCATTGGGCGCTGCAGTAGTAGGTGTTCAACAGTCTCTTTTTCTACGTTGCAGACAATCACTACAGAGGTGGTAAAGTGATACAACCTTAACCAAAGAAATCATTACATAATTGTTAAATACCTTCTTACATTCTGTACCCTCTTTTGTATGAAAAACGACCCCCCCCCCCACTGACACATCTAAAGTCCAATATGTCAATATGTCTATGGTCAACCCTTGTCTCTTGAAGGTTTCTTTGATTATCTCCACACATCTAGTGTTTGGTCTTCTTCGTGCCTAGTAACCCGTTCTTCTGCTGTTGTATGCACAAAGGTCTGGTTGAGTTGGTTCCATATCACGACGTGAACAAACCACCTGATATCCGGTCTCTGTGTGTAGTCGTCACTTGAGATGTTCTTTATTTCTTTCCTAATATCTTCATTTCTTCGTCAGTTTTTCATGTGACATTCAAACACCTCATTCCACAAACTGTAATCTTCTTCGCTAGTGTATTTGTCAAGGTGTCCATGTTTGACAAACAGTGGGTATAAAAATACTGTTTATCAATTATCATTTTGCAGCCCTGCATATTATAAAGTGTTTGAGTTTTGGCGATAACTGGATAGTCACATTATTGTCTTTCTAACATCTTGTTTCGATCTTTCTATCGAATAGATAAAATGTTGGAGATCCTTAGAAACTTGCATATGGATAGAGAGTAGTTCAGCAACGGTGTAACTATTATATTTAAAGTGCATGGCTTGTATACAATAACATAGATGAGGTTACGGGATTTACGATTCAACGAGTAGTTGATGTGATTCACAAACTTGAAAAACTGGATTGACAAGGTTTGGAAAACATACGGACATGAAAATTATGGGTGCTAGCAGGGCGAATTACAAAGGAAGCCCTGGTAGATAAGACAACTCTGAGATAGCACCAGGGCATCACGGAAGTGCCACAATCGGAGGGGTGGAAAGGATGTTTGGTGCAACAAAACAACAGACACAGGCATACAACATTACAACATGTTCAGTCGTACAACATTACAACATACTCAAACATACAACATTACAACATACTCAGGCATACAACATTACACCATACTCAGACATACAACATTACAACTCACTCAGACATACAACATTACAACACACTCATACATACAAAATTACAATATACTCAGACATACATCATTACAACATACTCAGGCATACAACTATGGAGCATACTAAGTCATACAACATTACAACATACTCAAACATACAACATTACTACATACTCAGACATACAACATTACATCATACTCAAACATACAACATTACAACATACTCAAACATAAAACATTACATCATACTCAGACATACAACATTACATCATACTCAGACATACAACATTAAACCATACTCAGACATACAACATTACAACATACTCAGACATACAACATTACACCATACTCAAATGTACAACATTACAACACACTCATACATACAACATTACAACATACTTAATCCGAAAAAATGTGAGATTTTGTTTATAAAACACATGTACAAGATGTGAAAATATTTTACCAGACATTCTCCATCATAACACGACGATCTTAAAAATATGATTCACATAAGTATTACACATATATGACGATCACACACATATGATTCACATAAGTAATGCACATATATGACGATCACACACATATGATTCACATAAGTAATGCACATATATGACGATCACACACATATGATTCACATAAGTAATGCACATATATGACGATCACACACATATGATTCACATAAGTAATGCACATACATTATTCACGTATTCCTCAATAATTGTGAGCATATGTTCCTGCTGCTTCACCAGAAGTTCCAGCTTTTCACTGAGAAATTTTTGATTCATCTCATCCACTTTCATATTCTTGGAAGCCATCTGTAAACTTCATACAAAATCATAAACAGAATATTTAAAATAGTTTCATGTAAAATATCCTTCCACATTTTATATATATTCAACACACACAAAATTAAGATAACTCTTATACAAGGATGCATTTCACCATGTGCTAATTTCTAACTGGGAATTCCGGAGATGAATCAGGATTATATTGTCTCCACTGATGGGTCTTTGGTTCGGGACATGCATATTATTTGGACATTCACTGTTCATTGCAGAGTGAAGTTTATTAGGGAAGAAAGTCATGCTTTCTATGAAATTTCAAGTAGTATGACGATGAAGGCAATGAGATGGCTGGAGGATCTGAGACCTACACTACAGGTATATGTTCTCTTTTACTGATTCTATGGGCCTTCCGAAAACGAATGTGCTATTATTACATGTCGCAAACCAAACAACCGCACAAAGTACTTCAGGCTCCCAGTCCGAAATCACAATGAAATTCTTGTTTTTTTTAATCAAAGAGAGGACGCAAAAGAAAAAGATTATCTCTCTCTCTCTCTCTCTGTGTGTGTGTGTGTGTGTGCGTGCGTGCATGCATGTGTGTGTTTTAGAAAGATTAAGTCAGGTTGTCTATGACGTCGGTGGCTGGAGTCGATGTCGAAATCTGTGCTGAAGATAGTTACTTGAATAGTTGTGCCTGGATAGTTGCTATTTGTGATAATGAATATATTGAAAGACTTTCCAGCGTGGCACATTGACTAGAGGTAGTTCAATGGACCGTGCTAATATTTTGAATGCAGTCATGCAGTTCGACTGGTTGGAAGATATGGGGTGTAGTTCTTCTTTGTGTATATGGCTAGATTACATGACCTTGGGGTGAAGTGTGGTGTTTAAAGAAACATGAGAGAAATAGGAATTATCACTTACTGAATATTACATTGGAACACATATGATCTTGTTCTAGCGAATAACTATCTAGCTAACTATCTGTATCCTAGGCTCTATCACATATCATGTAATTAGTTAGTTTGTTTGTTCCTTTCGTGCCGCAAGCGACACATAGGGCAGCGGTTTTGGTTCTCTATATGATGCGGTCCGCTGCCTGCAGTTTTAGTTCCTGGAAGGTCTTACAGTATATTAATTCCCCTTCTTAAAGAATGGTGTTTTTAAGGGTTATTTTAGGTCTTCCTCTTTTTCTTTTACCCTCAGGTGACCACATATGGACTTGTTGGTTTATTCTGTTTACACCTAGTCGTAAAACGTGGCCAAGGTATTTCCATCTTCGTTTTCTTATGATGTTTGAAACATACTCTTGGTGTGTTTTGTCTCTTAGATCACTATTTGTGACGAAGTCGCTCCATTTTATGTTCATCAGTTTGTGAAGACATTTGTTTTCGAAGCTGTTTAGTTTGTTGTCTGTTGCTTGAGTTGATTTCCAGCTTTCACTACCATACGTTAGCACTGATACAATACATGAGTTAAATAGCTTTAGTTTGGTGTTTGTCCCTAGATCTTTTGATTTCCAGATATTAGTTAATTTAGCAAATGTGGTAGCTCCCACTGCTATACGCGTGTTTATTTCTTTCATTGAGTCTCCGTCAGCAAATATTCGGCTGCCCAAGTAATTAAAGCTGGAGACTTTTTCCAGTATTTGGTTATTTACTAAGATGTTATTTGTTGAACTGTTAAGTTCCATGATATTTGATTTGGACGTGTTGAACTGAAGGCCAATTTCCTCTGCGAGTTTGCATAGTTTGTTGGTTATATCTTGTGTCTGTTGATGAGTAGAGTTTAATAATGCGATATTATCTGCAAAAACAAGGTCAGTTAAAGTGATGTTTTTTAGCCATTGTATACCCGCTTTTTCATCATGAATGGTTTTACGCATGATCCAGTCGATGGCTATTCCAAATAGCATTGGTGATAATACGCAGCCCTGTTTCACTCCTGTGTTGACATTGAACCATTCTGAATTTCCTGTATCTGTTCTTACGCAACAGGTTGCTTCATGGTAAAGGGCTTTAATGATGTTTATATATTTTAACTGGAATCCATTGATTTTAAGAATCTCCCATAGTGCCGGACGATGTATACTGTCGAAAGCCTTTTGAAAGTATATAAAGTTAATTATCAAGGGATAACTTTGAAACACAACTGAATTTTCTATAATAATTCTAAGAGTGAAGATGTGATCTACACACGAACGGTTAGGTCTAAAACCTGCTTGTTCTTCTCTAAGTCTTTGATCAACAGCAATTTTCATTCTTTCCATTAAGATGTTACAAAACAATTTTCCTGGGGTTGATAGTAAAGTAATTCCACGCCAGTTGTTGCAATCTGACAGGTCGCCTTTTTTTGGTAGTTTAAAGATTACACCATCTTTCCAGTCTTTTGGAGGGGTTTCAGTCTGCCATACAGCATTGATTATAGCAAGTAGGTGGACCAAGGAGTTGTCGTATGCTGCTTTTAGCGTTTCTCCGGAGATTTCATCATTTCTACTGGCTTTATTGTATTTTTAGTTTCTTGATGGCTTGTTTAATTTAATTAAATATATGTTGTGGCATGATGCATTTAATGAAGGCATGATTTCTTCTATTTCAAAATTTGGTGCTATTGTTGGGGGGTGGTCTATTTAGTAGTTCTTTAAAATGCTCTGCCCATCTATCAGTTTGTGCTTGTTGAGAAAGTATAATTGCATGATTTTTGTTTTTCACCGGAACGTTTGTAGTTGGAGGGTGGTTCGTGCGTTGTTTAACAATATGGAACAATGTTTTACTGTTTCCAGTGTTAGCTGCTATTTCTGCTTCTGAAGATAACTTTTGTATGAGATCACGTTTGTGCTTTTGTTTTTACTTCTTTATCTAACTCAGCGTATACTTGTTCTGATACTTCGTTTCTAGATGATAGCATTTTGAGATTGGATAATTTTCTCTCTTGTGATTACCTTCTTCTTTTCTTTTGATTATTTCCCTTGGTTATATTAGAAACGGGTATTTATTAATTAATTTAAATATTAATTTATTTAGGACGTTTGCTAGGAGAGTTGTGTGAATGGGATCAGACTCTGATTAGGAAGGGGGCATGTGTGTGTAAAACGGGTTAACGTTAAGTAATTAAAAAAATACCGATTATCTGATAAACATAATCAAGGAAAATAATCAAAAAGAAAAAGAAGTTAGGCACATGATATGTGATAGAATCCAGATTTATATATGACATTTTTATATATGAATATCTTTTTCTCCTGTGGTTATCGCACATCACTTATTCTATGCAGTTATATCTCGACCACCCCCACCCCACCCTCTGTTTGGCCGTATTTAAATCACCCAGGCACATGAACAGTGTGGTTCACAGTTACATAAATCGATACCACCAAATAGTTGCACAAACTGATGATCTAACAGAGTTCCATTAATTTAAGGTTGTTGTTTCCATTTTTCTTATATTTTTTCCCCAAATCGTTCCCATTTGATTGAAGAGTTTGATTGGTAGGGAATAGTGGAATTTGCTATAATTGGCGGAGACGCCTCTACATGATTATGAAAGCGTGTTAGTGATTACTGAACAGACTTGATTGTTTATTTGCATAGGGTGAGTGAAGAGAGAGAGATGAGTTGTGTAAAACAGACATCTGTAGTCTCGCTTAACACGGAATGTCAGAAGTATTAGGCCTGAGTTAGGTTGGTAATTAACATGCGAAGTTAAAATCGTCTGCCTGATCCAGAAATAGCCCTCAATTAAAATCGAGCATTTCGCATACCTAATGGGACATGGGACAGTTAGATGTGCGCGACCAAAGTGACTTTCTTGAGCAGTAAGGACCTGTCCCCTCGTATGTTCTAGTAGGGAATCATCAACATGGCTTGAGGAAAGGGTTTCTTTAAATGCCGTTCCAAATCAATTCCTAGGAGCAAGGAAGAATTTCATTTTCAATTTGTTAGAGTTTATATTGTATTCTTCGAAAGGTAAGAGAAACATTCCCGAATGTCTTCAGTGTGAATCTGTATTGATGGTGGTAACGAATTTTCTAATGTCTGAGAGCACGAGACAAAGGCACAGAAGGAAGACTGATTTGTGATGTACCAAATACATTGGTGGTGGTAGACAAGACCCCAAGACAGTCTATATTTCATCACGAAACGACTGCTGATGTTTTGTCATGTGGTACAACTTGTTGCAGTCTACATATGACTGAAGCTTCAAGGGTACACACAATCTTATTGTTTTGTTCTTGATGTTTGGATGTGACATGTATCCATGTCGTCTAAGTGATAGACGACTTTCACACGTTTATATAGGGATATCTGTGCTGCAGAAGCACATCATATCTCACAGGTAGGAACGGACCTTCATCACCGCTTCATGTTCTTGATGTCTGGGTGCCATGAGCTCTTGCGTCGTCTAAAGTTATAGCCGACTTTCACACGGCTTTATGGAGATATTTGTGGTGTAGAAACACATCGTGTTATTGTGGCAGAAATAGGCATAACAACTATTTCATCGACAAGATTGAGTGCGGCATGCATTCAGATCGTTTGGAATACGGTAAACTTTTATTCTACCGTATTGCTACCTGTTGTGGAGTATTCCACCGACGTAACATGCACATTTGCACTGACCACAATAGTCTGCCTCGCTGTAAATCTAAAACTAGGAAAATGGAGTCAATAATATCATTATGAACTCTGCATCCACCTTTAATGTAGAGAGTTGTGTGATTAGAATGCATTGTTTTCTGTCAATATTTGTCAGATTATGAGTATCTGCAGGTTGGCGAATGAAAGTGATGTCAAAGGTATTGAATCACTTACGCCCTTGTATATTGTGCTATTTTTGTTCAGTGCTGAAGGCATGTCAGGTACTGGATGCTTAGTTTCATGTGAAGTGTTCATCATAATCAGAAGACATGATCTTGGATCTCTTCGTTGATTTTACACCCAATCAAGAAGGTGTGAGTCCACCTGAATCTCATATATATTCTCAAGTTTCTTCAATCAACCACGTCACCAGGAAGATAACAACTTTCTCCAAACAACCTTGCTCTCGAGAAAGCTCTCGAGATACATACCAGTCAACACAGGAGACAAGAGGATCATTGCTCAGAATTAGTTTCAATCGAAAGAAGTCTCTTGGAATAAAGCACCGAAGAAACCAGCACACCCCCCCAACCTTTTCCCATTACATAATTTCACAACATGGCAAAAACATTGCTCGCAACTACTGGGGATTGCAACAAAATATGAGATTTTTCATACTTCACAATGATTATATTAACTTTAAATGTTAATATCTAACTAGTAGGTCTAGTCTAATGTTTAAGTCCAAGTCTTAAATAAGTTCAAAATAAAGTCTAATGTTTGCATAGAATCGAATAAATAATCTCGCTATAATCAAAGGTATAGACCATTAAACATAATTAATTGGATGATTTTTATTTTAAATCGTAAATCAATTTAGACCTATACCGTTTCTGAGAATATCCCACAATTCACTTTCACTGAATCTTCACATAAAATGTGCTAGTAATATTGTCTCAGTCTCTCTCTCCCATGTTACATTGGGAAAACCCGTTTATGATTTGTAATTATAGACCAGTGTTTCCAGTACCAATATTTTTTTCAGCCAGTATTCCTTTTATGAACAAGTTTTTCCCCGGTTGCCTTCCTGATTCCTAAATTTAAAATTTTAAATTCATTTCTTTGTTTTAGATATTTCTGTTTATGCTTTACTTATACAAGTCTTGTCGTTTATCATGTAAAATTATGTCCCAATTCTCATCGTTTAGTGTTAATGCAGTTAATTTAATTTCTTCAGTAACAAATTATTTACATCAATAAAGTCAAATGTAGCTAAATAAGAATATGTGAGTGGTAATAAGTGTTTCCTTTGAAATATTGATGTAAGTTATAACTTCGGGTAGGCCTATGCAGTTTTTGTTTCATCACAAAAGCATTGCACTGTTTCTGTTTTATTAAATAAACTTTTCATTGACTCATTTTGCATTTCAGAGCATTATTCTTGGTACCAGATTCTAATTGAGATTACTGGAAACTGGTACATGATGCAATTGATGACCAGTGCGTTCTGGGTTCCTCGTCATGCTATATTTATTCACTCCACTAGGCTGACAGTCATTTTTGTTCCCATTTATTCTGCCAGCTAGTGACATCTTTCACGTACTCTACCGATACTATTCTTCACAAGCTTAGGTAGGCAGACTATAATTGCGACGATCTTAATGACGTCTGTTCTCATATCGATTCTGTTCTGTCCACCAATGGAAGTTTTCTCCCAGGTTATAGTCGCTGCGTATGTTGCAGCTGATTCAAGTACTTACGTTGAACACAGGCTTTCGATTTTTCACTTGGACACAACAGACGGACTATCACTAAGACTAAAGGGTTGTGAGGTGTAAACACGAAAACATACAAATTACAACACACAAGTACTATTGCTGTTCCGTTTCACTGCAGTACTACATTATATTGACATCTGATTAAACAACACGTGAGAGCTAGGTGGCGGGTGTGCTCAGAGGTTGAGAAGCTGTATCCAGAAGAATCACGAAGAAATCCATGGAACACCTTAAGATTGCAAAGTGCTATAGATTCCACCTACTAGCGCTGATACTGACCGCTTTGACTCTTTCGAAGGATAGACTTCGAATAAGACACAGAGTGCTTTAGTAAAAGTAGTTTCAGAGAGAAGCCAATGGTGAGCTGTAGTAACACCCTCAACCTCCATGCTCATACCGGAGTTATTTGTCCTCTATGTTCCGTTGTGCATGGAAATAATGTTACCACTTGTACTAGCTATAAACCTCCATCTAGATTTCTCACCAGGTCGGACAGATACATCTCCCTAGATCTGCTCACCAGGTCGGACAGAGCCATCTCCCTAGATCTGCTCACCAGGTCGGACAGAGCCATCTCCCTAGATCTGCTCACCAGGTCGGACAGATACATCTCCCTAGATCTGCTCACCAGGTCGGACAGAGCCATCTCCCTAGATCTGCTCACCAGGTCGGACAGATCCATCTCCCTAGATCTGCTCACCAGGTCGGACAGATCCATCTCCCTAGATCTGCTCACCAGGTCGGACAGATCCATCTCCCTAGATCTGCTCACCAGGTCGGACAGAGCCATCTCCCTAGATCTGCTCACCAGGTCGGACAGAGCCATCTCCCTAGATCTGCTCACCAGGTCGGACAGAGCCATCTCCCTAGATCTGCTCACCAGGTCGGACAGAGCCATCTCCCTAGATCTGCTCACCAGGTCGGACAGAGCCATCTCCCTAGATCTACTCACCAGGTCGGACAGAGCCATCTCCCTAGTTCTGCTCACCAGGTCGGACAGAGCCATCTTCCTAGATCTGCTCACCAGGTCGGACAGAGCCATCTCCCTAGATCTACTCACCAGGTCGGACAGAGCCATCTCCCTAGATCTACTCACCAGGTCGGACAGATCCATCTCCCTAGTTCTGCTCACCAGGTCGGACAGAGCCATCTCCCTAGATCTACTCACCAGGTCGGACAGAGCCATCTCCCTAGATCTGCTCACCAGGTCGGACAGAGCCATCTCCCTAGATCTGCTCACCAGGTCGGACAGAGCCATCTCCCTAGATCTGCTCACCAGGTCGGACAGATCCATCTCATCTGTCATCATCTTCATCTCATGAGTTATCAGTTGAGTAATTTCATGATCTGCTTTTGGGCTGTCCAGAAATTACGTCAACTAAATGTATGGCCTTTTTTACACCCTTCCTTGACAACTTGTCAAGAAATCAGAGACAGGATAACATTATTAAATCCTGTAACACCTTACTGCGATAGTAGAGAAATGAAAATAGAAATATAGAATTGACACTTCTCCAACGAAACTACTTGGTATATCTGTAGGAGATCTTATTCTGAGAAAATAAAACTGTTTTGTGTTCCTTTTTCTTTTTACCGAAGGAATAGATATAGATATTTTATTACCTGAGATAGATATTTTAACATCAATATATTTGAGTTCCATCCCACTGAAGACGGATGTATCGGGCCATTGCGGTAAATAAAACGGCGACACAACGCATTTCCATTCTCTGGACTACATTCTGCTGGAAATCTAGTGGGGTCATTGTCCTGCTACAAGAGAGATCTCGCAGTAGTAAGAAAATGAAAGTTGAAGAAGAAAAATTCAGTGAAAGAAGTGTACTCAAATTTAAAATATTAGTTGTAGCTTATCGCTGTTTATTTCACTTGTAACCTATCATCATCCTGATATCCATGTCACCTGTCATCATCCTGATATCCATGTCACCTGTCATCATCCTGATATCCATGTCACCTGTCATCATCCTGATATCCATGTCACCTGTCATCATCCTGATATCCATGTCACCTGTCATCATCCTGATATCCATGTCACCTGTCATCATCCTGATATCCATGTCACATGTCATCATCCTGATATCCATGTCACCTGTCATCATCCTGATATCCATGTCACCATCATGGCATCCATGTCACCTTTCAGCATTCTGGCATCCGTGTCACCTGTTACCGTCCTGGTATCCATGTCACCTGTCAGCGTTCTGGCATCCATGTTACCTGTCAGCGCCATGATATCCATGTTTCCTGCCACAACCCTGACTTCCATCTCTCTTGTAGAAGGACAATGGTCTAACTAGATTTCATTCTCAAACTCCCACTGGATCTCTCTTGTAGAAGGACAATGGTCTAACTAGATTTCATTCTCAAACTCCCACTGGATCTCTCTTGTAGCAGGACAATGGCCCTACTAGATTTTCAGCAGGATGTAGTCCAGAGAATAGAAACGCGTTGTCTTGCCGTTGTATTTGCTATAATGACCCGACACATCCGTCTTCTGTGGAAATGTAGTGTTTAAAAGTCAACCTTCTTGGACGTTGATATTCTGCAAAAATTGTAATGTGTAAAAGCATTGTTTTCCATTAAACTGGGATTTTTTTTAAATCCTACATTTGTACAAGATAGATTATTCTTATTAATTTCCAGTAGTTTTCTATTTGTTTGAGAACCCCAGTAATTTCATATTACCACATTTTTATCATAGTTAACCTTCAATGGTGTAATAGGGGTTTAAGAGCTACTTGGTCACAGTTAAAGGGATTGTTTCATTATCATCATCAGCACCATCATCATCGTGTGTTCAGTCCAATATCATAGAAAATCATAAACAACTAGCTCTGTCTGTGACTTTTTACAAGCCCGTTTCATAACCTTGTGTATATCTAAATGTCCATGGATATAACACAAAAGGGTCACGTTATTTTTTGTGTGTGTGTATATATCTCAATGTCAAGATCAAGTTGTGAGGTAATTCTTCTAATAACCAGCAAAGGAAGGAACTTGGGGATACAATAATGGACTTCGACGTTTTTTTGTAGCAATAGCCAAGAAGAGAAAAAACGAATGGCTAGATAAACATGTTATTATTATTCATTTAACCATGTCACAATCTGCAGTAACCTTGTTTATGTGTGCAACATGTTAAAGACCTTACTTGAGGGTAAAGTCGAGGAGGGACGAGCAAGAAGGAAGGAGAGATACAAGTGAGAGAGTAACATCGCGAGATAGATAAGTTACAGTCTAGCAGAGTGCAGCACAAGACAGGAGATGCTTGAGGTCTATTGCAGGAGACATTCGTCGCAGAGACGTTACTTATGATGATGTTTACAAGTATACTTTATTGATCCTTGTAGAGCTGAGGCCTTCTGGCATGTTCTGATGTTAAAATGTTTGTGGTTCTCACGGAATTTACATACCTTAACTCTTCATCTTCGGTGCCTACGAAGCCTCATGAGAGTACGTGGGCAGGATCGTGTACCAGATACGAAAATTCTTCAGAAGTCCTGTATGCGCAGCATTCATGCAATGCTGACTAGGTTCCAACTCCGCTGAACTGGCCACATCGTCCGTATGCCAGACAAGTGCCTTTCAAAGAGATTATTCTATGGAGAGCTGTGCTAAGGTAAACGATCAAGTGGGGGGGGGGAGCGCTTCAAGGATCACATAAAACGCTCTCTCAAGCACTGCAGAATTATCCTAGCTCCTGGGAGACTACAGCACTTGATCTCTCAGCCTGGGACACACAGATCACTGCTGGCAACACGAAATTTGAAAAAAGAAAGAACACTGCGGACAATCCACAAGCGTAAGAAGCGGAAGGACAAATCCGAAAATTCTCCTACCCCGAACCTTCAGCACTCCTTCATGCACTGCAATAGAACTTTCCGTGCACGAATCGGACTCATCGGGCATCTACGAACTCACAAAGCAAATTATTTAATTACCAATTGTAAATTTTTTTCCCCATCGCATTTAATGTTTTTCATGCCATGCTCATCCTCGCTTGCGAAGGAGGAACATCATCATCACATACCTGTGCAGTATGTGTCGTTCGACTGATCCATATTCATAGTAACTTGGGAATATACAAGTCGAAAGTATTGACTAAATGATATCTCTTTTTTTTTTAGGGATATGATGAGATCGAAGACGAAGATGAGTAGGTGCATTCTCGAAAGAGTATGTCTCAAGTTGCGAGACGAGTAAGTGTTATCTGAGTGGACTTGGTTCCAATCCCAATTATTACATTATGATATTTCTTTAGATAAATAGGTAGGAGTGACAGTATTATCGATTTGTCATTGATACCGCCCACATTAGTCTATAGTATTTGTAACAAGCGGTTATTATTACTGGCAATGCATGGGTACTTAAGAAGTTGACCTTTCGCATATTTACAGACGGTCAGGAAGCAGGTTAGTGTAAATATTCAACCGAACAACAATCAAGTCCTTGAATTGTTTAAATTGCCATGGCATACATTCCATATGTTTTACACATGATTGTTTGCTCTGGCAGGTTTTATATAGAAAATGATATTCCCATTTGTACTCAACTTTCTGGTCACTTTTGATTAGTTCCAGGAAAAAGACAATGATACTTCGCTTGAAAACTAGTAGAACTGCAGGAGCTGCCGGAAGTGGGTGTCCGTAAATGACCTAATAATTAGTGGGATGGAGTCTGGAAAGGTTTGACAAGGGGGGGGGTAGTTGGGGATAGGGGGGGGTGATGATAAGAGTTGAGTTATAGAAAAAATGTGTATGCCAATTAAATTGTTTGAAATTGAACCCAAAAAAATCCGCCGAAGACGGATATGTCGGGCCATTGGCGCAAATAAAACGGCGACACAACGCATTTCCATTCTCTGGACAACATCCTGCTGGAAATCTAGTAGGACAATGGTCCTGCTACAAGAGAATTCAGCAGGAGTTGAGAATGAACGCTGAAGAAGAAGAACCAAAAAAAAAGAAAAAACAAAATTTGAAAAAAACATAGTTTTTTATTATTGTTATTCAAAGACATGTTTTGAGAGGATGGGAATTTCGATCAGACCTAGGGATCTTGGATTATTTTCTTTAAAAAATGGTCCTTTTTTGCCAATTTCGTAAAAGAAAAATCTGTATTAAACTATCGCTAATTGTTTTGCAATAAGTCCCGTTGACTGTTTTTGTTTGTTGCGTTTTAGTTTTGAGTTACTTTCCCTTGTTTATTTTCAATTTACTTTGTCAACCCTTCCGGATTTTCAATAATTAGTGTCGTTCTAAATGCTAGATAATAATAACATATGTAGCAATAGTAGAAATTCTCATACATAACTGAAATTTGTATATGTAAAAATAGTAGCAATTATCACACTGAAATTTGTATATGTAAAAATAGTAGCAATTATCACACTGAAATTTGTATATGTAAAAATAGTAGCAATTATCACACTGAAATTTGTATATGTAAAAATAGTAGCAATTATCACACTGAAATTTGTATATGTAAAAATAGTAGCAATTATCACACTGAAATTTGTATATGTAAAAATAGTAGCAATTATCACACTGAAATTTGTATATGTAAAAATAGTAGCAATTATCACTCATCGCCGAAATGTGTATATGAATTGTGCTTTAATTAAAATAATCCAATTTTATAAATGTTTTGTTTATTTACTGAATGTGTATATCTTGTATAATTATTAAAGATATAATCTATGGAAGGAATTTAAAAAATGGTATTTCAAGTATTGCATCATCATCATCATCAAGTCTGTGTAAGAGGCGTCAAACAACAAAGACGTGGTATAAGCAACAATTCTATAGTGAATACTGATCATTTAGTGGAGTTTTTTTTTTAAAACTTATTTTCAGATCAGATAGTGTCACAGCTAAAATCCTTACGGACTAAAGCCTCCTATATAATACAAGCTGGTGTTGTACATGTAGAGAGGAGTGATATCACAAAGATATGTCAGTAGAGAAAATTTTCTATTATTATTGACGAAACTACTGATATTTCAATCAGTCAAATTTTAGCCATTGTTGTCAGATACTATGACGACACAACATGTAGACTCGCTTCTTGATTGTGTAGAAATTGAGGAAGCAAGTGGTGCTGGTCTTTATAAAGAACTAAAACAATTGCTTCCAGAGAAATTCATTCCATAAAATAACATAATTGGGTTTGCCAGTGACAACTGTTCAACCATGACAGAACTTAACATTGGATTTATTGCTCATCTGGAAAAAAGATACACTATCTGAATTTACCTCTGTATTTATCTGTGCTTCCCACTCAGTCCACTTCTTAATCTGCCAACTTCTTACTCGGCCCGATTCCCACTTGGCTCGCTCTCCACACGGCGCGATTCCCACTCGGCCCTCCTCTTCCGATGAAATGTGTTGGAGCCCAAAACACAGCTGGTGAAATGTGTTGGAGCCCAAACACAGCTGGTGAAATGTGTTGGAGCCAGCATGCTGCCCTATTTGACGTTATTTTTAAGTTGAAATGTATTTCACAATTATCGTCGCTTAGCACATGGCCATCGTGTCCTCGCGAAACTTCTGGAAGGTCTTTTTAAATCTATTGTGACAACCAAATTGGCCATAATCAATTTCTGTTGACGGCATCAAATGTTTTTGTTAAATCAATGAGTCATGTAGAGATTGCACTGTTGTTCCTGACACTTCTCATGTAGTTGTAGATCTGCTAATATATCTACATTTCTGTGGTCTGTTCTTAAACCTGGGTCTCTGGAAGTAGCTCTTGTTCTATATGATCTTTTCAGGAGGATTAAGGCAAGTCTCTTGTCAGCGATCAGTAGGAGACATATACGTCTGTGATTGTTCCATGATTGTCAATTGCCCTTACGATTGTAAAGGTGGATGATCAGGCATCTTTCTTTTCTTCTGAAACGCGTTATTTTGTCCAGATTTAGTGGAACAGATGGGTAATTTTATGGATCAGCAGTGGAACGTTCTACCTGCAGACTTCTGATGGCAAAGAGTCAGCTCCCAAGTTCTTTCCCATTGGACAGTTGGTTGGTTTCTTTCGTGACTTCATTCTGGGTGGATCGAGCTTATTGTTTATTTGTACTTGTGGTATTCATGTTATAGCTTCATTTTTTTTTATACAGTAAACGGTTGTTTTAGTGCAGTCTAGAAGTGCCCTATTCAACGTTCTTATTTTTGTGGCTTCTCATTTAGCAGCTTGGTGTCATTCGCTAAGAGTGACATGGGGTAAGAAGATTGTGGACCGTATACTGCCTGTAAGACATCGTAAAAGCGTTTTTAATCAATTCTTTCAGCATGAGTCTGGACCTCGTGTGTTTTGTTGCTGGTCCATGTGTCTTGTATTTTCAGAAGTTTTTAAAGAGCATTTCTGTGTATTGTTGAAAAGACTGGTATTGTTTTTCTAGTTGCTGATGATGGGTTGTTTTGATAGGCTCTCTTCGCTTGAAAAGACATGAACATAGAAGAAGTCTCGCTCCTCAAAACTATAACAAATGTAAGCTGGCATAATTTGGACATTTAAAATGACAAAGTGAATTAAAAACAAGATTTATTATGGGGAGAGAAAAAGTTTAAGGAAATAGAACAAGAAGCAGATAAAAGCTATGATGAACAAGGAGGAGCTTCTGAATTGATACTGGAAAAGTCTGGACCTCTTACAGAAAATTGAAATATGTACAGAGTGACAGTAAGGTCAATGTTCTGTAAAGCACGTCACAAACATATATTTATATCTGACATGTTTGTATCAACAGTGACCAGCACATATTTCTGGTTTATGCCATGCGTAACTTGGAGTGAATCTGAGAGATCATCATCGCTAAGTACACGGGCCAGCGGTGACTGCTAACGGTCGTGAAGAGGAAAGGCCAGTTAACGGTCGTGAAGAGGAAAGGCCAGTTAACGGTCGTGAAGTTACAGAGGATCGGGACGGTGACACGAGGATCGGGACAGTTGGACATCTTTCACATGTCTCAATGTGGCTCACCGACTGCACTAATGAGTTACCAGTTATATTATAATTATTAAGTCTCATTAAGTCTCTCCATGACATTAAGTCACTTCATCACAACCGCATTCGTCGCTCTAACATCACCCCTGAAGAATCTCGCGCCTTGGCACATCTTCGTCGCCGTGATGATATTGTCATCAAACCAGCAGATAAGGGTGGGGGCCGTTGTGGTGTGGCGTAAGTACCTTTACCTCCAGGAGGGTCACCAACAACTCTCCAATCCTTCTTTCTACACTGCACGTACATCTGATACGACTGTAACTAACCAGAAGGTTGTTAACAACACTGTGAAAACCCTTATCCTTAACAATGACCTTCCTACCACTGCCAAATATCTTTGCATCGATCAAAGTTGTTTACGCAAACCTGTTTTCTATATGCTGCCTAAAATCCATAAGGCATCGAATCCGGGTAGACCTATTGTCTCTGCTTGCTCTTGTCCCACTGAGCCCATCTCCGACTGTAACAGTAACATTGTCTGTGCACTTATGCGTGACAGAAACAACTTGTTACCGAAAACATATGGTTGACTGTCTGTCCTGGACAGACTAGTGTGACAAAGAATATCTGCAGCGTCACAATAATTTGCGACAGAAGAAAATGCCCTTTAGGACTTACTGGAATACTGGTGCTGTGACCAGGTCTAAATCTGTGTAATACTGCTCGACATCAATCAGTTAACCAAAGCACTCCTTCACAAGAATATGAGGTTTATTTACACACGTTGATATACATCAATTAATAGCGTCATACTCATAAGAGAGGCAAATAAACACAAGGCACAAGTCACAATCTAGTCTTATTCGAGTCCGCCCTCAACTCTGCAGACTAATCCTAAATTATCTGCAACTGTGCAATAATATAATCCTCTCAGATTACAAATTACGCTAACACATCCAGGAATTGCTTCACTCGGGTTATAAGCTAAGTCTTAGAGAGTATACCGACTATCTGACTCTGTGACTGTTGCCAAACTAACTAGGACTTGTCTCTCCGGGGAGACAAGTACTGACCCTGTGGTCTGCTCCTGGAGACTTCCTGGGTGAAAATGCGACCGCCCTGCTCGGCAGTCAATAATGCAATGTTGTTCCTCCTCCACTTCTAAGTTCCTCCAAACTTCCAACCAATCAAAAGCTTTCATTTCCCCAGAGGAAAACCTCTGGCCAATCAGAAATTGATCCTTCTGATTACAATAAACCCACTTTGCCTCAGACCAACCAGAAAGCTTCTACCTGGTATGATTCCCGTCTGTCTATTATCTGACATGTTCTTAGGTAAACAAACGTTGCACTTGATCAAAGCTTGACGCGTTCTTATAAAAACACACGTTTGTGTTTTATCGTCGCTTGACACGTTCTTAGATAAACACAACTTTTCATTGCGTGTCAGCGATGTCCGTGGTGACAACATTTACCCAAGAGATGCAATGTGTGGCATTTCACGCCGTCAATAACTCGCTATCTGTGAAGGGTTCTCGCTTCTTACTGTGAAGCCCCCTGTTTGTGAAGGGTTCCGTAACCAGATACTATCACACGACTTCCTTGACATCATTTTTCAGCCATTAGTCGAACAACTGCCTTCATTCTTGAAAGACACTAAGCATGCCCTAACCATTTTTTTCTACCGTCCAGTTGTCTTCTGACCGTACCTATCGTCTGTTCTTGCTTGATGTCTGTTCTTTGTACATTTCTATACCCCATGCAGATGGTCTCAGGGCTCTACAGTTCTTTCTTGACAAGTCCCCACCCTTCTGTATCCACTTCTATTCTTATCCACCTTGCTGAACTGGTGCTTACGCTCAACTCTTTTGAATTTGATGGACACTTTTTCGATCAGATCAGTGGCGTTGCCATGGGAACCAAAATGGGACCTAGCTATGCGTGTCTCTTCATGGGAGATTTGGAACATTTAGTTTGGTCTACCTATGATGGCCCGTTCCCATCTCTTTTCCATAGATACATTGACGATGGTATAGGTATCACCGACCTATCCGAAGTTGAATTGTCTCGTTTCATCAACTTCATCGGCAGTTTCAACCCTGCTATTCAATTTACATCTAATATCTCCACTACTTCTGTCAACTTCCTTGACATCATTGTCACCATTCATCCCCCTTACCTTAGCACATCCGTTTACTATAAACCTACTGATGCACACGGCTTTCTTCTCTACACTTCTCATCCTCCTGCTTGTCGCAACTCTCTACCGTACTCCCAGCTTATTCGCCTGCGTCGCTTATGTAGCGATTACGATGATTTTCTCGACCAGTCCTCTGAGATGATTGCGTTTTTCCGTAGACGATCGTTCCCTGACAGCATTCTTTCATCCGCTTGGCTCCGTGTGCGCCATTTGTCTCGCCTCGATACCTTGACTAACTCTCAGGGTTCTTCCTCCTCCTCTGATAGGGTTAAACTTGTTCTTACATTTCATCCCCATAACTCTTCTGTTCGACGCATCATGCTCAAACATTATTCTCTTCTCCAGTCTGATCCTGACACCCGTGACGCTTTCCATGACTTACCTCTGGTGGCTTATAGGCGTGATAGAAATCTGAGGGACATCTTAGTTCATAGCCACCTTAAGTCTTCTGTTCCTTTTGGCACTGTTCGTTGCTCACGTGTCAGTTGCTTTACATGTCCTTATGTGGTTCAGATGCGCTCCATTTCATTTCCCAAGGCCACTTTCTCCATCGATGAGGCCTTTACATGTGAATCCCGTAATGTCATTTACGTGATCATATGTAAACGCTGTGGCAAACAGTACATCGGGGAAACCGGCCTACGATTGAGCGATGGCTTTTGTAACCATCTTCATGCCATCAAGCACAGAACACCCACTCCTGTGGCCACACACTTAAACGGCGATGGTCATCATGGTGCGTTGGATATTCAGGTCACCGCCATCAGATCTTGCACCACCGATGATAGATCTAGGTATGCTCTAGAAAATCGTCTCATTTTCGAATTGGAAAGAGAGCCTTTTGGACTCAATTCCGACCACTCTTATGTCTAGTACTGGGTTGGTGTGGTATTTGTCTTTATTCTTTTTGTTCCGTCATTTACTCATCTTTTTGTTCGTTTCGTTTCCACATATATTTATTTTTTTATGTACTTTCTGACCTTCCGGCATATCATTTCCATTGGACGTTGTGATAATTTTTCTATTCGTCGTCTTTTAATGTTTTGTTTGTGTCTTGATAAAGACCTTTTGGTTGAAACGTTGAATGTGATTTGTGTATTGTAATTTTTTATGATTTCTTGTGTGCTCATCATTGCCCATCATTACCCACTAGTTTTAGATATAGTCTATCGTGTCCCATTGAGACGAAATATAAACCTGTGTTTTACATAAGTCTAATTTTTGTTACGTTTCACGCAGTTACCTTGTATTGATTGTCATAATTATTAAGTGTGGTTTTGAAGATATAGTTTGTTCAAATTCTGGATCTTTTGAGGTTGATGACTCGTAAATGTCCTCTTCTTCGTCATCGGAAACAGCTGAAAATGATTCTTGCACTTTGGGATCTGGTAGGGCATCATCGTGCAATACCGGACGTATTGCAGAAGGGATGCTTGCATATTGCAGAGTACATTTTTTCATTTTGTGATATTCCTTTCCCAATTGGAGGCACATGCAAAAGTAACAGTTCATGCTATGATCAGTGGGTTCTCTCCAAATCATTGGAACTACAAATGGCATAGCTTATCTTTTGCCAGTCAACCACAGTTTAAGATGTGTAGCGCATGTATTGCAGCATATGTGTGGTGCCCAACTCTTATCTTAATCTCATTTCCTGCAGAAAAAATACAAGTGGTACGCTTTCTTAATCACTTTAGACATATTCCGTTTTTGTGATAAAAAGTCACTTTGCCACATATACAACAGAAATTATTGGCACTGTTATCACATGTCCTGGTCATTTCTAACAAAGACAGTTTTTGAGAAGGAAAAATGCAACACTAATTACGAAATTTAATCAGAGATAAGATATTTATACACAAATGTGATGTAATACCAGGTAGGATTGTATCATGTGCTTCTAGTTACATTTTTGTTGGTCAGAATCAATAATTCAGTCAACCACAGCTGTTGCCCCATACATATATATATTATCATCATAATTTTCCTCTTGTGCCAATCTTGGCACATAAGACAGATGTCATAGCTCTCTATGCTTGTCGATCAACAGTAAGTTGTTCCAGATCGTTCACTTATATATCAGCCGAAGTGATTTCTTTTTCGATAGTTTTTTGCAGAGTTGTTTTAGGTCTGCCCCTTTTGTTCTTGCCACTCGGTGATCATTTAAATACTTGGCGTGGTATTCTGTCTTTATTCATTCTTAATGTATGACCGATGTATGCCCAACGCTCTAATGACATCTTTCATATATTCTTGTTTTATCTCTTCTCTTAGTGTCTCGTTGGACTTAGTCTTTCCAGTATGTGTTTGTAATTTCCCGGAAACATCTGTTTTCGAAGGCAATTAGTATGTTTTCTAAATATGTAGTTGATTTTCAGCTTTCACACCTGTTATGTTAAAACTGAAATAATAATACATGCGTTGAACAGCCGTAGCTTTAAATTAATGTCAAGTTTTTCTTATCTCCAAATGTTTGAAAGTGAGTTGACTGCACTTGATGCCAGAGCAATTCTGGTCATAATTTCTGTACTTAGTCTCTCTCACTCTAATATATATATATATATATATATATATATATATATATATATATATATATATATATATATATATATATATATATATATATATATATATATATATATATATATATATATATATATATATATATATATATATATAGACGGTAATTATTTTTTTTTTAAACAGATACAAAAGTTGCATATATCTACAAAAATTAGATCAAAAGAACATTTTTTTTTCAGTTTCCCAAAATTAGTTAAGGCCAAATTTTTCATTACTGGTACCATTACAGTGGAATCATGTTACAGCATGTGCATTTATAACAGAATTCAGCTTTAAACAACAATGTTCATGATTTTATCAAGACCAACGAGCAGCTTCACAATATCTTCTTCTGTTCACTTTCTATCTACATCTGTCATTGTGTCTCTTGTTACTGTCTTCTTTTTTAGCCCATATTAGAAGTTTTAATTCGAATACACGATAAAACACTGCATTTACAGACATTACTAGACAACAATTTATACAAGACAAAACACTGCAGATATAGACATTACTAGACAACAATTTATACAAGAAACAACACTGCAGATTACAATTACTAAACAATTTATAACAGAAATAACACTTTCTTTTCAAAAGAAATGCTAGAAGAATTATATGAACAACAACGTAAGTTGTGTCTTTTCAAGTGTTCTTTACATTCGCATCAAAATGATTGGACATTTATTCCCACACACTTCATCACTATCAAAAACATGTATGCTAGAATGTTTCATAACTTGTATTTTACTCATCTAATCATGAAAGCAGAAAAATTGATGGCATGAAAATTATCGAACTCTAAATCAATTCCCCAAACTTCAACAAAAAGTTTATCACCGGCCTTCATTGTAACTATGCCAAGGTCACTTGAATGAAGTCTGTGTGGACTCGTTGTTCCGCCACATACATCAAACTCTTTATTACCATCATCACAGATAACCAACATGTGGCCGATAAATGAATCTTTCTCACTCCGTGTAAGCATGACATTGACAACATATACTCCAGCGTGAGGTGCTGTAAACACTCCATTTATTGCATCAAAGTGATCACCGACATTACATTTAATTTTATAAGATGTTATAATTGGTGTGCATGTGCTTTCTTTTATTGAGGATGAATATGCAGAGAAACCAACGCATTCTCTCGATGACAGGGTCTCTGAAATAAATAAATAATTGTGTCACACAACAATCAAGGACTCTTGTCCATCTTCTTTTGAACACAACATTATTTATTGTTACTGCACGTTAATTCTTGTTATGTGTGTATACAGTGAAATCCTTGATTGTGGATCCATCGTTCTATAGGCTCATGACCTTTGACCCAGTAACAATGTTTGATGTATGCTTGTGTTTGTGAGCTGTTATTTTATTTCATTATAGGGTGTTCCATTTATCTGGCTTTTAGCATAATCCCTTTTAATACTAAATGATCAATGTAGTTTTATAATAACAAACATTTGTAGAAGTATATATAATTAAGAATGTACTAATGGGAGATTACAAAAAGTTGTCAAATAGAAATGTTGTAACAAATGTACGCAATAGAAAGTGATTCCACTGTAAGTGTATTGATTATTTAGTAATTCAGTGATACATTAATCAAGCTACATCAATCATGACGTTAAAACAACGATATAACTGATTCTAACAGACCAACCACCATACAGAAATCAATAGATCTTTGATTCTAACAGACCAACTACCATACAGAAATCAATAGATCTTTGATTCTAACAGACCAACCACCATACAGAAATCAATAGATCTTTGATTCTAACAGACCAACTAGCATACAGAGATAAATAGATCTTTAATTCTAACAGACCAACCACCATACAGAAATCAATAGATCTTTGATTCTAACAGACCAACTACCATACAGAGATAAATAGATCTTTAATTCTAACAGACCAACCACCATACAGAAATCAATAGATCTTTGATTCTAACAGACCAACTACCATACAGAGATAAATAGATCTTTAATTCTAACAGACCAACTACCATACAGAGATCAAAAGATCTTTGATTCTAACAGACTAACAACCATACAGAGATAAATAGAGATTTGATTCTAACCACTATACAGAGATCAATTTGCTGATGGTTGCAGTTTCTGGACATGAAATAAAGTTCTGAAGAAATATCTCCACTGCATACAAAGATACAATAGTTCTAGTGATCATAATTTCTGTGAACTGAAATAAACCATCCAATTAGTGAAAAGTGACTTATAATAGAAAGTGCGAAACATACTGAGACATCTCGCTATTACGCCACACCGGGGAAATCTATGCAACGATAATAGAACAAAGTGCAAGATACATCGTCGACCCACAATTAAGCCCCTCTCAATTTGGCTTCAGAATGGGGTTAGCTGCACAGACATCTTGTTCAAGCTGAGACAAATGAGTGAGAGAACAATAGAATACAACAACGAAATAGACGCAATATTTATAGATCAAGAGAAAGCGTTGGACAGAGTCAACAGAGATGTAATATGGGAAACTCTATAAATGTATTGTATCAAAGGCCAGTTGCTAGAAAGTATAAGAGTTTTGTATTAAAACTGCCAATGTGTGGTAAGAACATCAGATTGTATTACAGAGGCATTTGATACAAAAACAGGAGGCGTCAGGGTTGCGTGCTCTCACGCTTGTTATTTAATATATACATAGACAGATTAATAAAAGAGGTAAACAAAGCAGAGGGCAACATCACCAACGTAGAACAAGATAAGATGAGTTTTCGCATGTGACCAGAGCCCCATATCCGAAAATGAAGAACAATTACAAAGTCATGTTTGCTCACTATCTGCAATATGTAGAAAATACAACATGAAGATCAATACACAAAAGATGGAAAATATGAAAATATGCAGAACACAGAACCCACTAAACATACAGAAAGACAACATAGGAGTAATAAAAAGTATAATTGTTCAAATATCTTAGCAGTATTTCTTTTTACAGAAAATGGAAGCCTTAATAGAGAGATAGGGACGAGATGTCAAAATTTAAAATGTTATACATTTCTTTGTTTTAGATATTGCTGTTTACGTTTTACATATACAAATCTTGTCGTTTATCGTGTAAAATTCTGTCTCAAGTCTCATCGTTTAGTGTTAATGCAGTTAATTTAATTTCTTCAGTAACAAATTATTTACATCAATAAAGTCAAATGTAGCTAAATAAGAATATGTGAGTGGTAATAAGTGTTTCCTTTGAAATATTGATATAACTTTGGGCAGGCTTATTTAGTTTTTGTTTCATTACACAGCCATGACACTGTTTCTTTTATATTAAATAAACTTTTTATTCGCCTATGTGTTCTCGATCCCGAGAGGGGAACAATGAATAGCAACACTGTTTACCATGCATGTCGTAACAGACGACAAAGGAGGTTATGGAATGGTGTTGGCTGTTCCATTCCATATAGGGACAATGTGTGGAAAGCCATATATGACCGTATATAAAGCCAGTATATGACCGAAAGCCATGCTGAAATCGGACGTATCAGGCCAAAAGGCGCAGATATGGACTTCTAAGTTCAGAGTGCACAAAGTAGGACCACTGTCAAATTTCCATGCATGTCGTATGATGCGATTAAGAAAAGCTGGGAGATAGGCAGACGACATGTCACCTCTGAAAAAAATCATCATTATTACAGTGGAGGAAAATCATCACTTTCACTCAACTAAGTATAATCTATGCCATTGTCATAAAGGCTATAGGATGTTAACCCTATATTTTTTTTTTATTTACAACAAACCATTTCCACTCAAATATCTTGATCATTTTTGCCAACAATTTTATTGGTTCTTTCTCTTAAGAGCCAGATATGTTTCGGTGGATCCTTGAAAGTTCCAAGATGATACATATTGTCATGTGACGCATTCTTTCCAGAACCAGAACGTAGTCTTCATTATCAATCTCCTGAACTCCGATCGATCTTTGGCAAATTGTCTCGATTACTCTAACGACATGTGCATGCTTTCCTGAAAATATCTTGTCCAGTGATGTCTTGGTCGACCTCTTCTGCCTTTTATCCCCCCCTCCTTTCCAATAACACTCTTGTCCATGCCATCATGCCTCTTGATATGGCCAAAAAATCCCGACTTCCTTCTTAATATGGTGTTTCTTCATCTTCAGCGTTCATTCTCAAACTCCGGCTAGATCTCTCTTGTAGCAGGACAACATTCTCAAACTCCGGATAGATCTCTCTTGTAGCAGGACAATGGTTCTACTAGATTTTCAGCAGGGCATAATCCAGAGAATGGAAATAGGTTATGTCGTCGTTTTATTAGCGCCAATGGACCGACACATCCATCTTCTGCAAAAATATGGTGTTTAAAAGCCAGCCTAGTTGGACGCTGATATTCTGCATGTATTTAAATGTGTTGAAACAATGTTTTCCATAAAACTGTAAAAATAAAAATATAGGCCCCTATGCATTTCACAAGATATATTTTTCTTTTTTATTTTCACTTTAGTTAATTTTCTGTTTTTTTGTTTGTTTGAGAACTCCAGGAATTGCAAGAGATTAGCTTTTACTTCCTATGTGCATTGGTGGGTAGTTTTTCTTAGCTTTCTTTCATACACAGGAGACCAGCTTTTGCTTAGTGCAGTGCTTATTGAAAGAGCCTTCTACTCACAGGGGCATGACAGTGGAGTAGAAGGTGTGAGAAGATAGTGGTAAGTAAGGAGGGGAAGTGCACAAAAGAAGTGAAAAAATACTTATCTCGAAAACAGTCGGTTTGCAAAAAGGAAGTATGAAACCGAGATGGCAGGTTATATAGCAGACAGTGGCCAGTATCTACCAGTTGAAAGAAGCGGAGTCGAGAAAAAATATCCTCCGGCAATAGGACCGGACAAAAGCTGAACCAAGAAGACAGGGAGTTAAGAGAACGTGTGGCAAACAAGAACCTAAGTGTAAGGCAGGGACATATAAGCTAAAAACGGGAGGAGGGGAGGTTAATCAGTATCCATGACTCAAACCAAATGGCCTATAGAAACAGATAGCAAGAGATGAAAAGAGAATAAAAAGGGGTAAATAGGGAGGCGACGAAGAAGAAAAGTGAAAGTGGTAGATGGATGTGAGCCCCAAAACAGAGATACGTCATACAAGGAAGGAATGTGGAGAGCAGAGGTGTACCAAGAGACGTAGGGAGGGCACAACTGTGGAGGTGGGTAGTCAACACGGAAAAGCACGTCATAAGATGGTATAAAAAAAGGGCTGATGTAGAGAAACGTGGAAAGAAAGTGCTGAAGAAAAGGGCACAAGTGTAGATGAAGAGTAAAGTGATATGAAACGAAGGCCGTGGCGGAAGGAGGCAGACTCGGAACTACAGCAAGGGCATGTGAAATGGTAGGATGGCGTAAGGGGAAGGGGGGGGGTATTGGATCATCGTAGATGACTAGACCACCATGTTCCTCATAGATGAGCCAGTATACAGTGCAAGCAATATCGACATAAGGGGTTGCGACGTGCAGCTAGCTCATCCTTATATTATCTGCGGTTTATGCAACCGGTCACATTTCCCAACACCTGGCCTAAAAGGTACTTGTTATGGTTGTGACCTTGGTCCATTTTCCATTATATTTCATCGGGACTTCTGCCACACTGACCTCCACTGACCACGACATGGTTATTTTACTTACTATATATCTTATCTATTTTCACTTCTTTTTTAAACTTTTCCATCCTTATTTACCACTATCTTCCTTCACACCTTCTTCTCCCATCATGCTGCCCTATTTTTGCTGCCTCCGTTGTCCATCCGCTATTGTCCTTCTATCACAACCATGTGTGTTTCTATGTAAGATTTGTTTACTGTGGTCTTTGATTGTCCTGAAGAAGAATTTGTAGTCGAAACGTCGTCTGTCACTGTGTCTCGTTGTTAAGTTGTTTTATGACTTATTTTGGTAACACGTATACCTATTTTTGTTCATTTTGACATTTGCCCTGTGTTGTCCCAGCCTAAACATTTCCTGTTTAGGGTAGTTACCCGACACTGGAACTTTTATCTCTCGATTTACTCAGAGAGGGGGTCTATAATTGGATAGATGACATGCTACAAAGCTTCCATAAGAGAGTCCCAATTTAACGGCATGTCATCTACTAAGGTTTTCTGTTCCATAGTGGTTTATCTAGTGGGCCATTGGTGAGGCCCACAGACGTAAACGCATTAATTTTCTAAAAATTAAATATTCAGGATTAATACCGCTTTAGTTTATTTCTGCATTAAGTTGTAAAACATATACGCCTTTCCCTCCAAAGACACATTATAGAGAAAAGGGTACCATGTCCACCTAGACATTAATGTACACGTTTTTCAATTTTTAAACTGGAGTATGCAGTAATCATGTTTTTATCATAGTAAATCTTCAATGCATACCAGAACCCAATACACATGGAGTATGCCGTAATCATGTTTTTATCATACAAAGAGCAGAGACAGCAGACCTGGCCAGAGGATACAGACGAGGTAAAAGCTATGGGGCAGCCGCTCTGACCTGGAGAAGACAGTGGACTTCGTCTTGACGACAGACCTGACAATATAGCATGACCACAGATGCTGAACGCAGAAGAAGAAGAATGTTTTTATCATAGGAAATCTTAAATATACCATAACCCAATACACATGGAATATGCAGTAATTATGTTTTTATCATAAAAAATCTTAAATGGTGTAATAGAGGTTTAAGAGCTACTTGGTCATAGTTAAAGGGATTGTTTCATTATCAACACCATCATCAACATTGTGTTCAGTCCTTATCATAGAAAATCATGAACAGCCAACTATTTCTGACATTTTACAAGCCCATTTCGTATCTTTGTGTATATCTAAATGTCCATGGATTATAAACACAGGAATGTCACGTTATTTTGTGTGCAAGACCAAGTTGTGAGCTACGAACTAGCAAATGAAGGAACTTGTGGATGCAATAATGGACTTCGACGTTTTTTTGTATCAATAGACAAAAACCAAAAAAAATGAATGGCTAGATAAACATGTTATTATTATTATTCATTTACTCATGTCACAATCTGCATTAACCTTGTTTATGCGTTATTTATGTTTGCAACATGTTGAAGACCTTATTTAAGGGTAAAGTCGAGGTAGGACGAGCAAGAGGGAAGGAGAGATACAATACATGTGGTATTGAGTAGCACATCAAGAGTAGCATTGAGAAATGTACAGGTTACAGTCTGGCAGAGTGCACCACAAGACAAGAGATGCTGGATGTCTGTTGCAGGCAACCTTCGTTGCGGAGACAGAACTTAACAATGATGATATTTACAAGTAGACCTGTACCCCACTCCGAGTAGAAGGCTTCTCCAATAGGCATTGCTCCAAGGTGAAGTCTCCTAGTTATGAAGGAAAGCTCAGAAACTTCCACATTGCGAGTAGTAAGAGCTAATCGCTTGTAATTCCTGGAGTTCTCAAACAAACAAACAAAAGTAGACCTAATTGATCCTTGCAGCACTAATGCTTTCTGGCATTCTCACTTGAACACTGAAATGTGTATGTGAATCGTGCTTTAAAATAATCAAACTTTATGTTTATGTTGTTTATTTACTGAATGTATATGCCTATATCTTCTGTAATTATTAAGGATATAATCTATGAAAGGAAATAAAGAATGTGGTGTTTCAAGTATTGCGTCATCATCGAGTCTGTGTAAGAGGCGTCAAACAACAAAGACATGTAATAAGCAACCATTCTATATTGAATGCTGATCATTTAGTGGAGTTTATTTTTTAAAAACATTCTCAGATCAGATAGTGTCACAGCTTAATCCCTTTCACTGAAACGGACTAAAGCCTCCTATATAATGCAAGCTGGTGTTGTACATGAAGAGAGGAATGATATCACAAAGATATGTCAGCACAGAACATTTTCTCTTATTATTGACGATAGTACTGATATTTTAATAAGTCAAATTCTAACCATTGTTGTCAGATACTATGACGACACAACGTGCAGAGTCATTGACGCGGTTCTTTAGTGTGTAAAAGTGTAGAGTCATTGACGTACTTCTTGATTGTTTGTAAAAGTGTAGAGTCATTGACGTACTTCTTGATTGTGTAGAAGTTGAGGATGCAAGTGGTGCTGGTCTTTATAAAGAACTGAAACAATTGCTTCTAGAGAAATCCATTTCATTAAATAACATAATTGAGTTTTCTAGTGACAAATGTTCAACCATGACATGACTTAACAGTGGATTTATTGCTCGTCTGAAAAAAGATGTACCATCTGTGTTTAGCATAGGTTGCATATGCCATTCTTTCACCTTATGAGCTAACCATACATGCAACTGCTTGCCATCATGGCTTGAAATGCTCCTTAAGCGTGTGCTGTTATTTTACTTGTAGCAGCAAGTGACTCCATACATTTCAGATGATACAAGATCTTGTGAAGACTCCTAATCACTGAATGATGAAAGTTTCTCAAACACACTGGCTCTCAAGGGCAATGTTATCATACGCATTCTTGAACAATGGGATGCTTTAAAATTATTTTTGATGAGTGAAGCTCCAAAACATAAAGTCAATGGAGCAGCAGAGATTTTTTAAACATATGGCTACACCTGGAACCATACATATGCTTTTTTTCCTTAATTATATTATTGAAAAGGTTGACAAAATGAATTTGGAGTTTCAGAAAGAACATTTGCGTGTAGATAAAGTACTATGAAGAATCTCTGATGAATACTGAAATATACTTGGCATGTTCATCAAATCTGTTGTTATGTAGTCTCGCCATTTGTCACAGTTTGATACATCTAAAGTAAATTTACACACACAGCTTAAAGATATTTGGTGGTAGATGTGAAAATATGTTGTGTTTACAATATCTGGGAGACAAAGATATTGGTGGTAGATGTGAAAATATGTTGTGTTTACAATATCTGGGAGACAAAGATATTGGTGGTAGATGTGAAAATATGTTGTGTTTACAATATCTGGGAGACAAAGATATTGGTGGTAGATGTGAAAATATGTTGTGTTTACAATATCTGGGAGACAAAGATATTGGTGGTAGATGTGAAAATATGTTGTGTTTACAATATCTGGGAGACAAATATATTGGTGGTAGATGTGAAAATATGTTGTGTTTACAATATCTGGGAGACAAAGATATTGGTGGTAGATGTGAAAATATGTTGTGATTACAATATCTGGGAGACAAAGATATTGGTGGTAGATGTGAAAATATGTTGTGATTACAATATCTGGGAGACAAAGATATTGGTGGTAGATGTGAAAATATGTTGTGTTTACAATATCTGGGAGACAAAGATATTGGTGGTAGATGTGAAAATATGTTGTGTTTACAATATCTGGGAGACAAAGATATTGGTGGTAGATGTGAAAATATGTTGTGTTTACAATATCTGGGAGACAAAGATATTGGTGGTAGATGTGAAAATATGTTGTGTTTACAATATCTGGGAGACAAAGATATTGGTGGTAGATGTGAAAATATGTTGTGTTTACAATATCTGGGAGACAAAGATATTGGTGGTAGATGTGAAAATATGTTGTGTTTACAATATCTGGGAGACAAAGATATTGGTGGTAGATGTGAAAATATGTTGTGTTTACAATATCTGGGAGACAAAGATATTGGTGGTAGATGTGAAAATATGTTGTGTTTACAATATCTGGGAGACAAAGATATTGGTGGTAGATGTGAAAATATGTTGTGTTTACAATATCTGGGAGACAAAGATATTGGTGGTAGATGTGAAAATATGTTGTGTTTACAATATCTGGGAGACAAATATATTGGTGGTAGATGTGAAAATATGTTGTGTTTACAATATCTGGGAGACAAATATATTGGTGGTAGATGTGAAAATATGTTGTGATTACAATATCTGGGAGACAAAGATATTGGTGGTAGATGTGAAAATATGTTGTGATTACAATATCTGGGAGACAAAGATATTGGTGGTAGATGTGAAAATATGTTGTGTTTACAATATCTGGGAGACAAAGATATTGGTGGTAGATGTGAAAATATGTTGTGTTTACAATATCTGGGAGACAAAGATATTGGTGGTAGATGTGAAAATATGTTGTGTTTACAATATCTGGGAGACAAAGATATTGGTGGTAGATGTGAAAATATGTTGTGATTACAATATCTGGGAGACAAAGATATTGGTGGTAGATGTGAAAATATGTTGTGATTACAATATCTGGGAGACAAAGATATTGGTGGTAGATGTGAAAATATGTTGTGATTACAATATCTGGGAGACAAAGATATTGGTGGTAGATGTGAAAATATGTTGTGATTACAATATCTGGGAGACAAAGATATTGGTGGTAGATGTGAAAATATGTTGTGATTACAATATCTGGGAGACAAAGATATTGGTGGTAGATGTGAAAATATGTTGTGATTACAATATCTGGGAGACAAAGATATTGGTGGTAGATGTGAAAATATGTTGTGATTACAATATCTGGGAGACAAAGATATTGGTGGTAGATGTGAAAATATGTTGTGATTACAATATCTGGGAGACAAAGATATTGGTGGTAGATGTGAAAATATGTTGTGATTACGATATCTGGGAGACAAAGATATTGGTGGTAGATGTGAAAATATGTTGTGATTACAATATCTGGGAGACAAAGATATTGGTGGTAGATGTGAAAATATATTGTGTTAACAATATCTGGGAGAACGAAAACCAATTTCGTCAAGAATAGTCATTTTTAACAGATGTATGTGTTCAAATAAGGAAATGATTTCCTCTATCTGGCTATAGTCTATTGCCTGAAATGAGAGTTCCTAATGTTCAGGAATCTTTATCTCAGGATTGTCATTTAAAATCATTAATTAAACTTGCCTCAAGATTTCCATCATTAGTATCTGAGAAAGAACCAGACGATTTACAGGATGCATGGAAATTGCTGCTGAATTCCAAAGAGTCTCTTGGAAACATGAAAAGTCTCAATCCTGAAACTTTCTGGTGTAAATTACTTTCAATTAAAGATGGCAACGATACGTTGAAATTTTAATTACTTATAAACTTTATGGTACTTCGACATTCATCAGAAAGCATCAAAAGAATATTTTCACAAGTAAATATGGTGAAAACAACACTAATATATTGCAAAGCAAGCCATTGCAAGAACTGATTGTGTCACCTGTGAACGCCACCAAAAACTCTAATTGTTGAAGTTACAGAAGGCTGTTATCATCAACATTATGTAGAAAGAGTGAAGATAGCTAGACACAGCCAAATTCAACAACTTTATTCAAAGATGGCAATATGGATGACTATGATTTCAATTGTTGATGTTTAAACTGTTGTAACTTTTCAATTGTTGATGTTAATAATTCAATTGTTGATGTTTAAACTCTTGTAACTTTTGTTCTGAAGTTATTATTTAGTCTGCAAGCTAGCTTAATACAAGTACAGTGTTTATTTTAGCATATCTGTTGCTCATATATTGTTAGCGTATATGTATATAAATATGTAAGAATTTGGCTTATCTGGGGTTTTTTTGGTCCTCAGAACTGGGGACTTTTCAAAATGTTGGGTGGTAACTATAGTGCAGTCAGCAGTAAACAATGATCAACAAGACATCGGGATGTCCATTCAATGGCGGGAGATGGCGGTTTGCCATCTCTGCTTGCTGAAAAGGAAGTAAACTTTCTGTGTTTCAGTGTCTTCTAGATTAACTATGTGATTTATTTTCTAAATGGGATAGATTAGAACACGGTTTAACCATTTGGAGTTACTGAAACGACATTGTTACTGGCTTAGCCACCCAACAGTGTAGGAACTAGTACTAAGTAATACGCTCATACGAAACAATGGAGAGTTCTCAGAAGATGACTAAATTACAAGCGTAAACAAACCACCACATTTGGCACATTCAACATCTGTGGAATACAAAATAGGAAACAAGACCTGATAGAAGAAATAAAAAGGAGAAATATGAAAATACTAGGACTAGCAGATACAAGAATTAAAGACAGGGACTGTAAGAAACTATATCAAAACTACACATTCTTACACAGCGGAGTTGATCCAGTTTTAAGAGAAATGCATGAGGTAGGCTTTATCATAGATCCAACATTCGCCAAGAACATAGTTCAAGTTATTTACCACAATGAACGATCAATGTCTGTCACGATTACAATAGACAATGTAAGCACAACATTTATTCAGGACTATGCCCCATGTAGCACACCAAACAACGAAAATGAATGATAGGAATTTTTTGAGGATGTAAACTGATTAATAAATAACACCAACAATGAAGATGACCTATATATTTTGGGAGATTTTAACGCACATCTTGGCACAAATAGAGAAGGAATAGAGGAATATAAAGGATGACACAAGAAACAAGATTAACAACAACATATAAAATATAAAATGTATAAGTTATAAAATAATAGATACATGCATCCAGCACAACCACTTTATAATGAACACCTTTAAACATAGACAGTCACAAGTGTACATATGGTATAAATGGAACAGCCTGGAATGGAAGAGCCAGATAGCCTTTATACTCACAAAAAGAAACAATAGACAAAAAAAAACAGATGCAAGAACACAACAAAAAATAAAAATAAAAAAATACAAGAAATGGGCAACAAGTAAAACCCATGAAGATTACTTAGCATACAAGACAGCAACGATTAACACCAAGAAAATCATTAAATCTGAAAAAATTAAGTCATGGCAGGAATATGGAGAAATGCTTAACAAGGATAGACAAAATACACCAAAGATGTTCTACAAAAAAATAAAAACATGAGATGTAAAAAAGACATGTACCAACAGAAATAATCAACGATGAACACAGCAACACATTAAATAGGCCCCCATGAAATCATGGAAAGATGGAAAAATTACTTAAAGAAACTGTTAAACTTCAAGGAAGGAGAAGTGATTACAACAATAAATACAATAGAAGAAGACCTAGAACCATACATCCTGAAATCTGAAATTGAAGACTCAGTTAAACATGCACCAAACAGCAAAACACCAGAAATAGACTGTATATCTATAGAACTAATAAAAATGCTAACGATGACAGGTATAAAGTGGCTACACAGACTGTTCAATCTGATATGGAAAACACAAAAGACACCACAGGAATGGAATACAGCATTGATTGTACCCATCTGGAAGAAAAAATGCAGTAAGAGTGACTGCACTAAGTATAGATGCACATTAAGCCACATAGGAAAAATCTTTAGCAAGATACTAGAGAGAAGGATGCGCGCATGTATAGAACCACAGCTCAACAACACACAATTGGCTTTCGGAAAATAAAAGCTGTACAGATGCAATCCTCGCCCTCAAACAACTTTCAGAAAGAGCGACAAAACATAAACAAGACTTATATTTGGCTTTTGTGGACTAAGAGAAATGTTTTGACAGAGTCAATAGAATACAACTATGGATAACACTACAGACATACGGAGTTCCCCAACATCTGATAAGCCTATGTCAGAGCATATACGCTAATAGTCAATGCGCAGTAACAACGAGCATAGGTACATCTGATAATTTTCAAATTCTCTTGGGAGTGAGACAGGGATATCTACTATACCCAGATTGTTCATAACATAAATAGATCATATCTGCAAAGTAGTAAAGACAACGGAAGAAAACAGTCTGAAGGTTAACATAAACGAACTACTATTTGTAGATGACCAAGCACTAGTGGCATCATCAGAAGATGAACTACAAAGAGACAACTACCAGGTAGATACCGATTAAATGAAACATGCAACATTTTTAACATGATAAATATAGAACAGACCGAAGTAATGAAGATAGGAAGAACATAAATAAACACCAATATATGTAATGAAAACAACATACTTAATCAGGTGACAAAATTCCTATACCTAGGAAGTAAATATAACAGCAGATGGCAAGAGCAGCAAAGAAATACACAAGAGATGTAGTAAAGCTTACCAAACCTTAGGGCAAATGACACCAATCTTCAGAAACAAACATGTAGATTTAAACACCACAATAGCACTATTCAAAATGATTATTATGTCAACGCTGTGCTACCAATGCCAAACATGGACAATGACAGCACAAGACAAATGTATACTTGTGACAGCTGAAATGGAATGTTTATACAGAATCCAAGGAGTATCGCTAAGAGACAGAGTGAGGAATGAGGACATTAGACAAAATGGCACTACCTCAATCTTGGAATATATTAAGAGATAACAGATCAAAGAATTTGCGCACATCAGCATACTATTATCAGACAGCATACCGCAGCAAGCTATGCTACACAGATACTGAGAAGGCAGACCTAGAGATCGACCACGAAAACAATGGACCAGGGAATTAAAAGAGGCGACAAAAATCCACAATATACTCAGCACACAAGAGGGTTGTCTCCAGAAAACTCTTCTACCCCTGACACTGGGAACAAAGGGTTTGGCAAATAGATAGATAGATAGATATAGACATTACTAGACAATAATTTATACAAGAAATAACACTGCATGTATAGAGATTTCTAACGAAAGAGAGAAAATGAACTAACAATAAAAAAGGATTATAACTCTTTACAAAAAGAACTTAATTTCTGAAGTTTCACTTGTTCTTTGCAGTTATATTAAATTGTTTTCCACTTTATATTTATTAACTTCAACACTAGCAAAGACATGTATGCTGGAATGTTCTAGTACTTGTATTTTCCGCATCCAATCTTAAAAACAGTAAAGTTGAAGGATCCACAGATTTCACCTTCCAAAACTTCAGCAAAAAGTTTACTACCGGCCTTCATGGTAACTATAACAAGGTTACTTGTATGAATTTTCAGTTCACTCAGTAATGCTCCACATACAGAAGATATCTTATTGTCATCCTTATATTTAACACAAATGTGACCATTAAATTTATCTTTCTCACTCCTTAGAAGCATGACACTGACAACATATACTCCAGCGTGAGGTGCTGTAAACACTCCAGATGTTGCATCAAAGTGATCACAGATATTACATTTAATTCTATAAGATGTTACAATTAGCGTGCCTTTGCCTGCTGTTATGGGGGTTGCACGTGCAGAAAACCCAACACATTCTCTTAATGACATGGTCTCTGGAATAAATAAATTATTGTGTCACACAACAAGCATGGACTCTTGCCCTTTTTCTTTTAAACATAACATTATCTATTATTATTGCACGAGAATTCTTGTTATGTGTGTTTACAGTGAAATTCCTGGTTCTGGATCCATCGTTCCATAGGCTTATGACCTTTGACCCAATGACAACGTTTAATGTATGCATGTGTTTGTGAGCTGTAGTTTTAATTCATAATAGGGTGTTCCATTTATCTGTCCTTTAGCACAATAAATTATAAATTGTCCATAAATTATCAATCTTATATATGGGACTGTCTGTAAATTATGTCTCCTATATACAGCACTGTCCGTAAATTATGCCTCTTTTATATGGGACTGTCCATACATTACGTCTTATATATGGGACTGTCCATAAATTATGTCTCTTCTAAATGAGACTGTCCATAAATTATGTTTCTTATATACGGGACTGTCCATGAATTACCTCAACAGTCATTTTCCAATTTTTTAACCACTTCTCATTGTCAACAACTGTCAAGAATTTGGAGAGCACATCCCCTTAATTATTTCAAGAATTCAGGAAACACATCCCCTTAATTATTTCAAGAATTCAGGAAACACATCACCTTAATTATTTCAAGAATTCAGGAAACACATCCCCTTAATTATTTCAAGAATTCAGGAAACACATCCCCTTAATTATTTCAAGAATTCAGGAAACACATCCCCTTAATTATTTCAAGAATTCAGGAAACACATCCCCTTAATTATTTCAAGAATTCAGGAAACACATCCCCTTAATTATTTCAAGAATTCAGGAAACACATCCCCTTAATTATTTCAAGAATTCAGGAAACACATCCCCTTAATTATTTCAAGAATTCAGGAAACACATCTTCTTAATTATGTCAAGAAAAGTACACCTGTCCATAAAATAACATTCAGCAGAAAAAAGGTACACACAATAACTATATATTTTACAGACATGTAGAAAAATATTTAAAATTCACACAATTTGTAAATCTCCTTCCCCCTCTTTGTTGTCAACAACTGTCATGCTTTTTTTTCAGACGTCCCCTATCTAATTGTTGACATAATTTATAGACACCCTGTATGATATCTTTCTTGTTCATGTTTTCTAATTTCAACAACATATTACACAAAAGATTACCCAGTTTTTGAATCCTTGGTGACATGGACGCGACTTCCTGAACTAGATTTTGCAGCTGAAAAATTAGAAGTTTACAATAATTAAATCAAAGAATGGAAATCTAACACTATGTACAAACTACAGAACTATTGCACTTATAAAACACGCGAGCAAAATACTACTTGGTATCGTCATGAAAAAACTACAACACAAGCTGGAAGAAGAGTTAAATGACGCACAGGTAGGTTTTAGACAGGAAAGAGGCACCAGATATTTTCCGCATATTTTTAATATGTGGAACATCATAGATAAATGTATAGATTTTAAAATCAACATCTACTCATGCTCTGTTAACTACACCAAAGCATTCGATTGTGTACAACATCTAACACTTTGAAATATCATGAAGGAAATGGATTTGCCGCTACACCTAATCCGCTTCACACAAACATTATATCAAGACTAGCAAGCAGCCGTGAGAGTAAATAGTGAAACATCTGATTGGTTGAGTGGAAAAAGGAGTCCACCAAGGATGTGTCCTATCACCATATCTCTTCAACATTTATGCAGAGAACATAATGAGGAATGTAAGAAATGACCAACAGAGAAATATCTTTGACCCACTCAACATCGGGGGTCACGATATATCAGAACTACGATATGCTGACGATACATTATTGACACACAGTCAAGCAGGTCTTGAAAACCTCATAAACTCCAATGGAAACAAGACCAAGATTATGACAAGAAACAAAACCACTAGCAAGTTCTCAAATCAGTATCAACAACAGCGAATTAGAAAGAATCACCAGTTTTGAATACCTTAGTTCTCTTATCAACTGTAATGAAGATTGCTATGAAGAAGTTTGAAGGAGGTTGGCTATCGCATCAAATAAGCTAAAAAAATGAAAAACATATGGATGAGCTGCAGCAAAACAAACATTCATAAGAGCTTGCATATTCCCAGGGACAATATATGGGTGTAAATCATAGACAATCACCAACAATGTGAAAAATAAAACAGCAGCATTTGAAACAAAATGTTACAGAACAATCTTCAGAATACCATGGACCAAAAAGATCAACAATGTAGCCATTCTGAGAGAAATGAATGTAAAAGAAAACTGGACAAACAACATGATTCTTTCCAGAAAACTGGCTAAACAGCATGGTTCTTTCCAGAAAACTATAGTATTTTGGCCATACTAAATGCAATGACGGTCTAGAGCAGTGTTTTCCAACGTGGGACCCACGGCCCACAGGGAGGCGATTTGATTTTTCAGGGGGGAAATTCGAAGAAGAATATTATTTTGTACTCGAGATTTAGCTGTCTGTTATATGTTTTGAAAATTTACTTACCGTTATTTTTCTTCATAATTTCCTAGTGATTTTTTCCTAAGACCCAAGTGTCCTGAACAAGTTGTAATTATGCTTATTTAGGGAATAATATAATTTTTAAATATAAAACAATATGTATATATTACATTGGGGGGGGCAGCATCATTTGGAAAGACTTAGGTGGGGCATAGAAAAGGGTTGGGAAACACTGGTCTAGAGAAGACTATAATGGAGGGGATGATGTCAGGGAGACGAACATGAGGCATACCAAGAAGAAATTGCACGCAAGACATCATTGATCCAATCAAATAACTGGCTCATGATAGACAGAAGTTTCGAAAGGCTGTGATGATGGCAACATTCTGTTCAGGATATGTACTTAATAATGATGATAATAATTAAATAATACAATTTTACATATTAATTTATCTTGTTCATTTTCCAGTGGCATAGTGTGAATTTTTAGTGGGCATGCCGAGTGACCCTTTTTGGTAGGTAGATAGCTCTTCCCCTCCTTTTTGTCATAACAGAAACACATATTTACTCCATATACCCTGTATAAAAAATAAACTATTGTTTAAAATAATCCATACCTTACATGATCTTATAATTCAGATCCAGTCGTTATCCAAAGAAATCTGACATACCAGGGTGATTGAAAATTTTGATTTCAATTATTAAGAAATTCTTTAATTGATAAACGTGGAATTATTCTTTGAAATTTCAACGATCATCGTTGCTCATATGATAAATTACACATAGAATTTGTCCAAAAAAATATTAAGAATATTTAACACTGATAAAATTATTTGTGCCATATTTCAACAGTTATACACAATCCAATTAATTTCATACACACAAAAATAATAGTTTATTGTCTATGTACAGATGTTACAGATAGAGGTTTTCAGTTTTAATTTTTCAGAAAACCCGTCATCATAAATTATTTCTAAGCATATGATTGGTCTGAAGTCAGCATTTGTGCGATAGTTCTGTAGATATTAAAAGATGAACATGATTTCCAACTTGTGCTTCCCCTGGTAATGACAAGTTAACATTGTCAAATAGTTGTGTTTTTTCTTTCACACCAAAGACCCAGGGAACATAGTACTGCACGTAACTGTGGAGTTTTCGATATTATATGTCAATTTTGTGGTAGTAAATTTTTTTTTGATGTCCATCCTAACGATGGCAAGTTTACATGTTTTTGCAGAAATAGAAAAATCCTGCTCCCAAAGCCACAAAACATCCATGATAATAAGCTGGAGTATCTCGAGTTTTTGCGCTTGATGCTCTCTGATAATACATACCTTAAATACAAACATTTTCGCGAGAATATTCGCTCTTATAATAGCGCTCTTTCTTTCGCGTCAATGGGAGAAAAAGTTGTGGATGTCAAGGTCGATGTCCATATGTTTTAAAAGTTAATGGTCAAACTTATCATCGAACTTCTCATAAACAACTGCCATAAACAAAGTTTCACAGTTCACTCAGTTGTATGTTTTGACAGTACTCAAACGCATGGTTTGCGTCTGTGGGTCTCACCAATGGCCCATTAGACAAACCACCTATGCAACAGAAAAACCTAAGTAGATGACATGCCGTTATATTTAGGTTATCTATTATAGAAGCTTCATGGCATGTCATCTATACAATTATGCCTCTCATACTTTTAATTTTTTGTTACAGTGTATTTTGTGCCACGTTGTATTCTTTTTCTTTATTTGTTTATGTATGTACCCTCTGTGGTTGGGAGAGAGCTAGAGATTTGCTGCGCAGCAGTGGGGAGGAGGAAACTGACAGCACTGTTTTTCCTATGGCTGAGGTCCATCATAGAGGCACACTGACTCAGGACGTGACGATCCTTTTGACTTGAACATTTGGTTGCATGCCTGGAGCAATAGAGAAGTTTGGCGTAACCAGTAGTCAATTGGTGGTGGGGAATGAGCACAGTGAACCCTATCTTGGCTACAGAGGCTCGGAGCAGTTCATAGATTGAAACCTTCCTTCCTAGTAGTGTGATAGTTTTTCTCTGTCTCTGGCCCGGGGTGGGATGAAAATCCACAGACTCCCCAGCAATATAATGCCAGTACAAAACATACTAATTACAAACGAGATCGGACGTTGCCTCGGTTATCAAGGTCCGCGGCAGGCAGTGGGTAACCAGGCTTCTCTGAGAAATTAACTACTGGAATGCATCAAAAACATCAGCACAAACACAGACATGCACAATACACAACACAGCAACAACACCTGCACCAAAACATTAAACCCAGAAAACTCGGAGGGAGAACCAGCAGAGCCAAGATTTTCATAAAACAAAGTCTTCACTTAATATTCTACAACTGAACATCTGTGGAATAAGAAACAAAACACTAGAACTCGCTAATTTATTACATGCTCATAAGATACATGTGGCCCTCTTACAGGAGACATTACACAAAGACACTGACCCATATCTGTCAGGATATACCAGCTATGCCTGTAAGTGTACCAACTGCCGTGGCATAATTACTTACATCAGGAATGATATTCAGGGACAAGTCACCCAACTAACAGCCAATCCCACAGACATGCAGAAGGTGACCATCTGGCACACTGGAGGAAAATACACAATCTACAACATTAACAGCCCACCTCAGACAACATGCAATTTACTGGAAATCCATACAACACAATTTATCAAAACAATACTTGCTGGTGACTTTAATGGTCACTCACCCCATTGGGGTTACCAGAACCACAATAAGACAGGAAGATATATAGAAGAACTCTGTGAAACAACAAACCTGTCTGTCCTTCAAGATGCAAACTCTGTACCAACACTTTTGCACAGGAGCCATCTATCTCTCAGTCGACCAGACTTGACTATCTGTTCATCTGATATAATAGACGCTTGCTCCCTAGAAATACTTGATGACATTGGAAGTGACCACAGACCAATCCTCACCACCATAACTACACCCAACAAAGCATATTTCAAACAGAAAACTCGCTGGAATTTTGGCAAGGCAGATTGGAAACTATTCCAAGAAACATCTGATTTCCTGCTAGGTAAAATCAAAAGCAATGACATAGAAACATTTACTGCAGAGGTGACAAAAGCTATCCTCAATTCAGCATCACAAAGCATCCCAAGGGGCAGTAGGAAATCATACAAATCATTCTACAACAAAGAAATGCAAGCTGGAACCCTCGATAGAAAAAAAGCAAGAGAAGCCCTTGAGATCTCACCTTCACAAGAAGCAAAAATCCTGTACAATAAAACATGTGCCAAAGTAAAACTAATAGTGAAGAAGGCCAAACATGATAAATGGGCAAAAACATGCGCAAATTTAGATCTAAGGAAAAATGGCAGAAAGGCTTGGGGGCTGATCAATAATTTGTCTGGGAAAAGAAGAAGAACAAACGATAAACCTGTGATAGATGGAAACAGAAAAATCACCACAGATCAGAAAAAGGCAGAACACTTTAACCACTTTTTTGCCAGTGTGAACAGAGTAGGGAAGCTGTCCGAGGCTGACAAGAAGCGTCTGTACCTACTGAAGCAGCAAGAAAAAGTCCAAACCCCTGGCTCAACCATATTTGATGATGACTTCAGTATGCAGGAACTCCTACAAGGGCTGAAGAAACTAAAGCCAAGAAAGTCTCCTGGACCAGATAAAATTTATAATGAAATGTTAACACACATGAGCACATCAGGGAAAGAAGTACTCCTTAAACTAATAAATATGACCTGGAGAAATGGAAAACTGCGTAAACATTGGAGAAATGCTCACATCTTTCCCATCCTGAAAAGTAACAAACCTCCAGATGAACCCAAAAGCTACCGCCCCATATCCCTAACATCATGTCTTGGGAATTTAGCAGAAAGAATGGTTAACGCACGACTTTACTGGTTCCTCGAGAGCTCAAACATCCTCTTCCTTGAACAGGCTGGCTTCAGAAAAGGCAGTTGCACAGAAGACCAACTATTTAGGTTGACACAGAAAATCCATGATGGATTTCAGGAAAACAAACACACTGTAGCCATCTTCTTTGACTTACAACAGACTTATGATCGAGTATGGAGAAAGGGCCTCTTGATGAAGATGATTGAGATGGGAATTAGTGGAAAGCTATTTTATGTTATGTTCCTCCAGGGCCATAGGCGGCGCATAGGGCAGAAACCATAGCTTTCCATTTCTGTCTTTGTGTTGCCAGGTCTTTCAATTGTTGCGTGTTGTTTAGGTTCATTGAGATGCCTTCTCTATTAATGGTTCTTCGTAGAGTTTCTCTAGGTCTCCCTCTTCTTCTTACTCCAGGTGGCACCCAATATAGTGATTGCTGGGGAATTCTTAGGCTGTTCATTCTGAGAACATGGCCGATGTAAGTCCAACGCCTTTGTCTAATGAAGGAAGATATATAGGTTTGTTTGCTTTCCTCTCTTATAGTAGTGTTAGATTTAAAGTCACTCCACTTAACGTTCAGAATGGTACGTAGGCATTTGTTTTCAAAGGAGTCGAGTCTTTTATCTGTGGCTTTTGTGGCTTTCCAACTTTCGCACCCATATGATAGAATAGGGATGATGTTGGAATTAAATAACTTGAGTTTTGTGGTGTTTCTTATTGTGTTTGACGTCCATATGTTGCGTAGTTTATTGAAAGCACCCGCTGCAAGGGCAATACGGTGTAAAATTTCTTTTGATGAGTCTCCATCCAATGCTAGATTGGTGCCTAAATATGTAAAATTGTTGACTTTTAATAATGGAACATTTTGAATTTCTATGTTGTCGTTGGATCTCGTAAAATCTAGTATATGAGTTTTTGATGTGTTGATTTTCAACCCTATCTGATTTGAGTAGTGTTGGAGATTGTCAAACTTAGATTGAGCATCTGTGTGGTTTGCGCTCAAAAGGGCTAGGCCATCTGCGTAGTCAAGATCTTCGAGAACGGTATTATTAATCCATTTTATTCCTGTCAGCTCATTTTCAGTGCTCTTTCTCATGACCCAATTAATAGCGACGCAGAAAAGTAATGGGGACATGATGCATCCCTGTTTAACGCCCGTAACAACTTGGAACCATTCTGACTTCTCAGTGTTTGTTTGAACACAGCAATGTGAGTTGGTGTAAAATGCCTTTATAACATTGATTATTTTAGTAGGAAAACCGTATTGCTGTAGAATATTCCATAACGTAGGCCGATGAAGACTATCAAATGCTTTTTCAAAGTCAACAAAGTTGATTATGAGCGGGGATTGAAATTCGAGTGATTCTTCAATGATGATGCGAAGAGAAAATATGTTGTCTGTGCAGGAGCGAGCTGATCTAAAGCCTGCTTGTTCTTCTCTGAGTAGTTTATCAACAGCATTCTTTAATCTTTCCAATATGATGCTTAGGAAGACCTTGCCTATGACTGATAATAGGGTGATACCCCGCCAGTTGTTGCAGTCTGAGGGGTCGCCTTTCTTAGGGAGTTTGACGATGATACCGTCTTTCCATTGTTGAGGTGGATTTTCATTGCACCAGACATAATTCATAAGAGACAGCAAGTTTTGTAATGTGTTATCATCAGAAGCTTTAAGCATCTCACTTGTTATTTCGTCAACGCCAGCGGCTTTGTTATTTCTTAGTTTATGGATAGCATATTTTAATTCGGTGATAGAGAAAATTTCACATGATACTGGCATGGTTGTCATTTGTGTGTCATTGACAAAATCTGGAGTAGCTGTTGGTTGAGGTCTATTTAATAGTTTATTAAAGTGTTCTGCCCACCTCTTTGTTTGGTCGTGGGTGGTTGATAGTAGTTCTCCGTTTTTATCTTGATGGGTACGTTGTTTGTTGTGACTGTTGTGTTACATAATTGCTTGATTATATGATGTAATGTTTTGCTGTTTCAATTCTTTGCGGCATTTTCTGCTTTTAATGATAATTCGTTTATATGTGTTCTTTTGTCCTGTCGTGCGCTCTTTTTTATTTCTTTGTCCATCACATTATAATTCCCTCTAATTATGTCATATTTTACTGGTTCTTTAGTAGATAAAAGTTGTAATTTAACCACTTTTCTTAATTTGATTTTATTCCATGTTGTCTCGCTTAAGAATTTCTTTTTCTCACTAGTAGTATAACCCACAACTGAAACGGCTGCTTCTTTCATAGCATTTTTGATGTTGTCCCAAGATGTAGTTCTATTATCTATGAGATCTTCAGAATTGTCAGTGGAAAGATTTTGCAATGCGGAGAAACGATTTTGCAATTCCAGCTTGTATGCGTTTTGAATGTTTTGTTCTAACAGGCGATTAGAATCTATTTTTCTATGTTTTTCAGCTTTAGTGATCCTTTTTAGTTTCACTTTTAGTTTGGCAATACATAAGTTATGATCACTGCCCACGTCTGCGCCTCTGTATGCTCTAACATCTTGGATCGTGGTGCGGTGTTTTCTATTGATGCATATATGGTCTATCTGATTTTTTGTTACTTTGTCTGGAGAATTCCAAGTGGTTTTGTGTATATCTTTATGTTTGAATAGTGTACTTGCTAAAACAAGGTTGGTCATTACACAAGTTTCTATAAGCCTCTCTCCGTTCTGATTTATATTTCCTAATCCATGTGTTCCCATGTGTTCTTTTACTCCTTCGTTGTTATCGTCAACTTTTGCATTCAAATCCCCCATCACAATTAGGATGTCGTGATTTGGCGTTTTATTTATTGTATTGAGGAGGGAATTATAGAAAGTGTCTTTAATGTTGTCGTCGCTGTCGTTTGTAGGTGCATAACATTGGATAATTGACATTTTAAAGAAGCGAGTTTGATATCTGGCCGTTATAATGCGTTCACTGATAGGTTCCCAGTTAATGAGTGATCTTTCTGAGTTTTTAGACATAATAATGGCGACACCTTCTGAATGGTGATCGTCTGTGCGGCCTGAATAAATTATGTGTTTATCTTCCTCTTTTAAGAATACTTTGCCTGACCCAGGCCATCTACATTCACTAATACCTAAGATGTTAATGCCATAATTATTAATTTCGTTGCAGATCTGGGCTGTTTTTCCAGTTTGGAACATCGTTCTTACATTCCAAAAGCCGATTTTAAACACACATTTAGCGTCTAGCAGTTTTGAACGTTTCACATTGTTCACGAGGTCAGCGTTTGACCTAATTGTTGTACTTGTACTACTGTTAACACTCGAGCACAACACACCGTCCATTCTGAATTAGAACGAGATGAATATAGGAAAACAACGTTTGACAACAGTCGACATAATAGTAACTATGGTTCTGGTTCATAAACAGTGGTAGGTTTTATGTTGGCAGTAGTTTACACAACCGAACAACCGAGTAATCCAAGACTGAAAGAAAAACATTCCTCCATTTTGAACAAACATCGGAAACTATACAACTGGATAAAATACTTCCTCATTGACAGAACAATCCAGACAAAGATAAATGATGCAATTTCATCTAAAGAAGTTCTAGAGGAAAGCTTACCACAGGGTTCTGCTTTAAGCTGCACCCTCTTTCTCATTTACATAAATGACCTTACCAAACATATCAAAGCTGAAAAGGCCCTCTATGCTGATGACTTAACAATATGGCAGAGCCATGAGAATGTTGAAAGTGCTGCCAAAAGACTAAATGGAGATTTAAAAAGACTACATAAATACTGTCAAACATGAAAGCTAAAAATAAACTGTGAGAAAACTGTCTATACCATCTTTACCAAGAATATAAAGTAGCCAAAGAAAATATCAGTCTATGGTTGGATACACAGAAATTGCCAAGAGAAGAACACCCCACATATCTTGGAATCACGCTTGATCGGCAGCTCACCCTCAAGAAGCATGTAAAAAATATCAAAAATAAAGCACTTAAACGGTTACAACTACTGAAAAGACTCACTGGCACATCTTGGGGATCAGACAAGGATACCCTTAGAGGACTATACCTTGGTTACATACGTTCTGCTTTAGAATACAACAGTGCACTCCTCACAACATGTTCCACAACAAATGTAGAATCCCTAGACAGAGTGCAGAACAATGCCCTACGTCTTATTAGTGGAGCAATGAGATCTACACCGACGGCTGCATGTGAAATACATACAAATGTAGAACCCCTTGAGATGCGGAGAGATATGGCTGCAATGGAGGCTTATGAAAGAAGCAAAAGAATGAACAAAGACCACCCAAATAAACAACTTGTAGAAAACTGGGAACCAAACCACAGAATAAAACAAAAGTCAGTCCTGAGCCATGTCAATGAAATAAAAGACAGTTACCACCTTCCAGACAAGAGACAAGAACTGCAAAGAGTAGAAAAATGTTTACCACCACACGCAGGCTTTAAATTGCCGGAAATCAAAACACAGTTAAGAGATAATGCAACGAAACGTTCCGACCCAGTAAGTCTTATGAAAGCAACACAGAAAACAATAGACACCTACCCAGAACAATGGATTCATGTCTATACTGATGGGTCTGCCTTCAAAGCCATCATCAAAGCAGGTTATGGTGTCTATATAGAATATCCAGACAAAACATCTGATGAGTTGTTTGATGCCTGTGGGGAGATATGTTCTAACTATGAAGCTGAAATAACAGCACTACAAATTGCCTTGTACCACCTGAAGACCATATTTGATGCCTTTCCATCAAAAGTCCAAAACATTGTTATTTTTACAGACTCTATGTCTGCTCTCCAAGCATTGGAATGTGATGGACATTGTAAACCCGAGCTAGCTGAAATATACCACCATGCCAACCAGCTGCTCACATCTTATGATGTCAACATTGTTATGCAGTGGATTCCTGGCCAGTCAAACACACCTGGTAATGATAAGGCAGACAGACTAGCAAAGAGGGGAGCACAACAAGAACAGCCTTATACAGAAACAACAATGCACACAATTAAAATGATTCTGAAATCTGTGAACAAAGAAAATTGGATGAACAGATGGGCCATGGGAAACACTGGGAGGGAAATCTATAAATATATGACCAGCCCAAATCCTAAAGACAATATCAACCTCCTGGAAAGAAAAGACCAGAGTATCATATTCCGACTGCGCACACAACATGTACAGCTTAACAATCACCTGAACAGAATACAACCACAACACACTCCATGGTGCCGGCTGTGCACTCATCCATATGAAACTGTTGACCACCACCTTTTTGAATGTCCAGTGCTGGATGACATCAGGAAAATGCTCCTCCCTCCAGGACCAAATAAATGGAACACATTATATGGAACAAAACAACAGCTCACAAACACATGCATATATCACACAATGGCATTGGGTCAAAGGGCATCAGCCCATGGACCGCTCGATCAGCAACCAACCAACCAACCAACCAACCAACCAACCAACCAACCGACAGTACTCAAGCAGCAGGCGTTCAACATGCACATGCAGCAAATATTACTTGCAAAAGAGAAATTCTTGCTAAAATCGATTGCTATTTTCGTCAACACAATAGACAAGTGCAGTCGTATCTGTTGATGCACCATATCGAAACAAGAGAGAATCAGAATTCTGCTAAACTGGAAGAGTAATTCCAATAGTAAACATGGTCTTCAAGCATGATCGTCAATCTGATCAACGTTACTATAATAAAAAAAGTAAAGTAACCCATATAATTTATTAATGCCGTAGGGGTGTGAAATGTTAGCGATCTCACATTTCACAGGCTCTGCAAATGAGGGCGGTAGCCTCTCCCTCGCAGTCTTTACTTCCCGGATTAATCCGGTACCCATTTAAGGCTGGGTCGACCTGGGAGCTGTTGCGATCTGAAAACATTTCCGCCTCAACTGGGAAATGAACCCAGGACCACTCATATGCGAAGCCAGTGCGCTAACCACTGCGCTAACCTGGCTCCGTTACTATAATAACTCAACATCAAACGAGGTTGCAATAGTTTTCATCAACGACGGCGGAGAACCACCTTTTAACTGTGACATTTGCATTTACCCATTGAATCCAGCAAAGCAGTTCATTAATATCAATATACTTAGTTCGAGTATGGATCCAATGTCATACTTGCGTCTGTTCCCATACGGTGAGCCTGGTTGGCAAGCACATTGGCTATGTGAGGCATATCAAGGTATACAACCCAACAAATTTCATCCCGACAGGACGAGGGGTACCAACGGGATCTGAACGAATCTAGTTAACAAATAATTATTCAATCGGTGAGAAATCATTCTCTTTATTATACAATATTTAAAAAAAAAGATTTCAAGTATTTAGGTAAGTATTTCACCTGTGCTATGTTCTTATCTCCTGCCTTGGATCTCTCATTCAGAATTCGTCTAAGTTCTTCAAGAGGTTGCAATCTGTTAGCAACCATTTGACACACAATTTGATACTGAAAAATTGTAACAACAGAAAACGTGTTTAATATTTCATTCTGTCACAATACATTTGTTCAGCTTAATTAATCAGCACTAGTAAAACAACAAACCATGATTATTGAGATTGATATTTGTATTAAGACAACACTTCCGATTGTTTTTTTTTAATGTTTTATTTTTTAGAATAATGTTCGCTCTCAAACTTCCATTGTTTATCTCACCTACTTTCTCGTTCTCCAGTAGTAGTCAGATGCTGATATTAATTTCATCAATGAACTGGACTATAGTCGCCAGCTCTGTCTGAGACAGGGCCGTAGAGCTTTACCGTCTGTTCTGTTTCAGATGGCCATAGTTTTCTTCGTTTAGTATAGTATGGCGCGTAATTCTGTAAAATATGTTTATTTTCTGGAGATTGTCCACAGTGGTACATGTCAGTGTCACCAACTCCAAACTTCCTGTCCATGTGTTGTTTGAGTCTGTTGTTTTAATCTGTAGTTTGGGTCTGTTGGTTGGGTATGTCTGTTGTTTTAGTCTGTTGTTTGAGTCTGTTGTGGTCCATTCTCATTCTAAAAATAATTATTTGTTCTTTTTTTTCCAAGATTGTAGATAGGATCATCTTATTGGCTGCAAATACTACTTTTAAAGGGCAACTTATGATTTCCATCCACCAACCCATAACCCATTAGCTTCGCAAAACATCCTCCAGCGATTTCTATCTTCAGAGATGAGGAGAAATATGGAAAATCCATGATTTGTCCATTCTTTGATATTTTCTATCCACGAGTATCCTCTTCTTCTTCTACCTTCAACTGTCCATGCAAGATTGTTGTTGACATGGAATCATGACATCACGACATGTCCAATACGTGTAAGTTTTCCTCATGTAAAGTGTCTGTCCATAAATTATGTCTACAATTAGGATGGAGGGTGTCTAAAAAGTCAAGTGTTTTTCATGCAAGGTGGCTGTCCTCCATAAATTATGTCCACAGTTAGGTTGGAGGGGGTATGAGATGTTTGACGGTTGTTGATAGGGAAGGTGGCGGGTTGAAAGTAGTTGACTTTAACAATACAGTTTCTTTATGCAACAATTGAAATGTATTTTCATACGTAATTTTTCCGAAACTCTAGAAAATACATTTACGGTAGATTTTGTTTGACATTTTCTGCTAAAAAAGTGTACGAAGTGGGTGACATCTTTTGGACATGATTAAACAGTGTGAATTACAGAAATCTTGACAGTTGATGACAAGAGAGGAAGTAAGGAAAGGGGGTGGGTAAACAAACTGGCAAAAACTGCCACCTTGTTGATGTATTTTATGAACAGAAAAGACAGAAGAAATATTAAACTTATGGCAGATAAATAATTGAATAAATATACAAATTGGGTTGATTAATAGTTGTATGTGTAACACACACATACACACACAAGGAAATATACATTTCTACCAAATAGTTTTTTTTATCAAGATGGTGACACACAGATACAGAATGGAACACCAAAGTTGTTTATAACACACATAACTTTACATATTTCCCTCGTGATGTTTATTTGCTACTTCCTTATTTATAGTTATCAGTTTCATGTGGGAACGCAGCATAGACAGTGTGGCATAGCCTGCAAGATTGCATTACATTAAATTAGTTAAGGTAAGAACACTAGCCCATAGAAACAGATATCCACAGAAAGCTTATGGGAGCTCTGAGAAGCTTTCAAATTAGAAGAATTTACGTAGAGAATTCAACTTACGTAGATAAAATCTATCCGATTTACGTAGATAAAATCAATCCGACTTACATAGATAAAATCTATCCGACTTGCGTAGATAAAATCAATCCGACTTCCATAGACAAAATCTATCTGATGTAGATAAAATCTACTTACTGTGTACACATGTACTGCTAACGAGAAGAAGCTATAAGTTTCCAACATCTAGCTCTGTGTATCTATGTAGCCTCTACTTTGTTACTCCATTCTGTGTTTGTTTATTTCTATTGATAAAGATTTATGTTGTTGAAACGTTGATGCTATGTTTCTGTTTGACATAAAACTGCTGTTCATCCCAATTTATATATTTTAAAAATATGTATTTTTCTATTCTGATTTACGATACTTATATTTATAAATGGCAGATGTTGGTATCTCTATATTATCTGTCAGGATGTTATGTATAATATTATCTATCAGTATAATATTGTGGAAGAATTCTATACTTTCACCAAACATTGCTCCATCGACGCCAACTCCTTGACATGGAGTTGAAGCTTAGTCCAGCCAATAGAGGCTGGATACTAAGATTTGTCGGGCCAACCCAATATCGAGCAAGGCCACAGTCCTGCCCAAACAAGCACAGGTGCTGAAGTCAGAGATACCAGGCCAAGAGACGCACCAGCAACCATGTTATCATGCAACCCGAATAGTTGACATGTCTGCACGACAAAATTTTAAAAAAACCTCATGGTGCTCGCTCTGTGAAGTTTCCCCAGGCAGGAGCAGTGCCGGATTCTGAACCTTGACAGAATCCACCCCCAGCTACTGGAGGTCCCTCTAGTCTACCTTGTGGAGCCAGGAAGAAGAAGAGGAAAGCAACTGGCCAACCAGACAGGATGACAATCACTCTAAATATGCACTGGAATGCAGAGGGAGTTAAAAACAGAAAAATCGAACTAGAAAACACCTTAGTTTAGTATTTGCTGCATACACGAAACCCATCTCAACGAAAAAATAACCTTCAAAATATGAGGGTACCATTGCTTTAGAATTGACAGGAAAGATCAGAGGAAAGGCGGCATACTAAAGCTGGTCAAGGATAACATCAAGCGCCATAGGAACAAAAACACAAGAGGAAGGTGCTGAATACCAGATGATTCACCTAAAAGACAACTCTCTTGAACTGCAAATATTAAACTTCTACTGCCCAAATGACATCCCACTAAATATGACCAGCATTAACATCCCGAACAAACATTTCCTGGCAGTGGGAGACTTTAACAGCCACTCTCAAAGCTGGGGATATAACAATTTAGACGGAAGGGGAGAAGAGATAGAAAGTTGGCAAGATGATAACAACCTAATCCTCCTGAACAATCCATAAAATGTAGTACTGCTAGTAGAACATAACTGAAAATAATACTCACGTAGAAGACAGGTAATGGAGTTCTACTTGATGACGACTAACACACTATCACTGACGGATGTTTACATGAATTAATGATATACGCAACAAAACAAAACACAAAATAAAATCATACAAATGACAATGTACAGGACATAATCGCATTATGTATATTGTCATTTGTATGATTATATTCTGTGTTTTGTTGCGTATACCATATTAATTCATGTAAACATCCGTCAGTGATAGTGTGTTAGTCGTCATCAAGTAGAACTCCATTATGTCTTCCACGTGAGTATTATTCTGAACAATCCACAGGATCCACAAACTTTCTACTCAAGAAGATGGCATAACACTACAACCCCAGACCTCGCATTCTACACCTCAGAACTGACTGAAATAATGAAAAGAACAATAAGCGAACAATTTGGTGGCAGTGACCATCGTCCAGTTATCATCCAAGTGAAAAAATCAACAATTACAAGACCAACTAAGCCAAAATGGAACTACAATAAAGTAAACTGGCACATATTTAAACAGAGCGCAAACCTACTTACAAAAGACATACAATTAATAGGCACAGACATCATCACAATTCTCATGCAGTTTAATAAAAGAATACTTCAGGTAGCTAAGGAGACAATACCAAGAGGAGCAAGGAAGAATTATATACCATATTGGACCAATACACTTCAAAATCTACAGGAAGAACTGACTGAAGCACGTAATATGGCAGAGATGCAACTATCCCAACAGAACCATATCACTCTACAAAAAACCAAAGCAAAGTTCAATAAAGAAAATATAGAAACACAGAGAAGAAGCTGGAGGGAAAAAACTCAAAAATTAAATTTTGAAAAGGAAGGTAGAAAACTGTGGAAATTAACCAAGCAAATAAATGATGATAGGAATACCCAGCGACAAAACATTACGCTGGAAGATTCAGGTAAATTCCACTCTGGCAAACAAGCAGCAGACAAGCTTGCAGAATCTTACAGAAAAGAAATCACAATTACCATCAATTCATGCAGACGACATCTAGAAATAAACAATGATAAGAACAACACAAACTGATCAGACGTCATGTCCAAACTATTCACATTAAAAGAATTAAAGGCATCTATAGGGAAATTAAAATATAGAAAATTACCAGGACCGGACGGTGTCACAATGAAATGCGTAGGAACCTAGGACAGGCGGCAATGTACACATTATTACAGATATACAACTATAGTTGGGAAACAGACAATTTACCACAGTCGTGGAGAGAAGCGTTTATGTGTCCTATTATTTAAAAAAAGGCAAGGACAAACAGAAGCCAGACAGTTATAGACCAATAAGTCTAACGAGTTGTGTCTGCAAGACAATGGAAAGGATGGTCAACAGAAGACTAAAGTGGTACCTAGAATCAGAGAAGCTATTGGTGCCAGAACAAGCTGGGTTTAGAGAGTGTAACAGCACAGAAGACCAAATAACATTCCTGTCCCAGATCATAGAAGATGCATTTCAAGAAAACAAAAGTTTTCAACCTATGGATAGATCTTCAAAAAAGCTTTTGACAAGGTCTGAAAAGATGCACTGTTAATAAAGCTGCAAAGAAACGGAATTGGAGGCAGCATGAGCACGTGGATCCGTTCCTTCCTACACAATAGGAAAGCAAGAGTCACCATGGAAGGATACAACAGCAAAAAGGTTCTCCTAAAACATGGAGTTACTCAAGGCTCAGTACTGTTTCCAACTCTGTTTCTTGTCTTCATAAATGATATAATTTATGAATTGCCACAAAGTGTAAGAGATGCAATGTACGCTGATGACTTGGTGGTGTGGTGTGTAGAAGAACATCTAAAGATCACTAACACAAAAAAATACAAAAGGCAGCAGACAACATAGCGGCATGGGCAGAGAAATGGATGGTAACGATCAATGCTGAAAAGTCCTCAACAACACTCTTCACACTCTCAAATAAGGACAAAGCAGGAGAGATAAAACTCGGAAATGTACATATCCAAACAAAAGACGAGCCGGTGTACTTGGGCACTACGCTAGATAAGAGACTGACATGGAGGCCTCACATTGAGAAAATAGAACCAACGGCAAGAAAGAAATTTGCCTTCCTGATGAAATTGGCAGGAACAAACTGGGGGGCCAATGAGGCAACTTTGAAGAAGATATATACTGGTGCAATTAGACCAGTACTCGAATATGGATCAACAGCATGGACTTCAGCAGCCAACTCCCATCTACAAGCCCTGAACAAAGTACAAAATCAAGCACTTCACCTTATCACAGGTGCCATGAAGACCTCTCCCATAAATAAAATAGAAAAAATTACAGGCATCACCCCCTTACCATACAGGCGAGACACTAAGACCATGGTACATGCAGAAAAGTACAAGAGCATGCCAGCACATCCAATGAGGGCCAGACACAGTGACCTAGCCAGTGGAAGACTGAAGAGGAGCAGTTTTATACAATGATCCAAAAAACTAAACAGAAAATATAAGGATGAACTACCAGACATAACAAGAGAGATATCACCAACACTTTTTCTAGTTCCGTGGGAGCAATACCCAAATCTCACTATCAGAACCACCATAAACAACTACCACACTATGATAGAATTGAATTATCTCCAAAAGAAAATAGTATGCAACATGATTGAAGATATGTACCCACGCATGTGGTTGCGTCTGTGGGTCTCACCAATGGCCCACTAGACATACCACCCATGCAACAGAAAACCCTAGTGGATGACATGCCGTTATATTGAAGTTATCTTCTTAGAGAAGCTTCATGGCACGTCATCTATACAATTATGCTTTTATTTTGTTGTTGCAATATGTTTCATGTTTACCTAAATATATTTGTATTTTGTTGGGAGGGAGCCAGAGATGTACTGTGCAGCACTGAGGAGGAGGAAACTGGCAGTACTGTTTTTTCCTATGGCTGAAACCCATCATAGAGGCACAGTAACTCAGGATGTGACAATCCTTTTGACTTGAACATATGGTTGCATGTCTGGAGCAATAGAGAAGTTCAGCATAACCAGTAGTCAATTGGTGGCGGGGAATGAGCACAGTGAACCCTATCGTGGCTACAGTGGTTAGGAGCAGTGCATAGGTTGAAACCTACCTTCCTGGAGGTGTGATAGTTATTCTCTGGCTCTGTCCCGGGTTTCCCGAAAATCCACACTTTCCAGCAATATAATGCCATTTAATGGCATTAGGTCAAAGGGCGTGCGCCCATAGACGGCTGGATCAGCAACCAACCAACCAACCAAGATATGTATCCCAGAGAAGCATGGATACAAGTATGTACAGACGGATCAGGAATGAGAGCAGTGAAGAATGGAGGTGCTGGCGTATACATAAAATATCTAGAAAAAGAATATGAATCAATGTGTTCACCAACTGGAATCTTCTGCTCCAACTATTCTGCAGAAATACATGCTTTAAAAATGGCAGCAGAAATAATTAAAAACACAACAAGCCAATGTCAACAGGTGGTATTTCTTACTGATGCTATGTCTGTCCTGTAAGCCCGTGAGAGTGATACACTGCTAGACCTGAAGAAAGCCATGCGAGAAGTGAGCATCCAAAGAAGGGTAATACTACAGTGCATACCATCGCACTGTGGCATACCAGGAAATGAAGAGGCAGATAGATTGGCAAAAGATGGAGCAACACAGGAACAAAAAGACCAAGAGATCACCTACCAAGAAAAGAGGACCCTCATCAAAGCGATCAGGAAAGTAACCACCCAAAAGACAATTACCACTTTCTTGACAGAGCAGAGCAGGTTATTATCTTCCGCCTCAGAACAGGACACAAAGATTGAACAGCCACTTAAATAGACTAAGATTGATCCCATCACCACTGTGCCTTTGTGGGCAGGCAGCACAGACCACTGAACATATCCTGCAAGACTGCAATACACTAAACCAGTTAAGGGAAGAACACTGGCCCACAGAGATGGATATCCACAGAAAGATGTATGGGAGCACTGAGGAGCTTTCAAATACAGCAGCATTTATTAAGAAAACAGGACTTGCTGTGTAGACATGTCAAACTGCGAACGAGAAGAAGAAGACCAAACATTAGATGCTTTTCTCTGGCTTTTACACGGTCACCGGGGTGCAAAGGGAACACATTGCTCTAGGCGGACCCAGGGTTAGCAGATAACCAAGATCCCAAATGTACCTCCACGCGGTGCACCCTGGAAACAGAAATACAGCAGCTCGAGCTGATTCTGGCCAAATCATTTGGGGATCGTGTCCGAGAATGTGGAGGTAGCAGATGGAAAGAGATTTGACTGCACAAGAGACAGACATATCTCCGACACCACCAGCATCACCACATATAGCGTCACTGCAAATAGAAAGTGAAAAGTCCCTAGGAAAGGGGAACTACAAGCTCCGTCAGCTCGAGATGAGCTTCTAGTTACCTGTGTTCCTTACAGGCAGAGACCCAGACCCATTCATTGGTGTTTGGTAAAGCAATAAGACCTAATCCAACTCTAATGTCGAGCCTTCCTAAACCGGAAATATGCTCGCGAAGAGAAAGGGTTCCGTACTCGATGCGCTCAGGCACAAAAGGGACAACGATTTAGCCCTGGCCCAACTCTACTGTCAGGTTCTCCTACACCGGAAATACACATGAAGAGAGAAAGGGTTCTGTACCTGATGGGCTCAGGCGCTATTGGGACAAGGACGCTCAGCTCGAGAACGCCTTGCTCAAACGCGTGGTGTGAGACTCGAACTTGGACAAGGGGTACACGATGTCGGTGAATGACACCTCGGCTAAGAAGGCGAAAGAGCCAGGGTCCAACTCCTCTGTTGAGTTCTTCCCCTTAAGGAACCAGGCTCACGGATGAGAAACGGTTCAGTACCCAATGGGCACAGGCACAGCACGTCCAATTACATGAGGCAAGTTCATAGACAGTGGAACACCTCGTTCGAGTCAGACGAGAGCAAAATTAAAATAGTCTGGGCGAAGAGTCTCCACTACGCGTGCCTGGAGACAGATATAGAGGCTGTCACAGGCTAAGGGTAGCCCACCCGAATTGTCAAGGCATGCCGAAATCGGATGTGCTAGGCCTACAAGGCGCATAACGGTGGCACAAAGTAATCACGCTCCCGGCGGAAATCGCACGGATATCCGTGATGGTTACAATGGAGCGAACAAAAAACAAAACAAACAAGGTCACCTAACTGTGTATTTGATGATTGTAATGATGTTATTGATGATGATTACAATTATGATGATATTGATGTTGATGATGACGACGATGATTAATGATTATGATAATGATACTGATGACATAATCCATTCAACTATGAGCAGGTAACTCGTGACAGTCCATATCCTTTATAATAAACACACAGGTTCCCTCCTCCTGCATTTTGGGTAACACAGGCGACACCTAGACGGATTAGGTTTAATGTATCTAAGGCATACTTGTGTTGGAGGGTTTATGAATGCATGTTTAGTCCCAGACGGGAAGGGTTGCAATGCGACAGTATCCCAGTATCATCAAGTTCTGTTAGGAGTGCAACATATACTTCTTTGTCAACTATCTCAAGTTTGTGACAACCATTAGCTTATCTTTAAAAATAACTTCAAGCAAAGTTTATATCTCCATTCACTTACTGGAGTATCAGGATAAATAATTACAAGCAATTCTTAGAAATGCAAGTGTCATATCTGCCAAAATGGCAGACGAAAATGAATGTATTTTCCGTAAGGCCTGAAAGTAACAGATTATGCTCTTGAAAGAAAAGGCAAACAATAAGAGTAAAGTTCCTAGAGATTTAGATTACTCAAATTAAATGAAAGGTAAATTCTAAATACCATCATAAGAAGGAAGCTACAGTATTTTGGACACATGATGGTATCGAAAGTATCAGGGGAGAGAGGAAGAGGAAAACCAAGAAGACAATGGAGCAGTGACATTGAAGAATGTATATGCATGCCTCTGGCCAATTCAGACCTGCTTTCCCGGGACAGAGAGGTGTTCAGAGTATCCACGATAAAGTCAACATTCTGGAAAGAATATGTCACTTGATATATATGTTTACTTACATTTTTGTTATGCTCCAGCTGGGTGTCCTCAAGACATTTCTTGTTTACTGTTTCCATTGACATTAGTTTGTCTTGAATTTCTTGAATGATTACAGCACTGTTTTCTTCTTTTCTTGATAAAGTTTCAATAGTTTCTTTGTTTAAATGGACTTCTTGGTACAGCTTAGCTATATCCATTTGAAATCCATTATTTCTGGATAAGATCATTTCTAAATCTGAACTATGTTTATCCACACAAATCTTCACCGACTCCATCTCATTAATTATATCTGTCAGTTTCATGTTCAGACTTTCTGTTATACTAGAACTAATCTTATCCTCTATCTCTTCTTGATGTTTCGTTAGTTTTCTCATCTTCTTTTCCAGACTTTCATTTATTCTAGAGCTGATCTCATCTTGTAGAACATCTTGATTTTTTGCCACATTTTTCAATTTCTTTTCCACACTTTGAAACTTTGATCCAAGTTTTTCAACTTGATCTAATTTTGCAGTTATTTCCCTTACTTGCTTTTCATTTTGTTCTAACCTCCCTTCTTGTGTTGTACACCATGTCCTCATGTCAGATGGAGCATTGATGCCTTCTCTGTTCTTAACAATTTCTTGAGATGCATTGTCCATCGATGATTTAACCATAACAGCTTGTCCTGAATGTACATTTGCTCTACTACTGCTATTCTCTGTTGAAGATGGAAAAGAAACAGCTGAAAATATGTATCTTGTATTATGACTGCAGTCAGGAAGGTAAATATGTACCATGTATTATGACTATAAACACATTGTAAGCATGACCTATTCAGGATGTAGCCATCAATCCAGAACTGTATGACTGTAATGATTTTCTAGGAAATATAAATATGTGTAGTAGTTTGTCATTGCTTTTTAAATCTTCCGGATGCACAATTGCCTGTGTATGGATTCTTCTTCTTCAGCGTTCATTCTCAAACTCCCACTGGATCTCCCTTATAGCAGGACAATTGTCCAACTAGATTTCCAGCATGATGTAATCCAGAAAATGGAAATGGGTTGTGTCTTCGGCGGAGTGTCTGGATTCAAATCAGGAACCTTGGCCAATACAGACGCTTTCTGTACCATCACACCAAAGAATCAAACTGAATACATAAAGGTGGTTGTGTAACTCTAACAGTATTCCATCATCATCATCATGTTTCTTATCATTCATGGGTTTGTTAACCTTCATGTTGGTGACCAGACTGTGGGTACAAGAACCAGTTCTCCCATACGGTTTCCCTACTAGCACAATCGTTATTGACGTCTACCATTCACTGGAAGTGGTAGAACACAAAAAAGTATTAGTTACCATGGCTGAAGTCAGATATGTTATGCCAATTGTGCTAATAAAATGACAATATAACATAATTCCGTTGTCTGAACAACATCCTGCTGGAACTCTTGTAGGACCATTGTCCTGCTATAAGAGACATTCAATGATTGTTAGGAAAATGGGATTACCTTTCTATACATAGCATGAGCTTCTAGAAACCTGAGACCACCTTATATATACAGTATGTATGCACTTCTAGAAACCTGAGACCACCTTATATGTACAGTATGTATGTACTTCTAGAAACCTGAGACCACCTTATATGTACAGTATGTACTTTTAGAAACCTGAGACCACCTTATATGTACAGTATGTACCTCCAGAAACCTGAGACCACCTTATATGTACAGTATGTACCTCCAGAAACCTGAGACCACCTTATATGTACAGTATGTACCTCCAGAAACCTGAGACCACCTTATATGTACAGTATGTACCTCCAGAAACCTGAGACCACCTTATATGTACAGTATGTACCTCCAGAAACCTGAGACCACCTTATATGTACAGTATGTATGCACTTCTAGAAACCTGAGACCACCTTACATGTACAGTATGTACTTCTAGAAACCTGAGACCACCTTATATGTACAGTATGTACTTCTAGAAACCTGAGACCACCTTATATGTACAGTATGTACCTCCAGAAATCTGAGACCACCTTATATGTACAGTATGTACTTCTAGAAACCTGAGACCACCTTATATGTACAGTATGTACCTCCAGAAACCTGAGACCACCTTATATGTACAGTATGTATGCACTTCTAGAAACCTGAGACCACCTTATATGTACAGTATGCACTTCTAGAAACCTAAGACCACCTTATATGTACAGTATGCACTTCTAGAAACCTGAGACCACCTTATATGTACAGTATGTATGTACTTCTAGAAACCTAAGACCACCTTATATGTACAGTATGTACTTCTAGAAACCTAAGACCACCTTATATGTACAGTATGTACTTCTAGAAACCTGAGACCACCTTATATGTACAGTATGTACCTCCAGAAACCTGAGACCACCTTATATGTACAGTATGTACCTCCAGAAACCTGAGACCACCTTACATGTACAGTATGTACCTCCAGAAACCTGAGACCACCTTATATGTACAGTATGCACTTCTAGAAACCTGAGACCACCTTATATATACAGTATGTACTTCTAGAAACCTGAGACCACCTTACATGTACAGTATGTACTTCTAGAAACCTGAGACCACCTTATATGTACAGTATGTACTTCTAGAAACCTGAGACCACCTTACATGTACAGTATGTACTTCTAGAAACCTGAGACCACCTTATATGTACAGTATGTACTTCTAGAAACCTGAGACCACCTTATATGTACAGTATGTACTTCTAGAAACCTGAGACCACCTTATATGTACAGTATGTACTTCTAGAAACCTGAGACCACCTTATATGTACAGTATGTACTTCTAGAAACCTGAGACCACCTTATATGTACAGTATGTACTTCTAGAAACCTGAGACCACCTTATATGTACAGTATGTACTTCTAGAAACCTGAGACCACCTTATATGTACAGTATGTACTTCTAGAAACCTGAGACCACCTTATATGTACAGTATGTACCTCCAGAAACCTGAGACCACCTTATATGTACAGTATGTACTTCTAGAAACCTGAGACCACCTTATATGTACAGTATGTACTTCTAGAAACCTGAGACCACCTTATATGTACAGTATGCACTTCAAATAATCTGCTCTTCTTCGTCAGTGTACATTCTCAAACTCCCGTTGGATCTCTCTTGTAGCAGGACATTCTCAAACTCCCGCTGGATCTCTCTTGAAGCAGGATCAAAGTCCTACTAGATTTCCAGCAGGATGTAGTCCAGAGAATGTAAATGCTTTGTGTCATTGTTTTATTTGCACCAATGGCCCAATACATCCGCCTTTGACTGAGGAATATCCTATATGCCATGATGCTAGTTTCTAATCAAGAATTAATTAGCCTACATAATGTTTACAAACGATGACCAATAAACTTTTCATATTAAAAAAAAAACATTACCAGCGATTTCTTTACATTTCAGATTTAAACATTGAACTGCATCATCTATTGTGTGTAGCAGCTCGTAGAACTCCGGTCCACTACCTTTCTCAACTGCCCACTGTTCTGCTGATTGTTTTACCTGTATGACAACAAATAGTTTAATATATTTATAAACCACAAAACTCAGGTTGTTTAACTCCAACATTATCCCTATTCTATCATATGGATGCAAATGTTGGACAGCCACAGATAAGAGACTAAACACCTTTGAAAATAAATGCCTATGTACCATTCTAAATGTTAATTGGAGTGACTTTAAATCTAACACTACTATAAGAGAGGAAAGCAAACAAACCTATATATCTTCAATCATTAAAAAAAAGGCGATTGACTTACATTGGCCATGCTCTCAGAATGAACAGCCTAAGAATTCTTCATCAGTCACTAAATTGAGTGCTACCGGGAGTAAGAAGAAGAGGGAGACCTAGAGAAACTCTATGAAGAACCATTTATAGAGAAGGCATGTCAATGAATCTAAACAACTCCCAAGAACTGAGAGATCTGGCAACACAAAGACAGAAATGGAAATCTATGGTTTCTGCCCTATGTTCCACCTATGGCCTTGGAGGAACATAACATAACAAGGGCAAATTATCTCCATTACACCCTGTTCAAAGAGTTTCCTTCATATCTTTGTCAGTAACGCTGATATCACTGAGAACTTGTCTCCTCCCTCTTCTCCAAGTTGTTTTATGTATTGTTTATCTTCTCTTTTCCTGGGAGTCCAATACAGCATGAAATTTGAGCAGGGAGTTCAATATACCCGGTAGTCTATGCTATCACAAGTGTGCTGTCTCGGCCAGAGAGGGAAGCAAAGATTTGTAACCCTCTTACCTGCCATGCATGGGACTCAGGAGGTTTTAGGGTGAATTTGGCAGCCCCATCCCATAGAAGGTCAAAGTGACACATAAGCCATACTGAAGATGGATGTGTCAGGCTGAAAGGTGCTGATATTGAAGTAAAGCTGTGAACCATGACAGAACATTTTCTATTCTATAGACTGCATCCTGCTAACCTTTAGAAGTTTAAATCATTCCACCTGGAAAGAGTCATACGAGTCAGGAAAAACTAGGTTGTCGAATCAAAGTGACTCGATTGAGTATTCAGAATGTTACATTTATTTTGTTATTTTCGGTATTTATATCAACATAAGGATGGTTCCAATCAAAAATGTAATATGTTCACAAAAACGTCTGGCATGATTTTCATGTGTATTGATATCAATTTTCCAAGTTATTGATAAGTTTTGAGCATGGGTGTATGTGACATCATTTTTCACTGTTTATGTGATTCATATTTCGTGGATTGTGCTAATTGTGTTGTTTAATTGTGTACTCAAGTGATAAATGGATATGTTTCCGCACTTTAATGTTGCTATTTGCAAAATTCAAGCGTTGACAAAGGAGAAAATTAGTTTTTTCATTATTGTCAATTGGATACAAACATCTCACTTGGTGACCTATTCTCACCGCTGGGGCGGGTTCACTGACTGTGTCAAAATGGTCTGCCCTATTTTTACACTGTGTCAACCTGTTACAGTCGATGTGATATTGGGCGACACACTGTAGCTATTATGGACACTCACAGTGCTAAGAAATAAGCCAACCTAGCATTGTTAACAAAGGCTTTGTCTACCTAGGCTTAAAAAGTCTGTTTGCGGTGAAATGCTCGGAAGAAGTTGGCAGGTAACTCAACGGGTACATAGGCGCTAACAGCAGAGCTATGAGGACAGCATAGGGCACAGTTAGACACATAGTACGCTCTGGCCATCCACTGCACCTGATTTCTCCCAGTTGTCTCAACTTTGTCTTGCCACTGGACCAAGATAAAACTCAGGAGAGAGAGTGTGGTTGACGATTAGCGCAACTCTTCCACACTATAAAACAACTTCAGCGCTAGTCATTTCTCAACCCAATTATTTAAATATATTATGGAGCCCTCAAGGCAGGATTTCGAAAAGCTGGTGGACAGAAAAAGCGCTTTAAAGACACGCTCTAGTCATCCTTGAAACATCTTAACATTGACGTAGGCGCTTGGGAGAGCCTCGCTCAGGATAGAACAGCATGGCGTTACCGCATTAGAACGGGAGCACTAGCGGCGGAAGAATTCAGACAAGATACTGCAAGACAGAAGCGGACACGTAGAAAAGAAAAAACATCTCAACCTCACATAGATACCCTCTATTGTTGTCTATTCTGTAAAAGAACATTTTGTGTGCGCATTGGACTTGTTAGTCATTTAAAAATGCACTATTAACTTTTATTATTTTTATTATTTGTTATTATTATTATGGTTGAGTTTTTAATCATCGTTGATTACGACGGACGAACATCATGCCACATTTTCATACGACAATCTAGGTCTAATCGCATGGGTTGATGTAGAAATTTGTTCTAAATAACATTTTCACTATGCATATATTTCAAACAACATCTCAGTAAACAACCAGATACTGGAAAAAGTCTCCAACCTTAATTACTTGGGCAGTCAAATGCTTGTTGACGGAGATTCAATGAAAGAAAGAAATACACGCATAGCACTTGCAGCTAGCACATTCACTAAACTAACTAATATCTGGAAATCCAGAGATCTAGGAAGAAACACCAAGCTGAAGCTATTCAACTCCTATATTGTCCGAGTATTTAACATATGGAAGTGAAATCTGGAAATCAACTCAAGCAACGGACCAAAAATTAAACAGCTTTGAAAACAAATGTCTCCGGAAACAGATGAAATAAAATGGAGCGATTTCGTCACACATAGTGATTTAAGAAACAAAACACACTAAGAATATGTTTCAAACATCATAAGAAAATGCAGATGGAAATACCTGGGTCATGTTTTAAGACTAGATGAAAATAGAATAAATCAGCAAGCAAGCCATTATGTGGACACCTGAGGGTAAAAGAAAGTGAGGAATGCCTAAAGCAACCCTAATAAAACACCATACTTAAAGAAGGGGAAATAATAGGCTGCAAGACCTTACAAGAACTACAACTGCAGGCAGCGGACCGCAACACATGGAGAATCAAAATTTCTACCCTATGTGCCACCTGCGGCACAAATGGAACAAACTAAACTAACTATGCATATATACTATACATTTTTGTGTTTGTAATTGAATTATCTACAAAACTAATAGTTTGAATGGAAGTTATTGATTCTGAAGTTTGGTATGGTTAAATATTGTGTCTGAAATAATAATTAATTAGTCATTTACACATTTTCTTTTCTTATTAAAATAAATTTTTAAATAGTAACAGTTGTTTTCAAAACAAACTTGTGATAATCACACTCTCTGTCCATTTATGTTTCAAAATATATATATATATTACATTATAATGTAAATATATTTAGAAGTACTATTTCTTGTTCCCGAGATGAATGTGCAAAAATAAAAAGAAAAAAGGAACTAAATTTAATTCGTCCAAATGCAAAAAATACTCTGGGCAGAATCAGTTCAGAATGAATGCAGACGAAGAACAAGAAGTGTACGATATTATGGTTGTCTCCAAAAATAGACCTACTAGCTAATAGGAAATGAAGCCTTCTTAATGACTCGTTTGACTATTACATCAAATAGATATTTCCAGAGTTAAAAAAAAGACAGCGGAAATAACAACATACTCAGGCATGCGAAATAACAACATACTCAAGCATGTGAAATAACAACATACTCAAGCTTGTGAAATAACAACATACTCAGGCATGTGAAATAACAACATACTCAAGCATGTGAAATAACAACATACTCAAGCATGTGAAATAACAACATACTCAAGCATGTGAAATAACAACATACTCAAGCATGTGAAATAACAACATACTCAAGCTTGTGAAATAACAACATACTCAGGCATGTGAAATAACAACATACTCAAGCATGTGAAATAACAACATACTCAGGCATGCGAAATAACAACATACTCAAGCATGTGAAATAACAACATACTCAGGCATGTGAAATAACAACATACTCATGCATGTGAAATAACAACATACTCAAGCATGTGAAATAACAACATACTCAAGCATGTGAAATAACAACATACTCAAGCATGTGAAATAACAACATACTCAGGCATGTGAAATAACAACATACTCAAGCATGTGAAATAACAACATACTCAGGCATGTGAAATAACAACATACTCAAGCTTGTGAAATAACAACATACTCAGGCATGTGAAATAACAACATACTCAAGCATGTGAAATAACAACATACTCAAGCATGTGAAATAACAACATACTCAAGCATGTGAAATAACAACATACTCAAGCATGTGAAATAACAACATACTCAAGCTTGTGAAATAACAACATACTCAAGCATGTGAAATAACAACATACTCAGGCATGTGAAATAACAACATACTCAAGCATGTGAAATAACAACATACTCAAGCATGTGAAATAACAACATACTCAAGCATGTGAAATAACAACATACTCAAGCATGTGAAATAACAACATACTCAAGCATGTGAAATAACAACATACTCAGGCATGTGAAATAACAACATACTCAAGCATGTGAAATAACAACATACTCAAGCTTGTGAAATAACAACATACTCAAGCATGTGAAATAACAACATACTCAAGCATGTGAAATAACAACAAACTCAGGCATGTGAAATAACAACATACTCAAGCATGTGAAATAACAACATACTCAGGCATGTGAAATAACAACATACTCAAGCATGTGAAATAACAACATACTCAAGCTTGTGAAATAACAACATACTCAAGCATGCGAAATAACAACATACTCAAGCTTGTGAAATAACAACATACTCAGGCATGTGAAATAACAACATACTCAAGCATGTGAAATAACAACATACTCAGGCATGCGAAATAACAACATACTCAAGCATGTGAAATAACAACATACTCAAGCATGTGAAATAACAACATACTCAAGCATGTGAAATAACAACATACTCAAGCATGTGAAATAACAACATACTCAAGCATGTGAAATAACAACATACTCAAGCATGTGAAATAACAACATACTCAAGCTTGTGAAATAACAACATACTCAGGCATGTGAAATAACAACATACTCAAGCATGTGAAATAACAACATACTCAGGCATGCGAAATAACAACATACTCAAGCATGTGAAATAACAACATACTCAAGCATGTGAAATAACAACATACTCAAGCATGTGAAATAACAACATACTCAAGCATGTGAAATAACAACATACTCAAGCATGTGAAATAACAACATACTCAAGCATGTGAAATAACAACATACTCAGGCATGTGAAATAACAACATACTCAAGCATGTGAAATAACAACATACTCAGGCATGTGAAATAACAACATACTCAAGCTTGTGAAATAACAACATACTCAGGCATGTGAAATAACAACATACTCAAGCATGTGAAATAACAACATACTCAAGCATGTGAAATAACAACATACTCAAGCATGTGAAATAACAACATACTCAAGCATGTGAAATAACAACATACTCAAGCATGTGAAATAACAACATACTCAGGCATGTGAAATAAAAACATACTCAAGCATGTGAAATAACAACATACTCAGGCATGTGAAATAACAACATACTCAAGCTTGTGAAATAACAACATACTCAGGCATGTGAAATAACAACATACTCAAGCATGTGAAATAACAACATACTCAAGCATGTGAAATAACAACATACTCAAGCATGTGAAATAACAACATACTCAAGCATGTGAAATAACAACATACTCAAGCTTGTGAAATAACAACATACTCAAGCATGTGAAATAACAACATACTCAGGCATGTGAAATAACAACATACTCAAGCATGTGAAATAACAACATACTCAAGCATGTGAAATAACAACATACTCAAGCATGTGAAATAACAACATACTCAAGCATGTGAAATAACAACATACTCAAGCATGTGAAATAACAACATACTCAGGCATGTGAAATAACAACATACTCAAGCATGTGAAATAACAACATACTCAAGCTTGTGAAATAACAACATACTCAAGCATGTGAAATAACAACATACTCAAGCATGTGAAATAACAACAAACTCAGGCATGTGAAATAACAACATACTCAAGCATGTGAAATAACAACATACTCAGGCATGTGAAATAACAACATACTCAAGCATGTGAAATAACAACATACTCAAGCTTGTGAAATAACAACATACTCAAGCATGTGAAATAACAACATACTCAAGCATGTGAAATAACAACAAACTCAGGCATGTGAAATAACAACATACTCAAGCATGTGAAATAACAACATACTCAAGCATGTGAAATAACAACATACTCAAGCTTGTGAAATAACAACAAACTCAGGCATGTGAAATAACAACATACTCAAGCATGTGAAATAACAACATACTCAGGCATGTGAAATAACAACATACTCAAGCTTGTGAAATAACAACATACTCAAGCTTGTGAAATAACAACATACTCAAGCTTGTGAAATAACAACATACTCAGGCATGTGAAATAAAAACATACTCAAGCATGTGAAATAACAACATACTCAAGCTTGTGAAATAACAACATACTCAGGCATGTGAAATAACAACATACTCAAGCTTGTGAAATAACAACATACTCAAGCTTGTGAAATAACAACATACTCAAGCTTGTGAAATAACAACATACTCAGGCATGTGAAATAAAAACATACTCAAGCATGTGAAATAACAACATACTCAAGCTTGTGAAATAACAACATACTCAAGCTTGTGAAATAAAAACATACTCAAGCTTGTGAAATAACAACATACTCAAGCTTGTGAAATAACAACATACTCAGGCATGTGAAATAAAAACATACTCAAGCATGTGAAATAACAACATACTCAAGCTTGTGAAATAACAACATACTCAGGCATGTGAAATAAAAACATACTCAAGCATGTGAAATAACAACATACTCAAGCTTGTGAAATAACAACATACTCAAGCTTGTGAAATAACAACATACTCAAGCTTGTGAAATAACAACATACTCAAGCATGTGAAATAACAACATACTCAAGCTTGTGAAATAACAACATACTCAGGCATGTGAAATAACAACATACTCAAGCTTGTGAAATAACAACATACTCAAGCTTGTGAAATAACAACATACTCAAGCTTGTGAAATAACAACATACTCAAGCTTGTGAAATAACAACATACTCAAGCTTGTGAAATAACAACATACTCAAGCTTGTGAAATAACAACATACTCAAGCTTGTGAAATAACAACATACTCAAGCTTGTGAAATAACAACATACTCAAGCTTGTGAAATAACAACATACTCAAGCTTGTGAAATAACAACATACTCAAGCTTGTGAAATAACAACATACTCAAGCTTGTGAAATAACAACATACTCAAGCTTGTGAAATAACAACATACTCAAGCTTGTGAAATAACAACATACTCAAGCATGTGAAATAACAACATACTCAAGCATGTGAAATAACAACATACTCAAGCTTGTGAAATAAAAACATACTCAAGCTTGTGAAATAAAAACATACTCAAGCATGTGAAATAACAACATACTCAAGCATGTGAAATAACAACATACTCAAGCATGTGAAATAACAACATACTCAAGCTTGTGAAATAACAACATACTCAAGCTTGTGAAATAAAAACATACTCAAGCATGTGAAATAACAACATACTCAAGCATGTGAAATAACAACATACTCAAGCTTGTGAAATAACAACATACTCAAGCTTGTGAAATAACAACATACTCAAGCTTGTGAAATAACAACATACTCAAGCATGTGAAATAACAACATACTCAAGCATGTGAAATAACAACATACTCAAGCATGTGAAATAACAACATACTCAAGCTTGTGAAATAAAAACATACTCAAGCTTGTGAAATAAAAACATACTCAAGCTTGTGAAATAAAAACATACTCAAGCATGTGAAATAACAACATACTCAAGCTTGTGAAAGAGATGAAATTTTGTATAATCATCATCAGGTAGCATATCCTGAACAAGATGTAGCAGTCATCACAGCTTTTCGAAACTCCTGTCGATCTTGATCCAGACGTCCTGCTTGTGTTACTGTCATGTTCAGGTGAGGTGGCCTTTGATGTCTTGCGTCTATCTTCTTCTTGGTCTGCCTCTTGTTTGTCGCATTGGCATCATCCCCTCCATTATGTTCTTCTCTAGGCTGTCATGGCAGTTTTTTCTTTAATAGTACGCATAAAAAGATGAAAAATATTTATATCAGATACTCTCCAACACAACGTGACATAAACATATGATTCACATATGTATAGTACATACATTATTCACGTATTCCTCAACAATGTTCAGCATACATCCTTGCTGCTTCACCAGAAGTTCGAGTTTTTTATTGAGAAACATTTGATTCATCACATCCATTGACACATCCTCGGAAGCCATACCTGTGATCTTCATACACAAGAAAATATAAAACATAAAATATTTAAAATAGTTTCATGTGAATTATCCTTCAACATTTCATATATTCAACCATAACAGAAATAAAGGTAACTCTTATATCAGTGTGAATGCATGCATGTCAATATGTACACACTTCATATATTCAACCATAATAGAATGTAATGTATAGGGAAGTGTATTAGGGAAGAAAATAGTGCTTTCTGTACAACCACTAGTGGTATGATGATGGAGGTGACAAGGGCATTGATGTCGCTGGAGAGAGTGCTACAGGTATATGTTTTCTTCCTGACTCTATGTGCATGCCAAAAACGGATGTGCTAGGCTTACATGACGCAAATCAAACAGCAGCACAAAGTATTTCCTGCTCTCCGCAGGAAATCATACGAAATTCTTGTTGGTTATAAGAGAGTGAATGCAGTAAATTATTTCTATGAGTATGTTTCGAAAAGATTCAGTATACACCCGCAGTGGTTGGATTTAATGATGAAATTTGTGGTGAAGAGTTTCCTTCATTTTGTTCCTGGACATGTGGATGTTGGGGAAAATAAATGAACAGAGTGAGTTGTCAGCCTGGCCACAGTGACTAGTGGTAGTTCAATGGGCTGTGCTATTTTTAATGCAATCAAGGAGTTAGACAAGTTGGAAGTTACTGGGTATGTGGTATAGGTCTATTTCTTTGTCTGTGTCTATTGTTATAATGAATAACCTGTAAGTGAAGCATGGTGTTGCAAGAGTTTAAATAAACATGCAGGTATCAAAAGAAGAATTATCAACCGACACAGAACAGGAGCAATCAGTTACCATATGTTGATGGAAATACTGAATATGAGATCGGAGCACCTACGTACGGGTCTGAGTGTCATGATGATGTAGCAACTAACTAGTTAGCTAACTGTGTTCTATGTAAGATCTTCCCACTGGTGGAAAGTATAAAGGTTTCACTATTGGTCCACCAGACTAACCAGCATGCATCAGCAGAGATTTGTAGATGACATGCTTAGGGCATAGATGATAGGTTCCTTACATATTGGGCATTTTCTCTTGTGGCTACCACAAATCACTTCATCAATGTAGTTATGTCTTCATCCACTCTGTGTTTGGTCGTATTTAAATTATGCAGGTCCATAAAAAAGTGTGGTTCAAAATTGTAAAAACTGATACCACCAGATCAAATGGTTGCAGGCTTTCATGATGTTGAATGGTGGTGAGACATGCCTGATACATGCTACAGAAAATAGATCATTTCTTTGACTAAGTCGCAGTCTTTCTCCGAAGATATTGCTGTTAATAATGTAATGTTATGAGTGTGCAGCTACACAGGAAAGTCCTCCAGATGCACGCCACGGCACACAGGGAACAAGAGATCGATTGTTCAAAATTCATTGGAATCGAAACAAAACTACACAGTATGAGACGTTTTTAAGTATTACCGCAGAGAATTGAAGTCTTCTGCTTATGAAGTAAAGCAACCACCCTCCTCACACACACAATTGCATGTACTGCTCGTCACTCCTGGCGGCCTATGTTTTCTTGTGTTCAAAATAATAAAGTCTAAAGTCTAATGTTTGCCTCGGTCAGACACAATTCACAATTTCAATCCTAATTAAATATTTAGACTATTAAACATTCGTAATTGTATTTTCATTTTAATCATAAATTAATGTAGACCTATAAGACTGTACCTTTCTGAGGAAATCTAATATCTTACTATTATCTCACTTTCTATACATTCTCAATGTTGCATTTTCACTTTCGATTTCTATCAGTTTCAGTTTCCATCAGAATGAGATTAGGTCTTTGGGAAAACCCGTTCTGATTTTAGTTAGTACGTGGATCATCATCACTGCAAATTGGACTCGCCCAGAGTTGTTCAGATCTCTCCCGAGTGCATTCGCTATTAAGGGATAAATGTCATGTAACAACCCTGACCAGGAAGTAGGTGGCTGGAGTAACACAGGGCAAATGTCAAGATAAACAAAAATGAGTAGATGTGTTACCAAAATCAAACATAAAACAACGAGAAACAGGGACAGACGACGTACACTATATGGCCTCTTCTTCTCTTTTTCTTCTTTTTCTCGTCTGTTCTTACCCTATTGGCCTCTTTCTCAACATATCTCTCTCTCTCTCTCTCTCTCGTACCATCCTCTTTAGCTCTCCCACATTGAATGTATGTTAACACTCAGTGCCTGTGGCCACTTTTGAGGTAAGTATCTTAATTTATCCTTATTTATCTCATTTTTACTTGCTACCTTTACCTTATCTATTTTACTTGCTACCTTTACCTTATCTATTTTCACTCATCGCCTACTTCTGTGCACTTTCCTCTTCTCACCTCTCCTTTTCACACCCTCTTCCTCCCTGCTATGCTGCTCCATCCTTACTTCCTCCGCTATCTATTAGCTGTCTTTCCTTTCCTCCCAATCATAACAACGTTTGTTTCCATGTAAGATTCGCTGCACTGTTGTCTCTCGTTTGTCCTTATGTAGGCTTTTTTGTCGAAACGTCGTCTGTCCCTGTTTCTCGTTGCTAGGTTGTTTTATGTTTGATTTCGGTAACACATCTACCTATTTTTGTTTATCTTGCATTCGCTATTACACTTCTGCTGACAGTACCGGTCCTCTGGTGGTTGATCATCATTCTTCTGCGCCCTCCAAAATGTACACTTTTAGCAACACCGCATTTAAAACCATGATCTTTAACCCTGTTCATTTTCTTGATTAGGAACAAGCGTCACAGCACTGGGGGCATTCCAATATATGCTCTGCTTGCTGTTCCGTCAGTCATCTAAAAGTGTATAAGCTCAATGTCACAGTCAGTTGCTGATTGCGCGTTCTTCTGATCTTTCCGGAGAGGAAGTACTTTCTCCCATAACCTCTAGTCACTTCCATTTCTATCATTCTTTGAATATTTACATTGACACGTTCGACTTCATCCTCGTCTTCTCGTAGGGTAGCCACGACTGCTCTAATAAATTAAATCCTATCTCTTCTTATCTTGGTGCCGTTCCACGAGGCTTTACCAGCCAACACATTGGCTCTTTCGTTTCCCCTGACTCCAGTATGACCTGGACAGTACATCTATGTAATGCTCTGCGCATTGTTGATAATGTGTACTTACTGCGCAATACATAGGCTTACCAATGCGACCGTCGATGTCATTACTTTTCCTTTTCTGTTATATGTTTTAATTTTGTTTCAATTGTTGTCTTTATAAAGCCATTGTGGTCGAAACGTCGAATTGTGTGTGTCAGTATGTGTGTCTCTAGTGATTAGCAAAACTTTATTACCCTATTTCTGGATCTACCTGCGCTTTGTTGAGCGGGGTCACCCATTCAGTTCTGATCATAGGCCCACACTTCTGTCTTGCTCAGCATGCTTTGAGTCAGAAACTTTGAAAGAAAACTCAGAAAAACCACCCACTGCACATAGGAAGTAAGAGCTAAGTCGCTCGCAATTCCTGGGGTTCCCAATCAATCAATTAATCAATACCAAGAATATCATTCGAAAATGCAAAATAATGAATCAATTAAAACGTTATTTAATTTTAAAGGAACCATGACATGGCTTTGTGATCAGAAGGAAAATAAATACCAAAATTCAATAAATATTCCAACAAAACAGTTGTTACTGATTATATCTTCTTATTTAGCTGAATTTGACCTTATTGCTGTAAATAGTTTGTTACTGAAGAAATGAAATTAATTATTAGGTAAGTAGATTATCCTCCTCTCACACCGGACATGTCAATATGTGCATAGATCTCCGCTTCAGTAATCTCTCAGGGTATGATGATGATGATTCAATCCCGTTTGTTGTCTGCTGGCAGCTCTTAACAGCCCATAGCCCTTCTGGCGAATGCACAGATTCGCCTGTTTTGGCGTTCTGAATCATAGGGCTATGCTTTGAGTCAGAATGCACGCGCGTGAATAGTCTTGAGATTTCAGCCAATGTAATGCCCGCGTTGCTAGAAATACTTCTACCGTTAGACTTCTTGTTGCAGTAAAGCAAAAGGAAGTGTCGTATTCGAAGTCTATGCTTCGAAAGATTCAAACCTATCAGTGTCGGTACGAGTAGGTGAAATCTATAGCATTTTGCAACTTTAGGATGTTACATGTATTTCTTCGTGATTCTTCTGGATACAGCTTCTAAACCTCTGAGCACACCTGCCACCTAGCTCTCACGTGTTGTTTAATCAGGTGCAACAGTTTTATAACCTGGGATAACACCTCTATTAGTGGGTAAAACCGAAACGACATGAGAGCTGACCCCATTAAGATCGACGCAATTAGGGCCGGCCTACCTAAGCTTCTAAACAACATCTAAAGTTTAGGAAACAACATATTAGAATATGAACATGGAATGTTAGAACACTACACCAGTCAGGAAAGCTAGAAAATTTAATATTAGAGGCAGAAGCATTAGATGTAGATATTCTAGGAATAGCAGAGACAAGATGGAAAGATGCTGGGTACACCAGAAAAGAAAATTTTAGTTTTATACATTCAGGAGGAGATTACCATGAACGAGGGGTAGGAATACTGATCAGGAAAGAAATAGAAAAATACATCAGCGGGTACTGGACATATAATGACAGAATGATGTTGCTAAAGATCAAAGCAAAACCGTTTGATCTGGCCATTATACAAACTTATGCACCAACTACAGATTACACTGAAGAAGAAATAGAACAGTACTACGAAGATCTACAACAACTACTCAAACCAGTAAAATCAACAGACATTTTAATAGTCATGGGAGACATGAATGCAAAAATAGGGAAAGGAAGACATAAGAACATTGTAGGGCAATTCGGACTAGGGACAAGAAATGACAGAGGAGAAAGACTTATGCAGTTCTGTGAGGAGAACAATATGATCATATGTAATACATTCTTTGAACATGAAAATAGAAGATTATATACATGGAAAAGCCCTGGAGACAGAAAGAGGAACCAAATAGATTACATTATGATCAACAATAGATTTAGAAATAGTGTCAAAAACATCAAAACATACCCAGGTGCAGATATCAACTCTGACCACAATCCAGTGCTGTGCAAAATATGTGCCAAACTTAAAAAGATAGTAAATAGAGGAGTCCAAGAACACCAGATAGACGCATCAGCACGAAAACAACCAGACATACAACAAAAATACCTTGTAGATGTAAGGAATAGATATGAACATCTAATGATAGAATGCATGGAACAATCCAAAAGGGAAAATTCAGAAGAGAAAATAGACAATAAATGGGACAGCCTAAAGATAAGTATTCAAACATCAAATTAAAATTTACCAACAAGAAATATCAAGAACAAACAAACATGGGTGACAGATGAAATATTAGAGAAAATGACAGAAAGAAAGAAAGCTAAAAATACCCCAAAATACTCAATTATAGACAAGGAGATACTTAACATGTGCAGAACAGCCAAAAAACAATGGCTAGAAACAAAGTGCAGTGAAATAGAGGAGATGTCCATACAACAGAAGACAAAATTAATGCATAAGGAGATAAGACTGATCACAAATAAGAAAAATCCTATAAAAGGGGGTGGCTGCATTAAAGATAAAAATGGTAAAATAATATTTGATAAAACAGAAGCACTCACAAGATGGGCAGATTATGTAACAGAACTGTTTGACGACCAACGGAACAAAAAACCAACAATACACAACAATGATGGACCAGCAATACTGAAATCAGAAGTAGAACATGCAATAAATTCAATAAAATGTGGAAAGGATGCAGGCTCGGACAACATAACAGCAGACATAATAAAAACTCTAAATGAGTTTGGTGTAGATACTATAACAGAAATTTGCAATGACATATACGAAACAGGCCATATACCTAAAGACCTAACATCATCAATATTCATACCACTACCTAAGAAGCCCATGGCTGTGGACTGTACAGAATATAGAACAATAAGTCTAATGAGCCATCTAACTAAAATACTTCTCAAGATAATACATGAAAGAATTAAGAACAAGATAGACATGGAGGTCGGTGAAGAACAATTCGGTTTTAGGAAAAACAAAGGAACCAGAGAAGCTATACTGAGTATCCGGCTAGTGATAGATAAATATATAGAAGTCCAAAAAAGTATCTATATTTGCTTCATAGACTACAGCAAGGCCTTTGACAGAGTCCAACATGAAAAATTAATCAAATGTCTTCAAGAAATAGGCATAGATGGAAAAGACATCAGACTGATTAGAAATATATATTGGGAACAAACTGCATCAATAAGGTGTGAAAACAGCTACTCTCGTTACATAAAAATAAGAAGAGGCGTAAGACAAGGATGCATTTTATCACCAAGCCTATTTAATATCTACACAGAGAATATCTTTAAAAATATAGAAGAAATACCAGGACTCAAGATCAATAGGAAAATAATAAACCTTAGATATGCAGATGACACTGTTCTTTTGGCAGAAAGTGAACATGAACTACAAAGACTAATAGATCAAGTCAATAAATCACGTAATGAATATGGACTGGATATAAATATTCAAAAAACAAAAACCATGATAATCAGCAAAGACATAGAAGAACAGGAGGTAAACATAAACATACAGGGAGAGAAACTACAACAAGTAAAACAGTATCAATATCTTGGACACATAGTCACAAATGATGGCAGATGTGAAACAGAAGTTAAAAGGAGAATAGAAATGGCTAAAAGTACCTTCAATGACATGAGGAAATTATTAATATCTAAACAAATTACAAACAAGTTAAAAATGAGAATTATAAAATGCTACATCTAGTCCATATTAATGTATGGCTCAGAAACATGGACACTAAATAAACAATTAGAATACAAAATTGATGCCTTTGAGATGTGGGTATATCGAAGAATAGGGAGAATATCATGGAAAGAGAATAAAACAAATAAAGAGGTGCTAAAGACACTTAATATGAAGAAAGAACTACTAAGAGAAATAAAGATCAGGCAAATAAAATACTTTGGACACATTAAAAGACATGACACCTTATTGAAGACCTTACTTGAGGGTAAAGTCAAAGGGAAGCGAGCAAGAGGTAGGCAGAGATACAAGTGGGAGAGTAACATCCCACGATGGACAGGTTACAGTCTAGCAGAGTGCACCACCAAGACAAGAGACAGGAGATGTTGGAGATACGTTGCAGCCAAACTTCGTTGCGGTGACGGCACTTGATGATGATGACCTAAGCTTGTGAAGAATGGTCTCGGTAGAGTACGCGGATGATATCACTAGCTGGCACAATAAATGGATACAATAGTGACTGTTAGGCTAGTGGAGTGAACCAATAGAGCATGACGAGGCACTCAGAACGCACTGGTCATCCACCTCATCATGTACTATTTACCAGTAATCTCGATTAGAATGGGGTACCAAGAATAATGATCAGAAATGCAAGATGAGTTAATGAAAAGTTTCTTCTTCTTCTTCTTCTTCTGCGTTCATTCTCAAACTCCTACATATTAGCAGGATAGGGTTGCCAGAACCTTCGAAGCAGAAAGCGGGACAAATGGTACTTTTTTAGACGCGAAAGCGGGACACATCATGTAAAGCATAATAGCCATAGGAAAAGTCAGAGATAGCACACACATAGACTAATTATTATTACATTATAATTCTAATACCTGTACCAGTAATTTTTTTATTAAAAACTTTACTATTGCTGTTGTTTTAGTTCTTCCGAGCTCCACATTTTGTGCAGTTTGAGAATCTTTAAACAGTTTTGAGTTTAGCTTAGTTATGCAGTCCATTGACTTGAAAGACATATGATGTTTTACAATATGATAACACATTGTCAGTTCTGTCGCTGCCACTAATTTACCTTGCTCTGACGATTTAGTCAAAAAATAATTGTCCATAGTACGTGAAGTGTTTGCAGAATACATTCTAGATTTGTGTTTTACACTTCCTATATGTTTTGTTATGTCAGTTCTCCCACCATGCGCGATAGAAATGTAACATTGACATATTTTGCATTCTGCTTCATTCTCACTTCTACCTTGTTTTATGAAAGACCATTCTTCCAAATAGTTTTCTTGGAAAAAACACTTTCTCTTCGGCATTTCCAAATAAAAATAAATCCAAAAAAAGAATTCACAAAATTAGAATGCTCAATTAAAAATGAACAAATTTAATATTTCACAACCACCGGTAACAACAGACTGGATTCCTGGAAGCAACCTCCAGCCTCCAACACATAAAGAAAGAATGAAGCCAAAATTTCTTCTTGCTGCTGGTGAGGATGGCGCGATGTTGTTGAATGAATTATTAGCGCCTACAGGAATACAACAAGGACAAAAGCATGCAGATTGTCACGTAGGCACAGATCACGTGAGCGGCGGTGAGATGGGTAGAGTAAGGCTCGGCGCCTCGCGAAGCCGAAGACGTCATCTTTTGTAAATTTTTAAATAATACCGCCTTCCGCACTAACAATTTTGTGCTGGATATTCTCAAATTTATGAGTTGTATCTTCAAACTTTATTATTAAACAGCGATAGCGCAGGACTCTACAAATAGACGTTTCGGACAAAGAAGCTTCATTTGTAACAAAACTCAAACCAATAATAAATAATTTAAGAAAATATTAAAATTTGTAGGTGAAAAATTTGGCTGGATTAAAAAGCGGGACAAATTGCTGTCCCCCAGACCCTTAGGCGGGACAATTAATTTTTGATGAAAAAGTGGGACAATCCGGAAAAAGCGGGACGGATGGCAACCCTATAGCAGGATGAAGTTTACAAAACGGAGTGCTGTTATGGTTTACATCATTGCTGTGATATCTGCGCCTTTAAGCCTGATACGTCCAATTTCATCATGGCTGTGGGTAACTAACCCTATATGGGATGGGACAGCCAACTTCATCCCATAACCTCATAAGTCGTCTCTTACGACATGAATGGAAGGTAAACAGTGGTGCTATTTTGTGCTCCCCACCTGGGAGCCGGCAACACACGGGCGAATGAAACGTTTGTTTAATATAAAAGAAACAGTGTCATGGTTTTGTGATGAAACGAAAACTAAATAGTTTTTAAATAAACCCAAAGTTATATCAATATTTCAAAGGAAACACTTATTACCACTCCCATAAGCCTATTCTTATTTAACTAAATATGACTTTATTGATGTAAATGTTACTGAAGAAATGAAATTAACTGCATTAACACTAAACGATGAGACTTGAGACAGAATTTTTACACGATAAACGACAAGACTTGTATATGTAAAGCATAAACAGAAATATCTAAAACAAAGAAATGAATTAAAAATTTTAAATTTAGGAATCAGGAAGGCAACGGGGAAAAAAATCTTGTTTCATAAGTGGAACACCGGATGAAAAAATAGGATGAGCACTGGAAACACTGGTCTATACTTACAAATCATAAACGGGTTTTCCCAATGTGACATGGGAGAGAGCCTGAGATAGCACATTTTATGTGAAGATTCAGTGAAAGTGAATTGTGGGATATTCTCAGAAACGGTATAGGTCTAAGATACAATGATAATCCAATTAATAATGTTTAATAGTCCCATTAGCTATACATTTTATTACAGTGAGATTATTTATTAGATTCTATTGGCAGTAGGCCTATAAGCGCATTAGCAATAGGCAAAAAAATTTTGTCCAAAAAGATATATTGAATTATGTCCCTCGATACAAATTCCATGTGCGGAAATTTTTCACGAATCACGTGCATACTATAGTTTTACTATAGTCATACTATAGTTTTACTATAGTTTTACTATAGTATAGTTAATACTATATTAATACTATAATATATACTATAGGTAATACTATAGTTTTTTTTGTAACTATAGTATCTAACTAGTAGGTCTAATCTAATGTTAGGTGTTTTAAGTCCAAATCTTAAATAAGTTCAAATCTAAAATAATTTAAGTTTTGAACTTATTTAAGACTTGGACTTAAACACGTAACACTAGACCTACTAGTTAGATATTAACATTTAAAGTTATGATGATCATTGTGAGCAGTATTTTTGTCATTTTGTGAAATTATGTATGGGGGGGGGGGTGTTCTTCAGAGCTTCATTCTTTCGATTGGAACTAATTGTGAGCAGTGATTCTCTTGTCTCCTGTGTTAAGTGGTGTGTATCTCGAGAGCTTTCTTGCATACTCAGAGTATCATATTCATACTGATAAGACTACAACCGTAACGGCAATGCCTTGTTGTTGTGAGAAAGCCTCCACCTCAGAGATGCTATATTTATGTATGTAATAAGCATGTCCCTCCAGGATCTAATACAATGAACGCATGCGACTATATGGTGGTATCAATTTGTGTAATTGTGAAACACACTGTTTATGCATCTACATAATGCGGCCAAATAGGGGGGGGGGGTGGTCGAGATATAACTGCATAGATGACATGATGTGCGATAACCACAGGAGAAAAAAATCTCAATATGTAAGAATGCCATCTACAAATCTCGAAGTGTAAGCATGCTATCTACAAATCTCAATATGTAAGAATGTCATCTACAAATCTCGAAGTGTAAGCATGCCATCTACAAATCTCAATATGTAAGCATGCCATCTACAAATTTCAAAATGTAAGCATGCCATCTACAAATCTGGGCTCTATCACATATCAGGTGCCTACCTTCTTGTTGTGATTATTTTCCTTAGTTATGTTTATCAGATAACGGGTGTTTATTTATAACTTAACGTTAACCCGTTTTACACACACTGGCCCCCTTCCTAACTCCAGTTGAGTATGTTCCCACTAACGCAATTCTCCTAGCAAATGTCCTAAATAAATAAATATTTGAATTTACTAATAAATACAGTTCCTGATAAATATAGCCAAGGGAAATAATCAAAAGAAAAATAAAAAGGTAGGCACATGATATGTGATAGAGCCTAGAATACACATAGTTAGCTAGATAGTTAGTCGCCAGATCACCATCATTTGTGTTCCGATCTTATGTTCAGTAAGTGGTAATTCATATATGCCACGTGTTTCTTGCAACACTACACTTCACTTTAAGGCCATGCATTCTAGACATAGACACGGAAGAAGAACTAAACCCCATATCTTTCAACTGGTCCAATTCCTTGTATGCATTCAAAATATCAACATTGAACTACCGCTAGTCACCTTGGTGAAGGTGGAAATGTCTCTCTATTTATTCATTATCACCAACAGCCACGTATCCAGGCACAAATATTCAAGTAACTATCTTCAGCACAGATTTCGTCTACTCCAGCCAATGATGTCATAGACAACCTTATTTCATCTTTCCAACACACACATAGAAATAAACTTCGTCCCCTGTGTTCACTCTCTGATAACGAACAAGAATTTCATTGTGATTTCCGACTGGGAGCCTGAAGTACTTTGTGTTTCTGTTTGGTTTGCGAAATGTAATCCTAGCACATCCGTTTTCGGCAGACCTATAGAATCAGTAAGAGAACATACATCTGTACTGTAGCACTCAGATTCTCTAGCCATCTCAATACTTTCGTCACCACCATCACCTACATCGTCATACTACCAGAGGTTGCATAGAAAACACCACTTTCTTCCCTAATAAACTTCATTCTGCATTGAACAGTGAATGTTCAAATAATATGCATGTACCGAACCACCAAAGACCCATCTGTGTAGACAATATAATCTTCATTCATCTCCGGAATTCCCAGTTAGAAATGAGCACATGGTGATATGCTCCCTTGTATAAGATTTACCTTAATTTCTGTTGTAGTTGAATATATAAAATGTGGAAGGATATTTTACATGAAACTATTTTAAATATTCTGTTTATGATTTTGTATGAAGTTTACAGATGGCTTCCAAGAATATGAAAGTGGATGAGATAAATCAAAAATTTCTTAGTGAAAAGCTGGAACTTCTGGTGAAGCAGCAAGAACATATGCTCACAATTATTGAGGAATACGTGAATAATGTATGTGCATTACTTATATGAATCATATGTGTGTGATCATCGTGTTATGTTGGAGAATGTCTGGTATAATATTTTCTCATCTTATGTATGTGTTTTATACAAAATCTCAGTTTCTAGGTCTGAGTATGTTGTATGCCTGTGTATGCTGTAAATTTTTTGGCTGTATCTGTTGTTTTGTTGTATGTCTGAGTATGTTGTAATGTATGCCTGAGTATGTTGTATGCCTGCGTAAGTTGTAAAATTGTTTGGCTGTATCTGTTGTTTTGTTGTATGCCTGAGTATGTTGTAATGTTGTATGCCTGGATAAGTAATTTGGGAATCGTGTCCGTGAATGTGGAGGTGGCAGATGGAAAGAGATTTGACTGCAATAGACAGGCATTTCCGACACCATCAGTACCAACACATTCAGTGGCACTGTCGACACACAGTGACTCTAGTCAGTCCATTCCGAGCAATGGAGGGGCGGCCAATGAAAAAGGCACAAACGGTAGATGCATGACGAGAGATGAAAAGACATACTGAGTACAATGAAAGAGCAGCACAGTGCAAGAGGGCAGCGTTAACTGCAAATAGAAAGTGAAAACGAACCAAGGAAATCGGAACTACAAGCTGTGTTAGCTCGAGACTAGCATCTAGTACTCAGTGCTCCTTACGGGCAGAGACTCATACCCAATCGAGGGCGCACAGGAAGAAAAAAGACCTGGCCCAACTCTAAAGTCGAGCTTTCCTATACCTAAAACATGCTCGCGAAGAGAAAGGGTTCAGCACCCGATGGGCTCAGGCAAAAAAGGGACAACGAAGTCAGCGACAGCCCAACTCTACTGTCGAGCTTTCCTATACCGGAGACATGCTTGCAGAGAGAAAGGATTCAGTACCCGATGGGTTAGGCACAAATGGGACAAGGCCGTTCAGCTTGAGAACGCACCTTGTTCCCAAATGCGTGGTGAGACTCGGACTTGATCGAAGGGGTTCACGATGTTGGTGAACGAAACCTCGGTTAAGGCGAAAGAGCCTGGGTCCAACTCATCTGCCGAGTTCTTCCTTAACCGAAACCAGGCTCGGGGAGAAGAAACGGTTTAGTACCCGATGGGCACAGGCACAGAATGTCCAATTACACAAGGCAAGTTTACGGACTGTTAAATACCTCGTGCAAGGTAGCCGTGAGCGACAATTGTCTCCGCGAAGTCATTATACATCCTCGCGACCATCGACAAATAGGCAGGCTGTCACTGGCTAGGAAAGCCTACTACCCTAATTTAAGGCATGACAAAAACGGATGTGATGGGCCTCGGATGTCCCGATCACTTTGTATCTCGAAAATTGAGTAACCCTTCACACAGGTTCACTCGGTAAATAAGGCTTCAAAAAGACAGGACCTCTGCTAAGACTTCGTTGAACCATATCCTGCTTCATGGACAGTTCCCCGATTAATCCTTCGCTACATGACAGAGCCGTTACTTTGTTGCTGGCGAATGAACGACTGATCACTCAAGATTGATTACAATCCGTTATGTTCACGTTTTTGGACGTATTTTTTTATCTGAATCTTGCTGACCACTCATGTGTATTCACGTTTTTGTCTGCAAATGTTTTCCTATTAATCTAGTTTTACTCTAGTTTGCGACACTCAAGGTTGTCAACAATCTCTTCCAGAATATTTAACTCTATACGCATCCTTTCTTAAACTAACCGTTTACTATCTGAACAAAATAAATGACAGCTGATTTTAGTATTATCCTTAGTCAATTTTCCTTGTCCTACTCCTGGCAAGCTCGATAGTCTGTCACAAAGACAGACAACTCCAACTTCCTCCCACAACATTTAACGAAAAAAGTGGAAATGACAGTTGATAGACAGACTAGACAGGTATATAGAATATAATTAATTTGTAACGTATCTTATCTAAGACATAGCAATCAACCCAGCATGTTTTGGCTGGAACAATTTTCTAATCAATATAAAAACCTCAACTAGTTTGCAATAGCTTACGAAACGGACCAATTGCAAAACAATTGCCTGCGGCGGGGCACGAACCCAGTACCGTGTTCGTCATAGACGAGCTCTGCACCACGCAGCCACAGAGCCGGGCAGATAGATAGATAGCTAGGTGAAACTAGTAGATACTAGCTGTCACGTTCACGTAACACTTGTGGGACATATCTTATATTCTATTCTCATCTCTTCATGTTCTATTCTCATCTCTTCATGTTCTATTCTCATCTCTTCATGTTCTATTCTCATCTCTTCATGTTCTATTCTCATCTCTTCATGTTCTATTGGAATCTGGGGATGACAGTGAGTGATTTATATTTCATATTTTTAAATATATAAACTATTTCTTGTCATACAGGTAAAAAAATCAGCAGAACATTGGGCAGTTGAGAAAGACAGTGGACGGGAGTTCTACGAGCTGCTACACACAATAGATGATGCAGTTCAATTTTTAAATCTGAAATCTGAAGAAATCGCAGGTAATGTTTTATTTTAGATAAGAAATATTTATTGGACATCAGTCGTAAACATTATGTAGGGATGTTTACAATTATTGAATAGAGTGCCGTTTCTAATACAGTGAAGATGGAGATGGTGAAATCATCTCTCTGTATTTTAATAAATTTTGTGTATTTGTTTCTTCAGCGGTTGTTTCTTGATAAAAACCCTTCTTGGACTGTAACGTAGAACAAATCCTTGTTAAAATTCTTTTGTTTTCTTTTTTTTTCCATTAGTTATATTATTTGTTATTTATTAAATAAACCAGTAACAGTAATACATTAATTGTTATATATTAGTTAAACCAATAACAGTAATAATTTATTTTTAGTTATTAGTTAAACCATTAACAGTAATACATTATTTTAGTTATCATTTTACATTTACACATTTACTAGTCAACTCATGAATGATTTGAAACATGATAATGATGTCAATGAAATACTTTTTGAGTTACATATTTACTTTTCTGACTGCAGTCATAATACATGATACATATTTTCAGCTGTTTCTTTTACATCTTCAACAGAGAATAGCAGTAGTAGAGCAAATATTCACTCAGGACAAGCTGTTATGGTTAAATCATCGATGGACAATGCATCTCAAGAAATTGTTAAGAACAGAGAAGGCATCAAAGTTCCATCTGACATGAGGACATGGTGTACAACACAAGAAGGGAGGCTAGAACACAATGAAAAGCAAGTAAGGGAAATAGCTGCAAAATTAGATCAAGTTGAAAAACTTGGATCAAAGTTTCAAAATTTGGAAAAGAAATTGAAAAATGTGGCAAAAAATCAAGAGGGTCTACAAGATGAGATCAGCTCTAGAATAAATGAAAGTCTGGAAAAGAAGATGAGAAAACTAACGAAACATCAAGAAGAGATAGAGGATAAGATTAGTTCTAGCATAACAGAAAGTCTGAACATGAAACTGACAGATATAATTAGTGAGATGGAGTCGCTGAAGATTTGTGTGGATAAACATAGTTCAGATTTAGAAATGATCTTATCCAGAAATAATGGATTTGAGATGGATATAGCTAATCTGTCCCAAGAAGTCCATTTAAACAAAGAAACTATTGAAACTTTATCAAGAAAAGAAGAAAACAGTGCAGTAACCATTCAAGAAATTGAAGACAAACTAATGTCAATGGAAACAGTAAACAAGAAATGTTTTGAGGACACCCAGCTGGAGTATGAAACAAATGTAAGTAAACATAGGATACTTATAGTTGTCATCATTTCTGGTAATTATTTATCCTGATACTCACCCCAGTAAGAGAATATGGTTACAAGCTCTGTAGGAAGTTTTATATATTCCCTGTCTGTTGTTTCTGTGGGGGTTGCTATGTGTTACTCAATGTAATGCCAATAAGTAAGTATCTGAACTGTAATGGTTGCCATGCATGGCTAACCTCATCTACAAAAGTCCACTAAGTAGAGACTATAATATAGTACACTTATTTATAATAAAAAAAAGGACCATCAAGTGATTGTCATGAACTAGTTGGCCCAGAAGTCCGTGTTCAGCTCCTGACAGAACGTGATGATCCTGGGATACTGTCACACTGATATTTCTCACTTCTTGGACTGTTTGTTGTTTGTTTGCATTCATTCACAATTATCACGAATTTCATGAGATTTCCTTTAGAGAGCATGAACTACTTTGTGCTATGGTTAAATTTGCACCTGTAGTCTAGCTCATCAGATTTCAGCTAGTCTCTAATTTAGGTGGGTTTCACTGCCCTGTGACAGTCTTAATATCTATTGCTAGGTGGCAAATGTATATTGACTACGCCATGACAGTTTATAATGCACTGTCCCCTTTGGACTGTGCAGGCCAAATCATGTCCCTGGGTTATAGTCTCAGAGGAGGTGGTAATCATGGATTTAGGCTTAAGTCAACTACATCTACCTCACAGGTGTTTCGCTGCCAGTGAAATTGTCTCGCGTAATTAGACATATTGTCCCAGTGCACATCGGGTACTGAACCTTTTCTCATCTGTGAGAATCATTCTAGTATTGGAAAGACTCGACAGTAGAGTTGGCCCATGTTCGTTCACCCTATTAGCTGAGGTATCATTCACCGACATCGTAAATCCCTCGTTTAAATATGAGTCTCTATACATATTTAAGAACACTAGATCTTAAATAGTCCTCACGATCAGAGGATTTTGAGATGAATAAGCATGAGTCAATATCAAGATTGCGAGAATTGTGAGTGAGGATGGGCGTGGCCCGAAGAGAACCCCTGACAAAGAATTCAAAAAGAGCAGCGAATCAACATACAACAGGAACCATGACCTGTTATACCCTGAGATATTTACTGAAGCGGAGATCGGAGCACCTATGGATGTGTCCAGTGTGCAAAGATGATAATCAACATACCTAATACCTAATTTAAGAGCACCAGCGATTAGAAGCTTGTTCTCGAGCTGAACAGTCCTTTAGTACCGATTTCCATGTAGAGTTTTCTCCATTCTATTTGCACATTGCACTATAATCTATCACTGTGCTACCTTCTAGTACCGCACTGCTCTCTCATTGTATTCAATATGTTAGCCTTACTTCACCTGAGACGCGCACACCTTTTTCGATATTCATGACATCAGCTCACATCATTGGGACATGATCATTGCCCCCCCCCCCCACTTCCAATGCATCTTCATTTCAGTTGACAGAGTATGAGGGCCTTGCATTACTGTGTGTTGACAATGTCTCTATGGATGTGTTGGCACAGAGGTGTTGAAGATAGTTCTTGTCTGTTTGCAGGCATTTCTCATTCCATCTATAGCCTGCACATCCATGCTACCTTAAATTGTTGGACACAGAAACACAGCATAAGCAGCTGTAGTTTTGTTTCTAGGGTGCATCACAAGCAAATTTTTAATTGGTTGGTTGCTGATCCAGCAACTACATGCGTAGAAGTTTTTAGTATATTGGTTATCTGCTAACCCTAGGTCTGTACGAAAGCAATGTGGTACTCTTCGCACCCCACCTTCTGGGACTAAATATGAATCTATAAATCACCCTAACACAATTAAGTCTTCCTCTGTGTTTGTTCTCAAACTCCTGCACATTATCAGGATGTAGTCTGGAGAACGGAATGCTTTGTCATGGTTTACAGCATTTCTGCAATATTTGCGCCGTTTTGCCAGATACATTCAACTTCAGCATAGATTTGGGTCACTGACCCTATATGGAATGGGACAGAAAACTCAATCCCATAACCTCCTTAGTCGCCTCTTACGACATGCGTGAAAGGTAAATAGCGTTGCTAATCTTTGCTCCTCTCTTGGGCCTCAGCAACACATGGGCACAATTAAGTCTGAGACATCGTCAAACCTTATACGAGTCTGAGTCACCTCTGCTACTCAACTGATGAGGACATGTGTATTTGTCAGAAAGTGTATGGTCGGTCAAGAGTTACCTGCTCACAGCTAAAGGCATTATTTCATCATCATCATAATTATTATTATCACAGTTGTCGTCAGTTGTCCGATTTATAAATAAATGGAGGTCTGTGCATTGACAATCCAATATAGTAGCCCTAGGTACTGAATATAGGAGCCCTAGGTACTGGCGGGCCATCTGTTTATCGATGGAAATCGTAAGTTGATCTTGTAAAATGCAACCACAGATCTATCTGAGAGTTGCTGTAATGACGTTAACATTTCCTGTGTGATAATAATGAATAAGTCAATAAGTAATAATAATAATAATAAGATGGGCATGACCTGTAGAGAACCACTGACAAAGAGCTCAAAAAGAGCAGTGAACCAACATAGAACCGGAACCATCAACCATTATACCCTGAGAGATTTACTGAAACGAAGATCTGAACACCTATGGACATGTCCAGTGGGTGAAGAGGATAATCAACAGACCTAATACTCAGGCACAAATGGGACAAGGTCATTCAACTTGAGAACAAGCCTTGCTCTCAAATGCATGGTGAGACTCGGACTTGGATGAGGGGTTCACGAAGTCGGAGAACGATACCTCGTCTAAGAAGGTGAAAGAGCATGGGTCAAACACCTCTGGCGAGTTCTTCCTTAACCGGAACCAGGCTCACGGAGGAGAAAAGGTTCAGTACCCGATGGGTACAGACACAAAACATCTAATTATATGAATAAGTTCATTGGCTGTGGAACGCTTCGTGTGAGATAGACATGAATAAGTTCATTGGCTGTGGAACGCTTCGTGTGAGATAGACATGAATAAGTTCATTGGCTGTGGAACGCTTCGTGTGAGATAGACGTGAATAACAATCATCTCAGCAAAGCATCAATACAGACCTGCACACCCATCAACAGAAAGACAGACCTGCACACCCATCAACAGAAAGACAGACCTGCACACCCATCGACAGAAAGACAGACCTGCACACCCATCGACAGAAAGACAGACCTGCACACCCATCGACAGAAAGACAGACCTGCACACCCATCGACAGAAAGACAGACCTACACACCCATCGACAGAAAGACAGACCTGCACACCCATCGACAGAAAGACAGACCTGCACACCCATCGACAGAAAGACAGACCTACACACCCATCGACAGAAAGACAGACCTGCACACCCATCGACAGAAAGACGGACCTGCGCACCCATCGACAGAAAGACAGACCTGCACACCCATCGACAGAAAGACAGACCTGCACACCCATCGACAGAAAGACAGACTGTCACAGGCTAAGGAAGCATACTACCCGAATTAAAGGCATGATGAAAACAGATGTACTGGACCTCGGATGTCCAGATCACAGCATGAGCCAACTGAAGCACAAATAACACAGTTCTACTGTGGAACTTGCAGTACCACGTACTTCACGCTCCCCGTTGGTTACTACAAACATCAATATCAATAATCATTGTTTTTTTTAAAATTCTGTTGATTAATTAATTTGAATAAATGTATTGTGACAGAATGAAATATTAAATACTTTTTCTACTGTTGCAATTTTTCAGTTTCAAATTGTGTGTCAAATTTTGGCTAGCAGATTGCAACCTCTAGAAGAACTTAGACGAATTCTAAATGAAAGATCCAAGGCAGAAGATAAGAATATGACACAGGTGAATGAAATACTTACCTGAATTCTTGAAATATATATTTTTTGAAATAATGAATAAGAGAATGATTTGTCACCGACTGAACAATAATTATTTGTTAATTCTTCTTCTGCGATCAATTGTTAAACATCCATTCCAATATTGATCATGTGTATAGCGGTTTGTTTTAGATCATCATGGTTTCCAGGTACTACACAACAACTGATAGCACATCTTGGTTTCCAGGTACTACACAAAAACTGATATCCCATCTGTTTTACTACTAAACTTCTACGATTTATTGTTAAACATCCAGTCCAATATTGGTCGTTTATGGAGCGATATGTTTTAGATTATCTTGGGTTCACCACAACTTGTTCTGCAGAGATGCCTGTGTGGACTAGATTGTGGTTCTGTGAATAGCGAAACAGGAACAATTCTTTAGTATGTGTTCTGGTGTCTGTGCTACTGCTATGCTCGATGTAGGCCACAGATTCACTGAAACTGATCCAGTGTAAATTTACTTTTAGACAGCAAGTCCTGTTCTCAGTCAAAATATGACTTATTCATTTCTTTTCAATTTATTAATCTTGTCTTGCTTGGAGCTGTAGTTTCCACTGAAGCTGCATAGATTGTTTTTATATTAAACTTTTATTTCCCTGAAGCTTTGAGTTATGCGAGACTTGAGTCCTGTTTTTGCCAATTCGTCTGCTTTTTCATTATCAGAGATGGTACAAAGTGAGCTGATAATCTTTGTTGTGTTAATTTATTTTATCTAGATAATTCGAAGATATTTTGTCTGCTGTTGTGAATGACTTTATATTTTTTTGGTATTTAGATGGCTTATAATACTCATCTAGAATCAGTGAACAGAAAATTGAGATTTTATAGGTATAGACTTGAATGTTGAGTATTTAAACATAGCTGTGAGTATGGTGGTTGCATTTACCCTGAAATTTGTACATGTTATTGCTGTGGCATAAGATATTTTGCACGTGGTGTCATCTGTAAATATTATATATATTCCACTGCCGACATTTATTGTGACGTTTGCTGCTGATCCGTTTCTGTACAAGTGTCCAGATATTTCTGGCATATTGAACTTTTAACATTTTAAGTGATAAATCTCTTTGTTTATTTTCTTTTTGAGCGGTTTTGAAGTTCATGTTTGATATTTCAGAGAATATTTTGTGATTTTTTGTTTGTTTAGTGCTAGGGGTTCAGGAGATAAAACCTTTACACATATCAATATAATTGTATAGTGACTTAGTATATTGCATAGGGTATGCCTACGTGGTTTTCTTTCCAGGTATTTTTGAAACTTCCGTAGAAGACTGTTATTAATTGTTAATAACAATTATATAATAATAATTAAAACAATTAATAACAAGATAATTTTTTATTTTATTTCCATATCTAGTGGTGTGTGATTTGTAATAAATTAACAAAAGAAAATTTAATCAATGAAATTATATTATTTAATTATTGTAAACCTAAATTTGCAGGCGCAAGATCTAGTTCAGAACGTTGTGTCTGCATCACCAAGTGGTGAAAGCCTGGGTAAGCTGTGTGTAATATATGATTGAAATTAGAATGAAAAACAGAACAGTTAGCGTAGGGGATGTCCATAAAGTACGAGGCGTGTTCAAATGAAAACGGGACTTGTTACACCACGCGTGATAGAGCGCACTGATATTGATGACATTTTGCACTAGTAATGAGTATCCAATAATTTACATACGGTCACGTGTTCATCTTCCCAGCATGCATATGTGCTGCAGAGGACTGTTAACAATATGGCGGGTGTGATTCCGAACCCGTCCAAAGTGAATCAGCGTGCTGTGATCCAGTTTCTTTCATTTGAAGGATGTCAAGCAGTAGACATCCATCGGAGAATGAAGGCAGCATATGGTGACAAATGTTTGTCGAGGACCAGAGTGATGGAGTGGGTGCGTATGTTTAAAGACGGAGGTTTCTGCTGGGAAGGTTATGGTGACTGCATTTTTTGACCATGAAGGGCTTTTGTTGACTGATTTTAAGGAACATCAATGCCGCCCATTATAAAGACACTTTAGACAAGCTGCATAAGGCCATCAAGGCTAAGCGACCAGACAGACTTTCTCAAGGTGTGATTCTTCTCCACGACAACGCTCGTCCGCACGTCGCAAAAATTGTGCAGGAAACATTGGCAAAGAAGAATTGGGAAGTTCTTCATCACCCAGCCTATAGTCCCGATTTATCCCCGTGTGATTTCCATTTGTTCGGACCGTTGAAGAAAGCACTAAAGGGACAGCGATTCAACAGCGACGCAGACGTGAAGACAGCGGTGACCACATGGTTCAGAGAACAGCCACGCAACTTTTTCTCGGACGGCATTCGACGTCTACCTAAACAGTGGGATGCTTGCCTAAATGCAGACGGAGATTTTTTCTGATGAACCCAGGTGCATTCTTATTCACAATTGGTTGCTTTGTTCAATTCCGTTGAAAATATTAAATTGCGTATGATACTTTTTAAATAAATCCACAAGTCCCGTTTTCATTTGAACACGCCTCGTATGTCAACAATTAGAGGATATGGAGGGGGGGGGTCTTAAATAATTTGACAGTTGTTGACAACAAGGGGATGGAGTATGGTGTGTGTTTTTTTTACACAAATGTTAGTCAGCAAAACTGTTTTTATACACCAAATAATTTGTTTGAATTTGAAATATTTTTATACACCAAATAATTTGTTAGAATTTGAAATATTTTTATACACCAAATAATTTGTTTGAATTTGAAATATTTTTATACACCAAATAATTTGTTTGAATTTGAAATATTTTTATACACCAAATAATTTGTTTGAATTTGAAACACTTTTATAATAGAATGAAAAACACTATGTCATTATCATCATCGTGTTGTGGAAAATGCCTTTATTGGTGGATGAAGGTGACCTGAAAATCTTTGACATTAAATGACAAGGGGATTTAGTGTATTCAACAAACGTTAACGATGCTGTTTCTTATAATCCAATCAAATTATGTGAGTTTGAAATATTTTTCTAATAAAATGAACACTTTATATAGTTTTTATTACCCGTATCCTTTTCTGCAAACAACTTATGGGGGGGGGGGGGCCTCATGGCATAATAAAGCAGGGATGTTCCATGAAGTTCTTGACTGTTGTTGACAGATGGTTAGCGGGTTAAAATATGGCAAACAGTTTTAACATAATTTATAAATAAATCCCATATATTAGAGATATAATAATGACAGTTGTTTCACACTCATGTTCCCAGGAAAACACACACAAGAATTTGGCCACGAATAATCACAAATCAGGAATTGTTAAATTTGAAATCATTCGAATAATGTGAAGGTCATTGTTGTGTCCTTAAGGTGATGGAATTTGGTAGGTCATATCTTCAGAAGAGAGACAGATGATGTCAAATTTAAACGGTTCTCAGAGGTTAAAACATTAGGGCAACACAGGATAGTGTGTCAGAGGACAGCATAAGCAGAAGTGAAGCTGTTTGGACAGAGTGCATGGTGAGGGGGTGCTCCTTGACTGAGTACGGTGCAGAAAGTGTGTTTTTACACATACTGCTGGTTGCACTTTGGGAAGACATACAAATTAATACTGTAATCAGATTCTGCTTTGAGAGAATTTATCATGGAAATAAGAAATAATAAGTAGGTCTCATGCATCTGTTGATATGGCCTGAAAAGTGAGAAAAGAAAATGAATACTGTTTACCTTCCATTCATGTCTTATGAGGTGACTAGGGAGGTTATGAGGCGGAGTTAGCTGTCATATTCCAAATAGGGTCACAGTGACCCAGAAGTCATGCTGAAGTCGGATGCATCAGGCCAGAAGATGTATACCATGATACAACATATTCCGTTCTCTGACCTACATCCTGCTCATGTGTGGGAGTTAGAGAACTAATAGAAGAAGTTGTAAAATGTGTGTTCAAGGGCATCACAGAATAGTAATAGTGTCCTGCCATGCATGTCGTAAGATACAACTAAGGTTGATTAGATATGAGTTTAATTAAACATCCACGATTCTAAACATCAAAAATACTAAACAACCTCTTGGTTACTTAGAACATTATGTTTTGGTAACAAGAAAAGAAAAATATGTGCTTTCAAGAAAGACATACATGGCAAATAATTCAAAATTCACTAGAGCCAATTTTGGAAATCCTACAGACTTGGCTATTAAAGGAAATCATGGACAAAAATAGAAGAAAATATTAGTAACAAGTACAAGAAGGATGAGTAAGACATGGACATGCATAGATAGAGAAATGGAAAATAGATAGAAAAATTGAAGATACATGGGCATCTGTGGCTATGTTGACGGCATAACCTACAGCTAAAAAAATGTAAACAATGCTTATCTATGTTTAGCTTTCATGTTGGTGTCCAGTGTACATTACAGGAAGCAATTACCTCGTATGCCTGGTCTACTAGCGATATGACTAAAGACTTCCACTGTTCAGTAGAAGTGGTAAAATGCTGAAAGTATTACTTATCACATGGTGAAATACTGAAAGTATTACTTATCACATGGTAAAATACTGAAAGTATTACTTATCACATGGTGAAATAATGAAAGTATTACTTATCACACTTAAGTTGGATGTGTCATGCTATTGATGCAAATAAAATGCCAACATAATTTGTATTTGTCTCTTTGACTACAACCTGCTGGACCACTTTTTCCTGCTGTAAAAAAGAAGGGAGTTTGAGAACAAAGCAAAGAAAATAATTACAGGAAATGGTTCTTCATTTTTCAGTATTCTCCCTTTTTACTAAGTGAATAGTGTATTTCAATTCCCAGAAATTATGATCACTATAGCTATTGTATCCTTGTGTACAGTGGGAATGTGTCTCAAGAGTTTTATTTCATGCCCAGAAACTGAAACTCTTAGCAGTGTGCTGTGCTCTGACAAGAGCCTGCTAGAATCAAGGCTATATTGATCTCTGTATGATTATTGATCTTTCTCTGATATTGAGCTAAATCGATTTTGTACGTCGGGATTAACTTGGTTTACTGAATGTTCACTACAATTGCACTGGAATCCTTATAGGATGTACATTTATAATAACATTTCCCTTTTTAAAGACACTTTTCATAATCTCCAATTAGTTTATTTTAGGGTTTATGTAATTATAAAATATTAAATGTTGTTATTGCAGCAACAGTTTACAGTTCTTGGCCACTCTGTTGTCAAGGGATGCCACTAATGGCCAGATAAATGGAACACCCTATGTGAAACAAAACAACAGCTCACAAACACATGCATATATCAAACATTGTCATTGGGTCAAAGAGCATGAGTCTATAGAACTATGAACCATCAACTACTGTATACACACATAATACGAATTATCATGCAGTGACAATTAATAATGTAGTGTTTGACAAAAGAACAGCAAGATGCAGTTCTGCATATTGTGTGACAAAATTGGTTCTTTTTTTCAGAGACCCCGTCATCTAGAGAATGTGTTGGTTTCTCTGCATATACATTCCTAATAAAAACAGAAGCGAGCATAAATACAGTAACTTCTTATACAATTAAATGTAATATCGGTGGTCACTTTAATGCAACATCTGGAGTGTTTACAGCACCTAACGCTGGAGTATATGTTGTCAGTCTCATACTTACACAGAGTGAGAAAGATAATTTTAACTGTCATTTTTTTGTTACATATAGTGATGGTAAAAAAAGGTCCTATGTATGTGAAACATCATTAAGTGCAAAGAGACTTCATTCAAGTCACCTTGACTTAGTTAAAATGAAGGCCGGGGATAAACTCTTTGCTGTAGTTTATGGAATTAATTTAAAATTAGAAAACTTTGTATCTGTCAAATTTTCTGCTTTCATGATTGGATGAGGAAAATACAAGTACTAGTGTAACAGTGTGATAGTATTCTGGGTAAATTATATCACTAAAAATATCACATTAAAATGTCAACTGAAAACCACAGCAATAGTAACTAAGTGATGTAAAATGTGACTAACAACTACAGGGTTTAGTAACTAAGTGATGTAAAATGTGACTAACAACCACAGGGTTTAGTAACTAAGTGATGTAAAATGTGACTAACAACCACAGGGTTTAGTAACTAAGTGATGTAAGATGTGACTAACAACCACAGGGTTTAGTAACTAAGTGATGTAAAATGTGACTAACAACCACAGGGTTTAGTAACTAAGTGATGTAAAATGTGACTAACAACCACAGCAATAGTAACTAAGTGATGTAAAATGTGACTAACAACTACAGGGTTTAGTAACTAAGTGATGTAAAATGTGACTAACAACCACAGGGTTTAGTAGTGAAGTGGCATATCACAAGAGCCAGTGTTGCCAAAACAACATGTTTCCTTTTGGAAAGCCTACAGACTTGGCTATTAAAGGAAATCATAGAAAAAAATAACAAGAAAAAGCTAGTAACAGATATAAGAAGGATGAGTAAGACAGGAACAGACATGGAGATGCATAGATAGAAAAATGGAAAATAGATCGAAAAATAGAACATACGTGAACATCTGGGGTTTATTGATTGCATAACCTACCGCTAACAAAATGTCAACCATCCTTTTTTATGTTTAGCTTTCATGTTGGTGTCTAGTGTACAGTACAGGAACCAATTCTCTCGTATGCCTAGTCTACTAGCGATATGGTTAAAGACGTTCACTGTTCACTAGAAGTGGTAAAATACTGAAAGTATTACTTATCACGTGGTGAAATACTAAAAGTATTACTTATTATGTTGTAAAATACTTAAAGTATTACTTCTCACGCTAAAGTTGGATGTGTCATGCTATTGGTACAAATAAAATGCCAACATAACTTTTTTCATCTCCTTGACAACATCCTGCTGGACTACTTTGTGCTGCTGTAAGAGAGAATGAGAGTGAATACAAACCAAAGAAAAAGAAAGAAAGAAAAAAATTACAAGAAAGGGTTCTTCATTTTTCAGTATTATCCCTTTTCACTAATTGAAGTTTATTTCAATTCCCAGGAACTATGATCACTATAGCTCTTGTATCCTTGTGTACAGTGGGGATGTTTCTCCAGAGTTTTATTTCATGCCCAGAAGTTGCAACTCTTAGCAGTGTGCAGTGCTCTGAGAAGGAGCCTGCTAGAATCAAGGCTATATTGATCTCTGCATGGTTGTTGGTTTGCTATAATTAAAAATCTATTGATCGTTTTGTAGTGGTTCGTCTGGTAGAATAACAAATCTATTATAGCCTATGTATCATGGTTGGTCTGATAGAATAAAAAATATATTCTCTGTATGGTGGTTGGTCTGATAGAATAAAAAATATATTCTCTGTATGGTGGTTGGTCTGATAGAATAAAAAATATATTCTCTGTATGGTGGTTGGTCTGATAGAATAAAAAATATATTCTCTGTATGGTGGTTGGTCTGATAGAATCAAAGATCTATTGATCTCTCTCTGATATTGAACTATATTGATTTTTGAACGTAGGGATTGACTTGACATACTGAATGTTCACTACAATTACAGTGGGATTTATTTTATAGGATGTACTTTTATAATAAAATTTCACTTCAAAATCTCAAATTAGTTTATTTTTTGGTTTATGTAATTATAAAATAACAAATTGTTGTTATTGCAGCAACATTTTGGGTTCTTGACCACGCTGTTATGAATAGATGCCACTAATGGCCAGATAAATGGAACACCTTATGTGAAACAAAACAACAGCTCACAAACATGCAATATCAAACATTGTCATTGGGTCAAAGAGCATGAGTCTATAGAATTATTAACCAGCAACTAGAGAATCTATTGTATACACACAAAATAAGAGGGACCGTGCAGTGACAATTAATAATGTAGTATTTGACAGAAGAACAAAATAGTTGCACTTCTGCTTGTTGTGTGACAAAATTGGTTTTTGTTTTTTTTCAGAGTCCCCGTCATCTAGAGAATGTGTTGCTTTCTCTGCATATTCATACCTATTAGAAGCAAAATCGAGCAGAAATACAGTAACTTCTTATAGCATTACATGTAATATTGGTGATCACTTTAATGGAACATCTGGAGTGTTTACAGTACCTGACGCTGGAGTATATGTTGTCAGTGTCATACTTTCACGGACTGAAAGCGATACATTTGACGGTTACATTTATCTTATATGTAATGATGGTGAAAAAAATTCTTATCTAGGTAACACATCATTAAGTGCACTGATACTTCATTCAAGTCACCTTGAAATAGTTAAAATGAAGGCCGGTGATAAACTTTTTGCTGAAGTTTATGGAATTAATGATGTAAAGATAGAAAACTTTGTATCTGTCAAATTTTCTGCTTTCAAGATTGGATGAGGAAAATACAAGTACTAGTGTAACAGTGTGATAGTATTCTGGGTAAATTATATCACTAAAAATATCACATTAAAATGTCAACTGAAAACCACAGGGTTTAGTAGCTAAGTGACGTAAAATGTGACTGAAAACCACAGGGTTTAGTAGCTAAGTGATGTAAAATGTGACTGAAAACCACAGGGTTTAGTAGCTAAGTGACGTAAAATGTGACTGAAAACCACAGGGTTTAGTAGCTAAGTGATGTAAAATGTGACTGAAAACCACAGGGTTTAGTAGCTAAGTGATGTAAAATGTGACTGAAAACCACAGGGTTTAGTAGCTAAGTGACGTAAAATGTGACTGAAAACCACAGGGTTTAGTAGCTAAGTGATGTAAAATGTGACTGAAAACCACAGGGTTTAGTAGCTAAGTGATGTAAAATGTGACTGAAAACCACAGGGTTTAGTAGCTAAGTGATGTAAAATGAGTATAAATAACCAAAATATTGATGTCCAACACAATAGAAAGTATCACAGTAATTCTTTCAAAGGTTTCCTTACAAAAACCATTGCCAAAATGGCTGCTCTGCATCTTTTCAACTAGGTGCAGAAGAATGCGTTCAACAGAAATGAGAATGACAAAAATGAAAACCCAAAGCACAAGATGAAAAATCCAGAAATAAAGAAAGGGGACACCAATCACGATGCCAAGAATGGGTAGGGGGGTAGTGGGCTGGAGTTAAAGAGGATAAGACAGAGAAAGAAATCAGCATGTGGGGGGTGGGGACTACACATAGACACGGAGAACATATGAATGTGCAAGGAAGAATAGCAATTGATAGCATGTGGGATAGACTCACATGAAAATATATACACATCAACATACAATCACACAACCAAATATAAATATACACATTCCTTCAGAATAAACATAAATACTTAAATATACATGTACACATATATACAAACATCTAAACATATACATATAAGTAGTACTGATATGAAAGCACATATGATATGTAAATACATGAGCATAAGTGCCCATGCAGACAGCAACACATACATGCATATATATCAAATATAAACACACATTTACATATATATATATATACACACATATATACACACACACATCTGTAACTGGTTTGTTACGTTGCTATTCTGGTGACCGGTAACGCCAGTCTTTGAAATATGGACTCATTTGTCACATGGGAGGGAGTCTTACGACCACACGGGATGATCATTAATCACCGTTTTGTTTGATTTACCTATCAATTTTTTTTGGTAAAAACCTCTACTCCCATATTCCATTGATCCTTGTATAGTCCGTTCAGAATCGTTTGCCGAGATGTTAAATTATTTTTATCAAAAACGTATTGTTCATTTGGATTGATCATTTGAAGTTAGGTTTAGAATAATAATGTCGCTATAGAAATATTTTTTTATCAAAGAAATGTGATCCAGTATCAAAGATACCTTATTTAACCTATATTTAAAAAAAGTTAATCTCAATTATAAACAACCGCTGGATTATGTAGATGTTTACATCTCACAGCTGATTATTAAATATAAAGGCATGACCCTCACGGTAGAATGTGCACCGTTCTAAAAGTAGTTGTTTCCACTGTACATTTGTATAAAGCAATGTTACATATGGAAATTCCCGTTTAGCACCAAATATTATTTTTCCTGAACTTAGAATTATGTGAAATCAAAAACGGATATTGACTCGATTTCAAGTCACAAGTCAGAGGCACGTCTCAATATTTACAGAATGTAGGCGGCACTAAGCATATTACCTTCTGCAAGTCTATGTGAGAATGAATCTGAAAGCGAAATATTTTACTGAGCATAACATTGCTATAAAGATTTATCAATACTTCTGCAGAGAGCGTAAAAAGGGACATCTTTATTGTTCTTTATCAAATCCTGAGAAGAGAACAATGCATATTTTAGGTTTGTGTAAACGTTCATTTGATCGAATAGTGGAAGCAAGCGGATATTTATTGCCAACAAATTCACGAAAGCAAGGAAGGAAAGAAAAGATAGACAGTTTCGATAAGGACCTAGTAAAAAGAGAAATATGTAGAATGTTTGATAAAAACGAAGAAGTGACACTTAGAAAGTTGAAGATTTGGCTGAAAACTAATAACGACATTGAAATATCAAAAACTTTATTATGGAAAACTGTAAGAAATGCAGGCTTCACCTTTAGAAAGTATGCTGGTGGAAAAAACATTATTTGTGAAAAGCCACATCTGGTAGCTCTTAGAAGCAAGTATTTACGTGAAGGGAATGCGCGAGAATGGTTATGATATTGTGTATTTAGATGAAACTTGGATCAACGCTCATCATACAAATGAAAAGGAATGGCAGTTAGCAGATGGAAGTATTAAAAGATCAGTACCAAGTAGTAAAGGGCAACGTTTGATAGTTGCACATGCAGGTAGCAGACATAATGGGTTGTTGCAGAATGCTCATCTAATTTTCATTTCAAAATCCATTGACAATAGAGACTACCACTCCGAAATGAATGGGCACATATTCGAAGACTGGATCGAAAAAAGTATTCTTCCAATATTAGATAGACCTTCTTGTCTGATAATGGACAATGCTTCATACCATAACGTAGTGAACGTAGAAGATAGAATCCCAACATCATCAAGTACAAAAGATGCAATCAAAACGTGGCTCATAAAAGAACACATACCATTTACCGACAGGTACTTGAAACCCGAATTGCTTAACCTTGTAAAACAGACACAACGAACAAAGAGATTTAAAATAGACAAGTTAATTGAAGAACATGGTCATAGATGTTTGAGACTACCTCCATATCATGCACACTTAAATCCTATAGAGCTAATTTGGGCAAAAGTTAAAGGACACGTAGCATCTACAAATACAACTTTCAAATTATGTGATATTGAGACTCTTACAAATCAGGCTCTATCAAATATACATAAAGACTACTGGGTGAAATGTGAGGATCATGTGTTACGCCAAGAAGAGGAATATTGGAAAAAGGAAGGTTTGTTCAAAAAAATGTTATAAGCAAACCATCAACCATTACTTATAAAAATTAGCCCGCTTGATTCAATACAGAAGTTCAGATATCTTGGATCAACTATTACAGACAAAATTTCCTTACATGAAGAAATATATGTACTTATTTCAAAGGCAGCGACAACATTTGTGAAACTCACACCAAGAGCATGGAACAATATCAAATTGACTCTACGAACAAAAGATATATTTTAAATTTTTTTTACACCTGCCACCATGTAAAATTTTGTGGACACGCCTATGGGTCATCATTGCACTAGATTACTGTAAAATATTTTGTTTATGGTCGAAATAATATTTACATGGGCAAACATCAAAAGAATTCGCCGCTTTCAAATAACCGTTACAGCTAGACATCAAGTAACACATATGTTTTCGCGACATGGACATTTTAACAACGTATGCCAAAATTCATGTGAAATCATCAAGAACTTTTTGAATTATAAATCATAACATCTCGGCAAACGATTCTGAACGGACTATAACTGTTTTTATATATGCACGCTCATCAGCAATTATCTTTGTGTTTGCTAGATTTCAGTGTATTTGTTATGCGTCTTTGTTGATTCTGTTGTTTATATTGTATTCTGATCTGTCTATTGTTTATGATTATATACTATTGTTTTGTTTCATTTTCATATCTTGACTTTTGTTATTATTTTATTTTCTCAATTCATTTATGTAACTGTTTTACAGATAGATATATATATATCTATGTATTTGTATATGCATATTATTTTACATGGTTCTATGTTTCCATACAGTTACTTTAGGTCACACATTTGTATGTATGCATATTCTTGTGTTATAGTAATAGGGCCTATATGTGAATATCTTCATGTGAACGAATATGTATTGAAATACATGTATATGTCTCTATGTGCGCGAATGTTCATGTTATATGTATTTATGTGAGAAAATGTTTATGTGGATGCAGGTATAGGCCCCTATATATATTTATGTTGATGCTTATTTTGTGTCATTATGTACACCTATTCTTGTGTGAATCCATTTATGTACACCTATTCTGTGCACTTTTCCCTCCTCACTTACCCCTATCTTCTCCCTACACCGTCCTCTTCCCTGCTATGCTGCTCCATCTGTGCTTCCTCTGCTATCTCTCCTTTTCTTTCCTCCATATCATAACCATGTTTGTCTTCATGTAAGATTCGTTGTACTGTGGTCTTGCATTTGTCCGATGAAGGCTTTTTAGTTGAAACGTCGCCTGTCTCTTTATTTCGTTGTTAGATTGTTTTATGTCTTATTTTGGTAACAACTATTTTTGTTCATCTTGATATTTGCCCTGTGATACTCCAGCCACTTACTTCCTGTCTAGGGTTGTTGCCCTACACTGGAACATTTATCACTTGATGTAACATGTGCAGCGACTATAACCTGGGAGAAGACCTCGATTAGTGGACAAAACCGAATCGAAGTGAGAGCGACCGGTGTAATTAATACCGTCACAAGTAGTGTCTGTCTACCGATGCATGTGAAAACTCGGTAGAGTACGCGAATGATGTCACCTGTTAGTACAGCGGATACAAAAGCAACTGTCATCGCAGTGGCACTTCGCATGGCGAGGCCCTCAGAACGGCCTGATCATCCGGTGCATCCTGAACTATTCTCCAGTCGTCTCGAATGGGATGGTAACACGAATAGCCTTCAGAAATGCAAATAATGATTCAATTAAATATTTGTTCAATGTAAAATAAACAATGGCATGGATTTTTGATGAGACAAAAACTAAAGACCTAAATTCAACCAACTTTTCCAGAAAACGCCAGTTACAGTTTCCACTTTCATATTTTGCTGAGTAAATGATTTGTTGCTGAAGACATGAAATTAACTGAATATCACTCAACGAGGAGATGAAAGACTGAGAAATGGCACCATAAACAACTAAGACATAGGCCTATAGTTAAAGTATACGACGCAATATTTAACGCATACATGAAAGAACGGCGTGTACACTGTGACCTTTGCTCTGGTTTCAAGGCATTCCCTAAAGTTTGTTGTGTGATTTGAAATAATAATCCTAATGTGTGCGCCACCTCGCTTCGTGTATATCGCGCAGAAGTAATGAACATGCAGTAAAAAACAGTGGGAAATGTAAAAAAAAAAAAAAAAAAAAAAAATTGTGTTAATTGGAAAAGAAACAGGTTATGAAATAATTTCGTCTGTGTCTAGATTTGAACTCAGTGGTTGTCGAGATGTGACGTCGTGGCAGCTATTAATTTCATTAGTCTTACAATTAAATTCAAGTAGGAAGCATGAGGATAAATGAAAATAATTCTTACAGCTGACGGGAATTGAACCAGGTCTAGCAGCACCGAATCGCTTTGCAACACAAGTGAACAGGTTTTCCGTACATGACCAACCACATTCCCGTGGTCTTACAACGGAAATCCATGACGTCAACTAGTTAAAAATGAAAACAGTATGCTATTTATAGCGCAGTGTGTATTTCCTAAGTGAATCACCTGCTGGTAAAAATGTAAAATGGAACTATACCTGGAAATCTGGTCTATAATAACAAATCATAACGAGATTCCCAATTTGACATGGGAGACAACAAACCTAGTAACATGCAAATTGAATGTGAAAATTCGGTTAACATCAATTGGCAGATAGTATCTTATAAGAGCTAGGCCGAAGTTAATTTAGGATTTAAAAAAAAATAACAATTAAATAAAAAATTTCAATAATCTAAACATGTGATTACATTAAGGGTTGTTAATCGTGTCTATTGTCTAACCCCCCTAGTGAAAGTTGGTTGATAGCATCAACACTTGCCGTTAAGCGTAGGGGTGGGAGCGTAAGTTTCTGTTCAAGGCCAGATCTGGTGCCTGAGTCTGTGGAGGATGGTTGTGATGTTATCGATCCATCTCTTTCTGTGCCTCCCCTTTGTTATGTATCCAGCTGACGTTTGCTATAAGATCTCAGTGGTATTTGTTTTGGATCCATTCGCATAAGATGACCAAACCACTTAAACACTTCATCTCACATGGGATGATTTTTCGATGCTGCGAGGTTGTTAAGACTATGTTTTACATTATTAACAATCGTGTCTGTAGGCAAATATTAGACTTTGTTTTGAACTTATTGAATATTTGGTCTTCAATACCGAACACTATGTTTACTAGATAAATAGCAAACGCCGATTATAATAATTATTAGATCTACTGGTTAGATAACAAACATCAAATGAAAGACTTACTAGTTAGATAGTAAACACCTAACATTAGATCTACTAGTTAGTAAACACCTAACATTAGATCTACTAGTTAGTAAACACCTAACATTAGATCTACTAGTTAGATAGTAAACACCTAACATTAGATCTACTGGTTAGATAACAAACATCAAATGAAAGACTTACTAGTTAGATAGTAAACACCTAACATTAGATCTACTAGTTAGTAAACACCTAACATTAGATCTACTAGTTAGATAGTAAACACCTAACATTAGATCTACTAGTTAGATAGTAAACACCTAACATTAAATCTACTAGTTAGATAGTAAACACCTAACATTAGATCTACTAGTTAGATAGTAAACACCTAACATTAGATCTACTAGTTAGATAGTAAACACCTAACATTAAATCTACTAGTTAGTAAACACCTAACATAGATCTACTAGTTAGATAGTAAACACCTAACATTAGACCTATAAGTTAGATGTTAACATTTGAAGGTAAGACGATCATTGATTTTTCCTTCATCATCACCATACTTATGATTTTTTTTTCAAAGTTGAAAGGTTGTCAGTCTATCCCCCACCTTTCCTTAGTCATCTCCTACCACATGTCTGGAAAGAAGACAGCGGCTCTATTCTTTGCATCATGGACTAATAGAAGTCCATGTCCTGGTTGCCACACGGACGGAGCACACATAGACTAGACCTATGCAAATGATGACGATCTCCCAGGCCAGTATGTAAAAGTTTAATTAAATATTCCATATCTTTTAGTTGTTTAGTACATTAGGAACAGTCAGCCAAATATGTGAAGGCCTTCAACATTACTTCGCCTTTGATGAATATGAAGTGTGCTAGTTAACATTGGTAGATGGAGCCACGAAGTTGCGTGCCCTAAGCAATACTCTCGACAGATATCTTATTTATCTTTGAGGGAAATAGATCCGCCGAATATCTACTATTCTCTGGACTACATCCTGCTGGAAATCTAATAGGACCATGGTTCCGCTACAAGAGAGATCCAGCTGGAGTTTGAGAATGAACGCTGAAGAAGAACAGGGAAAGAGTGAATACATTGGAAAATCGAATGATGTGTAGTCAATCCTCGGACATCTACAAGAACAACAGCATATGATCTTCATGGAGTGAAAATCATTGACATGGATGTCAGTGCGCTAACAGACAAAAAAATAGCGACAATCTACAACTAACATTTTAATTAAATTTAACATAGCCTACATTTCATTCATGGAATTATAAATATTTCGATGCTAAATTATATAGGACTATCTAATATATATATATATATATATTTGTAAGCCTATCTATATAACTACTGATAATTATTAATAATCCAAAACATTTTGAGGCGTAGACCTCCAAATAAACTAGAGGAATCTGGTTTGATTTCCAAGAAACCGTTATTTCTGGTAATTGTAACTATAACATTAACAGATTTCCAGTATAGTACAATGTCCCTAGCACAGTGTTGCCATTTTTTGGGGGTATTTTTCAATTTGGTGCTTTTTCAAGGTGGAAAATTTTTGGAAATAGTTCGGGTGCACTGGTTTCATCATCATCAAGTGCCGTCTCCGCAACGAAGGTTGGCTGCAACGTATCTCCAACATCTCCTGTCTCTTGTCTTGGTGGTGCACTCTGCTAGACTGTAACCTGTCCATCGTGTAATATTACTCTCCCACTTGTATCTCTGCCTACCTCTTGCTCGCTTCCCTTTGACTTTACCCTCAAGTAAGGTCTTCAATAGGGTGTCATGTCTTTTAATGTGTCCAAAGTATTTTATTTGCCTGATCTTTATTTCTCTTAGTAGTTCTTTCTCCATATTAAGTGTTTTTAGCACCTCTTTATTTGTTTTCTTCTCTTTCCATGATGTTCTCCCTATTCTTCTATATACCCACATCTCAAAGGCATCAATTTTGTCTTCTAATTGTTTATTTAGTGTCCATGTTTCTGAGCCATACATTAATATGGAATAGATGTAGCATTTTATAATTCTCATTTTTAACTTGTTTGTAATTTGTTTAGATATTAATAATTTCCTCATGTCATTGGAGGTACTTTTAGCCATTCCTATTCTCCTTTTAACTTCTGTTTCACATCTGCCATCATTTGTGACTATGTGTCCAAGATATTGATACTGGTTTAATGCTTTTCTAAAACAAATTGGCGTTTTTAGTGTTTTATCGTCATATCTGGTGTTTTCTGTCGAATTAGCTTTTTATAAACATGTTAAAAATGATTTTGAGGAAAACTAATAAAAAAGACACCTAACTGTCAATAATTGGAAGATGTAAATTGCTTTCGTGCTTTATACTTTATCAGGCAATAGGCCTATTTAACTACCTTGGGAAGCCATTCAACTACGACCAGAATATTGCTCTTGCAATATATAGGGCTATTGTAACGATGTTAAACGATTGTGTGTAAATGATACTGCTTTCGTCTGTTGGAACATGGATATTCGTTCCGGCATGTACGTTGATACTGCACAACCATTTACTTGCACCAATGCTTCACTATAAGCAATAGCTATCGTCACATTTTAAGAGCATACAGGCTAAATGATCTGAGATGTTTAAAATAGCCATTAAGAGTAAAAATATGTGATAATGAATGCTATTGCATATACTGTAAACGTCTAATAATTGGGATGGTGAAAGTTATTAAGAAATACTAATACAAAAACACATAAACCTAAAAAATATAAACAGCCATTCTGTGAACAAATAGAAATAAGACTCCCACACTTAGGAATGAAGTAAAGCAACATAGATAGAAATATGTGTGTTTCTAGATAATTTTCCCTCAAAATCCTTCCTGTGCATGTCGTGGCGTCTGCTATGGAAAAGCGGCCTTTATTTTCACAGCCCATAGAAAACCTCCCTGCACTCCTTCACAGGAAAACATGCAGTAACGAAAGTTCTCTCCGCTCTGTAGATAATTTAAGTGAACTCTGTAATGTATAGTTTAATGACAGTAAAGCACACAATAACCTAAAGCCTACAATATCTAAGTACATTAAAGCCTACACTATCTAAGTACAGTAAAGCCTACAATATCTAAGTACAGTAAAGCCTACAATATCTAAGTACAGTAAAGCCTACAATATCTAAGTACAGTAAAGCCTACAATATCTAAGTACAGTAAAGCCTACAATATCTAAGTACAGTAAAGCCTACAATATTTAAGTACAGTAAAGCCTACAATATTTAAGTACAGTAAAGCCTACAATATCTAAGTACAGTAAAGCCTACAATATCTAAGTACAGTAAAGCCTACAATATCTAAGTACAGTAAAGCCTACAATATCTAAGTACAGTAAAGCCTACAATATTTAAGTACAGTAAAGCCTACAATATCTAAGTACAGTAAAGCCTACAATATCTAAGTACAGTAAAGCCTACCATATCTAAGTACAGTAAAGCCTACACTATCTAAGTACAGTAAAGCCTACAATATCTAAGTACAGTAAAGCCTACAATATCTAAGTACAGTAAAGCCTACAATATCTAAGTACAGTAAAGCCTACAATATCTAAGTACAGTAAAGCCTACAATATCTAAGTACAGTAAAGCCTACAATATCTAAGTACAGTAAAGCCTACAATATCTAAGTACAGTAAAGCCTACAATATCTAAGTACAGTAAAGCCTACAATATCTAAGTACAGTAAAGCCTACAATATCTAAGTACAGTAAAGCCTACAATATCTAAGTACAGTGCTGTAATTTCAGATGAAGTTGTCGTTTATTTATTTTGTAGAAAGTGGTATCTGCTATTAGAATCAGACAATTCCGCATATTAATTGACTTCAAAGTCATAGTTCCAACAAACAACGTTGTCTGCATCTCTATTTGTGTCTTTGTGTGATATTACACATGCACATTAATTAATGTGTAAATATTTAGTATGTCTGTACAGATGTCATAATTGATTTGAGGCGTTCACTTGGTCTAATTTGATGCTCATGATTCCTTCAATTGTGGCATTCTAATACATCAGAGAGGAAAGTGGTGCTTTCGCTCAGACGACAAGCAGCATGACAATGGAGGTTTTGGCAGTTACCAAGACTTTGCAATGGGCATGCTCGCAGACTATCTGCGAGCATGCCTGCATACTCAGTGACTCAATGAGAATGATTGTGAAGGTTCAGGCGGGATACATTCGGGAACAGTAGCTGGATGCAGTAAAGAAACTTTAATTTTTGTGCCGGGACATGCGGGAGTTCGGGGTAATGAGAGAGCAGATAGGTTGACCACACACACTGCTACTACGGCTGTTGGTGGAGCGATGGATTGAGCAGACATTTTGAACGGTCTAAGGGAAAACGCACGAGAAAATGACTGTATAAGCGACGATGATTCTTGGAATTTGGTTTGAAATGTGGTGTCGCTAGAAAGGCGCGATTTCGTGGGCAAGAAAGAATGATGGTCAATCAACTGCGTACTGGGACCGTCAGTCAACGTGTAATGGCGGCTGCACTCAAGGAGAGATCTGAGCATCTATGGACTTGTCCGGAGTGCAATGACGATGATCCAACGACTAACAAACTAACTTAAAGAACGATAACTATGCTAATGTACTATTGTTACTGCTTTACTACTAACTAGCAAATAATAAAACTAATGTAAAAGAGAGAGAGAGAGAGAGAGAGAGAGAGAGAGGGAGAGAGAGAGAAATAAAAAAAGAGAGAGAAATAAAAAAAATTAATCAAACGAAGAACAATTATTTTTTTCTACATTTCGGTTTCACAGGAGCTTTATCAAGAAATAAACACAATCGAAAGAAACACAATTAAATTAAAATACAAAGAGATGATCTCACCATCCCCATCTCCATGTATTAGAAACGGAAACAAATAGCAATATAACAAATATATATATATATATATATATATATATATATATATATATATATATATATATATATATATATATATATATATATATATATATATATATATATATATATATATATATATATATATATATATATATATATATATATATATATATATATATATATATACAGTGTGTGCGTTCTTTGGCGAATTGATATTGCCAGTCACTGAACACGTAACTGCATCTTGTTCTATTTGTTTCCGTTTCTATGCTGTCGGACACCATTCCCTGCTTCTCTATTGAGTGTTATTATTACTTTGAAGGCTGTCGGACAATCTAAGGGCGCACGACTCCATTCCGCACCAGGTAGCACATCCTTTAATCTGCACACCCTCTATATAATATCCACTGCGCGCCCCATCCACGACTTTCATCTCTTAAGTCGACTGCCTTTCATTGTGATAATTGCAGGGTGTAGAGGATGTTCTTTATCAGCGGTGATTTGTAGGTAATCCAGTGCCCTGCAGATTTGTATTCTTTGCTCTGCAGTTGGGCAATCTAGTAAGTATCGCATAGCTCGTTCCGACGTATCTCTCGTACACCCCAAAATGATTCGCACTGTCTCATTCTGGATTCTATCCAATCTTTCTGTTTGAGTCTGACCTAGTGTTATAATCGCCAGTGCGTACTATACCACTGCCACCACCAATCCCTGATACATTTGAAATAGCAGCCTCTGTTCACATTGAGCAGCAGCCATAATTTTCATCGTCGCAAGATCTTTATAAGTCTTTACAATGATGTGGTCAACATGATCTTTGAAACTCAGACTGCGGTCAAACATAACCCCTACGTATTTCATTGTACCGGTTCTCTCGAGGACATCCCCTCTCAAAGTAACCGATGGCGTGTTTACTATGTGATTATTTAGGGAAAACCATGTTATCGATGCCTTTGATGGATTAACTTAGCTGCAGAATTACTGCACAAATTCCCTATACGATCAAGATTCCTTTGCAAATTCCTGGCGTTCGCTTTTCTATCTTTAAAATTTGCAGAACGAGATGGCAACACTGGCAATGTGTTCCGTTATATCTGCTTGTCAATAACAAGGAAAGTGACAGAGAGGCGATGGGATTGGGGTGGGGGGATAAATTATGTACATATAAAGCTTTATGTGGCTTATTACGGATCAGGTCTCTTGTGCTGTATTTCCAATGTAGCACTACTATTAGGCCTATTCGACCCTGATGTACTGTTGTATCATACGTACAGACTACAGTAGTGTGTCTATTATTTTTTTAATAATAAATTCTAAATATTTTATATACTTATATAGTATTACTAGGCCTATATACAATTAATATAGGACTATATATTCAGTTTATTATTTGTCACAACGCATACTTCAGTAGACGATATACTAGAGTAGGATTATCATTTTGACACTGACTGACTACTATTTAATATATTTTGACACAATGTGCAGTGTAGGCCTACATTTCTGTTCATTTTGAAAATGTAGGCCCTATATTAACTATCTATCACGTTGGCTGTTTACCAAAACATCAATTGAGAATTTCTCTATTTGGTGTTTTTGTGTGTAGGTCTTAGAATTAGATATTATTTAAATTGCAAATAATATTTTCTATTATGTTCGTGTATATGTTGAAAAAGAAAGAATATTATAATGTGCTAATTTCAAACAGGGTTTCGATAATTCATAAGTGAAGTTGAAAGTTATGTTGCAACAGTGGGCTAAATTTTAATTTAAAATACAGGGAGAAATGTGGGTACATGTTTAGTTGCAAATAAATAATAGTAGGCAACTGTCCAGGCGACATATAGTAGGCAACTGTCCAGGCGAAATTATTATTTTTGTGCTATAAGATATGATATAATTATATATATATATCATATAATCTATGATCCATGGCCATGATGGATGTAACTCACAAGATCAATCCGAGCCACAGTCTGTATATGTAACTATGTATTGTACAAGAAATCTTGATACATTTCATGTTGTGTGTATCGTCTTACATGTGCAACTCTTGAACCAACTGTTATCACTTTCTCCTTTATCTTTATACCATTCCTATGACAGTTGCACACCATCTTTGTACTGAAGTCAAGGTTGACCCTGAGATCTTTTCCCAGCCTGTAATTCTCCACAAAGTAGATCTTTCGGTATTCTGCCATCTTCCATCCTTCTAGTGTGTCCTACTCTAGTCATCTGAGTCTTTGCTGACTGAGCATAGAAAAAAAAACTTATCTCCCAATTTGAACCCATTACGGTCAGGGATGGAATATACTTCTCCATAGCACATTGTCCAGGCTGAAATGAGACCATGTTTTGCCCATGCAACATGATCCCTATATCTGCTTACCTTGATAACTCCATAGGGAAGGTAACACCAATAGGCTTATATTTAGAACACAATGCAGTTGCCAGATTAGCAGAGCTGTGTTCTATTTGGCCAGATAACAGTGAAAATGCCAAGCATAAATTCTGCCTCTACATGGTAATAAGTAAATTATATGATTTTATCATGCATGTAAAGGGGGGGGGGGGGGAAAGAGAGGTTTTTACATCATCTGTTTTTTTAGGGAATTAGAGCATGTCATTTTGTACCAATAAAACAAGTAAAATATGAGGTAAATAGATTTTAAAAACCTCTAAACAATGAAGTGAATACTCCATTTTTTAGTTTAATGGAAATTATGAACACAAGAGCACCCTTCTCCTTTTAATTTGATTTTTAAAATAGGTGTGTGTGTGGCAGAGTGAGGTATTCTCGACACCTTTATTTCATACCACCAATACCCCAACTCTTAGCAGTATGCGATGCTTTGAGAAGAAATCTACTTACAGGAGTAGACACAGTTATTTCAATGAAGTGTTCGCCCGTGTGTTGCCGGGGCCCGAAAGGGGAGCAAAGAATAGCAACACTGTTTACCTTCCATGCATGTCGTAAAAGGAGACTAAGGAGGTTATGAGATGGAGTTGGCTGTCCCATCTCATATAGGGTCAGTGACCCAAATCCATGCTGAAGTCGGATGTGTCAGGCCGAAAGGCACAGATATTGCAGTAATGCTGTAAACTATGACACATGCATTCTGTTCTCTGGATTACATCCTGCTAATCTGCAGGAGTTTGAGAACGAACGCAGAAGAAGAAGAAGAAGAAGAATGAAGTGTTGTAGGGAAGCCACAATAGGAAGCCTCTCAATATATGTATGTCACCTACAAGATTTTCTGTTGCGTTTGATTGGTCTGTGATCACTGTTGAGAACTTATGCATGAGCGAACAACTGACATAGAATATGATTTGAATATAGAAAATGTGGATAGTTATTTTACATGAAAATATTTCAAATATTCTGTTTTATATTTTATATATTGTTACATTTTATTTTGTATTAAGATCACAGATGGCTTTCAGGGATGTGACATCAGATGAGATGAATCGAATATTTATCAATGAAAAACTAGCACTTCTTATGAAGAAGCACAGACATACGCTGAAAACTGTTGATGAATATGTGAATAATGTATGTGTAATGTCTTTGTGATCATGTGCATCTGTCATGTTATGTTTGAGAATGTACCGGGTATGATGTAAGATTTTATCCTATTATTATATTTTATTGAAGTTTTCTTTCCCTTTCTGTTTGCCTCATTCTGTTGTTGTTTGATTGATTATTTATCTGATATTTGTTACATGCCTTATCTTCTTGATTATTTTATATTTGTTACGTGACTAAAGTGCAGTTAAATGACTAGTGCTGATCCACTCTATGTCATTTCTTAGGGTCATTTTTACTATCAAAGATGTCTGGACATGTAAGTCTCATAATATTATTTTTTGTTATGATTTGTAAATGTTGTGGCATCAGTTGAACACTTATGAGAAAACCATAAGTCTAAACTATAAACTATGACACTCTTTATAACTCATCTTTACCATTGTTCACAATACTTATTTCATCTGTGTTTCCACAGCCTACCAATATTTGTCACATTGTTTGTGATATTTTAGTTACTTGAAACATATTCCTCACTTTTTGTGCATGCGGTTGCATCTGTGGGTCTCACCAATGGCTCACTAGACCATGCAACAGAAAACCTTAGTAGATGACATGCCTTTATATTGAGGTTATCTTCGTAAGAAGCCTCATGGCACATCATCTATACAATCCCGTAGTCGTAACCTTCGATAAGTTACCATGTTGTTCAGACAGCCCAATGTTGTGCTTGAACTAGGATGGGCACGGCGTGGGTGGGCGGAACAACAAACAAACTTGTCGCAAGGGCCAGAATTTGCCCTGATGTCGACATCTGTTTCGGCGGCATTAGACTCGAAACACCATCGAGTCAGATGGCTGCTGGAACAGAGGGCGGAGCACTTATAGAAATGCCCCACGTGCTGTGAGGCCAGTTTATAATCAAGAATCAATCATATTCCTCACTGATTTTTAATGTAATTGTTTCTTACCAACAGGTAAAAATATCAGTAGAACAGTGGACAGATAAGAAGGAGAATGGACTGGATTTCTATGAGTTGCTGAAAATGATAGACTTTGCAGTTAATTGTTTAAATCTTACCTGTGAACAAATTTCAGGTACAATTTTTTATTAATAAACTTTATGACATGTTTTAATATTATCACGGTCACCTTTTTAATTCCCATCGTTGCGCCGTTTTTTAGATCTGAGTCTTGTGAGTGATCATTTTAATAAATCACTAAAAAATCAACCAATAATATTTCATTCCCATGATATCTATAATTATCTCTATCATATGAACGTCAATAGTGACATTCTTACATGTGATGATTTTTTTGTGGCTGCGATTGTATTCTTGTTAAAGATCTTGTGGTTTAAATGTCCTTCTGTGTGTGTGTTTTATTATGTGTGTTTTATTATGTGTGTTTTATTATGTGCGTTTTATTATGTGCGTTTTATTATGTGCGTTTTATTATGTGTGTTTTATTATGTGTGTTGTATTATGTGTGTTTTATTATGTGTGTATTATTATGTGTGTATTATTATGTGTGTATTATTATGTGTGTTTTATTATGTGTGTTTTATTATGTGTGTTTTATTATGTGTGTTTTATTATGTGTGTTTTATTATGTGTGTTTTATTATGTGTGTTTTATTATGTGTGTTTTATTATGTGTGTTTTATTATGTGTGTTTTATTATGTGTGTTTTATTATGTGTGTATTATTGTGTGTGTTTTATTGTGTGTGTTTTATTGTGTGTGTTTTATTGTGTGTGTTTTATTGTGTGTGTTTTATTGTGTGTGTTTTATTATGTGTGTTTTATTATGTGTGTTTTATTATGTGTGTTTTATTATGTGTGTTTTATTATGTGTGTATTATTATGTGTGTTTTATTATGTGCGTTTTATTATGTGCGTTTTATTATGTGCGTTTTATTATGTGCGTTTTATTATGTGCGTTTTATTATGTGCGTTTTATTATGTGCGTTTTATTATGTGCGTTTTATTATGTGCGTTTTATTATGTGCGTTTTATTATGTGCGTTTTATTATGTGTGTTTTATTATGTGTGTTGTATTATGTGTGTTTTATTATGTGTGTATTATTATGTGTGTATTATTATGTGTGTATTATTATGTGTGTTTTATTATGTGTGTTTTATTATGTGTGTTGTATTATGTGTGTTTTATTATGTGTGTTTTATTATGTGTGTTTTATTATGTGTGTTTTATTATGTGTGTTTTATTATGTGTGTATTATTATGTGTGTATTATTATGTGTGTTTTATTATGTGTGTTTTATTATGTGTGTTTTATTGTGTGTGTATTATTGTGTGTGTTTTATTGTGTGTGTTTTATTGTGTGTGTTTTATTGTGTGTGTTTTATTGTGTGTGTTTTATTGTGTGTGTTTTATTATGTGTGTTTTATTATGTGTGTTTTATTATGTGTGTTTTATTATGTGTGTTTTATTATGTGTGTTTTATTATGTGTGTTTTATTATGTGTGTTTTATTATGTGTGTTTTATTATGTGTGTTTTATTGTGTGTGTTTTATTGTGTGTGTTTTATTATGTGTGTTTTATTATGTGTGTTTTATTATGTGTGTTTTATTATGTGTGTTTTATTATGTGTGTTTTATTATGTGTGTTTCCAGAGATTAGCAAAACTTCATTACCCTGTTCCAAACTATGCATGTTGGATTTCAGTTTTTCTGCGCTGGGTACACACAATGAGCTATGTTTTTTCATCACGACATGAGTTCAATTTGAGAAATAAAAATTATTGTGTCTGCAGCTCAAGTAGGTAAGATAAGGTAGGTCCCATGGTATCAACCTGCCATCGGGGATTAAGATAACTCTTTATGTACTAAGCCACAGCAACTAAGGTGGGATGGCCAGTTCCCTTCCTTGCTGTCTTTACCTCTCCTAACGCATGCGTCAGGTACTCATTTATAGCTGAGTCGAATGGAGGAGTGGTCATATCAAGCGAGAAATCACAACTCAGATTTTTTTGTCGGGACATGGTTTCAAACCTGGCACGCTGTAATCCAGTGGTAGCAAGCATGTTCACTATCAACTAGGCTACCGCACTCCTCAGGTAGACATAATCCAATGACCATGACCTTGTATGATGTCTATTATATTGCTCTCAAACGTATAGATATTCAAATGTAAAGATACTCATCTATTTTTACATTTCATTTTTTCTACGCAGCGACATTAAATAATTTATTTGAACAGTTTTCTAACTATTTTTCTCAACTAAAGGTAGCAAGAACTCACAAAAAAGTAGCAGTGGAAAATTTGATTCAGAACAAACTAATATACTTCAAATATCAAAGGAAAACATATCTTCGGAAACTGTAGACAACAGAGAAGGTAGTAATGTTCAATCTGATATTTTGAAGTTGTGAACAACACAAGTTAGATTATTTTAAGAAAATGAAAAGCAAGTAAGGGAAATAACTACAAAATTAAATTAAATTAAGAAATTTGGATCAAAGCTTCAAAGTTTGGAACAGAAGTTGTAAAAACTGGACAAAAATCAATATTAGATCAGTTGTAGACTAGATGAAAGTCTGGAAAAGAAATTAAAAGAACTATTTAAACAAATAAAGATGAACTACAAGATGAGATCAGTTCTAGAATACATGCAAGTCTGAACATGAAACTGACAAATATGAATAATGAGAAACATCAAGTGTTAAAATATATTATTTACTATCATCTGCTAGACATGCATAACATGCCATTACTTGGAGTGTTCATGGTGAGAGAACATCTGCTAGACATGCATAACATGCCCATTACTTGGAGTGTTCATGGTGAGAGAACATCTCCAAGGGATCACAGTATTATTAATTTGTAATTTAGTGTGTTTCTTGTTTGTTATGTGTTTTTCCCAGTTGGACTGTACCTTGGAAAAAGTCCTTGTTATTTTGTTTATTGTTATTTATATTTTTACATTGGTTTTTCTATTTGATAGCTAGTATAGACTATAACAGTAACAGTCAATCTCAAAATGAACAAAAATAGGTATCAGTGTTATCAAAATAAGTCATAAAACAACCTAACAATGAGACACAGTTGTTAGGTTGTTTTATGACTTATTTTTGTAACACTTATACCTAATTTTGTTCATTTTGATATTTGTCCTGTATTACCCCAGCCACCAATTTCCTGTTTAGGGTTGTTACCCGACACTAGAACTTTTATCCCTTGATTATAACAGTAACAATATTACTGAATATAGTATTTATCTCTTATGAATAATGAGATAGCTTTGGTGAAGATTGTCATGGATAAACATAATCTAACTTCAGAAACTCCCTCAACCCAGAAAGAAAAATTGGAACAGGTTATAGCTCATATGTCCCAAGAAATCCTTGTGAACAAAGAAGCTATTGATGCTTTATCAAGAAAAGAAAAAAGTGAGGTAGCCATTCAAGAAATTGAAGACAAACTCGTGTCAGTGGAAGCAGAAAATAGGAAACAACTTGAAGGTGTACAGAAGGAGTTTGACAGACATGTAAGTAAAACATACATCATATCTCCTTCTGTGTATATTCTCAAACTCCCACAGGTTAGTAAAATGTAAATTTCATTGACTCTTATCTCCAATGGTCACTCTTCTTCTTCTTCTTCAGCGTTCATTCTCAAACTTCCGCTGGATCTCCCTTGTAGCAGGACTATTGTCCTACTAGATTTCCAGCAGGATGTAGTACAGAGAATGGAAATGCATTGTGTCATCATTTTATTTGCACCAATGGCCCAATACATCCGTCTTCGGCAAGCAATAGTTACTCAAACTACCACTTCACGGTCAGGATGATAAAATAATTAAGTAGGTAGCTCTTAACACATGATGATGATGAAATAATTCCTTCAGCTGTGAGCAGGTATATAACCTTTCTGACATAGGTTCTCAGTAGTGTACCTGAGGCAACACTCAAACTCATAAGGCTGACTCAAAGACATGGTTGTGTAAGGGGGGATTATGAATACATGTTTAGTACCCAAAGTTAGGCATTCTTGTGTGCCAATATCCCAGGATTACCATGTCCTGCCAGGAGCACAGTACACAAATCTGGGCCAACTATCTCATCATTCTAGTGTGCTAGTATCCCAGGATTACCATGTCCTGCCAGGAGCACAGTACACACTTCTGGGCCAACTATCTCATCATTCTAGTGTGCCAGTATCCCAGGATTACCATGTCCTGCCAGGAGCACAGTACACACTTCTGGGCCAACTATCTCATCATTCTAGTGTGCCAGTATCCCAGGATTACTATGTCCTGCCAGGAGCACAGTACACACTTCTGGGCCAACTATCTCATCATTCTTCTGTTAGATGTGTTGATCTATTAACAGTAATGGCACTTCTAGAATTCCCGCCACTGGAGTCCACCACCAATGTCTTGATACCTGCATCCCTTTGTCATCCATGGGGATTATTTGGTAGAAGGCAAAAGTCAGAAATTGAAGGAAGATGTGATAATTTTTTCACAGAAGACAGGTGGTCAGCCTGTACTCAAACTTTCCTTAGTTACCTACTATGCCATTTCTGGAAAGAGACAGTAGCCCTATTCTATGTACCCTGAACAAGAATTCAATGCTCGGTGGGAACATGTACAAAAGTTACCACTTAGACACATCCATCATACATGGAAGTTAATAAATAAAACTACCACTTAGACCCATCCATCATACATGGAAGTTAATAAATAAAACTACCAATAAGACCAACCCATCATACATGGAAGTCAATAATTCAACCATTTTTATAGTGAATTATTCTTCTGCCTTTGTTCTCAAACTCCTGCAGATTCGCAACGTGTGGTCCAGAGAGAACATGCTGTTTTCTTCTTCACAGCTTAGCTGTGATACCTGCACCACTTAGCTTTACACATCTGACTTTAACATGACTTTTGGATCAATTTTATCCTCTGTGTGATTGGATAACCAAATCCACCCCCACAATCTCCTCAGTTGCAATTTCTTCTTCTTTTTTGCTAATCCCAGGAATTGCGAGTGATTAGCTCTTGCTTCCTATTTGCAGTGGGGAGATTTCTCTGAGCTTTCTTTCATACTGAGGAGACTTCAGCTTTTGGCTTAGTCCAATGCTTATTGAAGGAGCCTCTACTCAGAGGAGGTACATGTCACAAGACAAGTGCATAGATGCATAATTAGTTGTTGTGTAGTATCAGGAACATAATTTGGCCTAATACAAACTGCTGTATACATGAACAATATTGGACTGGATGTAAAGCAATCTATCAAAGAAGAAGATCTTTATCAATACCAAACATATCTGCTTGCAAAGGAGGAACATCATCACACATGGATGAGAATGAGATTATTAAAAAAAAGAGAATGATTTATTATCAAATGATGAATAGAGTTTGATTTCTACAAAATAAATAACCATTTTGATGAGTGAAAGTAAGATTATTTCATTACATGCAATCCAATTTCTTTCAGTTGCAGGATCTAGTTGAGAAAGTAGCAGTCATGTCATCCAGGATTGATAACCCAGGTAATATTTGTGTCCAATTTAGTTTGAAATTTAAAAACAACAAAACAATACAAAGATGTGTTAATTTTATAATTATTTTTACAGGAAAGAACGTTCAATGCCACAGTTTATTCTATGCACAGTCTGTGCAGGCTCAGATGGATGGGACACACTGGAGGATAGAAGATGGCAGAATACCAGAGGATCTACTTTTTGGAGAAATACTTTCTTGGATGAAATCTCAGAGTTGATATCTACTTTGGTACAAAGACGTATGCATGTGACATGCATGATGCAAGCATTGATACGGAATAAGGAAAACAAAATGCCATGGATTGTGTTGTACAAAGGGGAAAGATTACAAGTGGCATAAAGACAAAGAGAGTGTTAACAGTTAGTTCAAGGACTGCACATCTAAGAAGATTAAAACAACACAGATAGTACAAGTGGGGCCTGTTATTCCTTGACAATGTGTCGTAGGGGTGCCAAATGGATACATCAAAACAAAATGTTTTCTAATCAACTCTATCCTCAGTCAATTGTAGGAGTGTAAAAAAATAATGCCAAACCATTCCTTGATGTTATCAGGCCAAGATTTTCTCTGCTCCTTCCTTCCACCTCCAACCTCTCCTGTAACCTGTAAAATAATGTTTTAAAGCGAGGCATGTCTCGCCACACGTCCAAACCAAACAAGTTTACATCATTCCAACACTGCCAGTTTGATTATGTGCTGCTGGACAGGAATATTTGACTTGTGTTCTATATAACTAATTCTTAACAAAAGTCTGTATCACTTGTTTTCAAAATCCTGAATCCTTCTTTTCATGTGTGTCTGCATTGAGTGTCCAACTTTCACATCTGTATAAAACTTTACTAGCGCTAGCGATCTAAAGAGACTGATCCCCACTGCAATATGGAATGAGTCTTTACATGTGCTATAGAAAACATTAATTTATATGTGCTATAGAAAACATTAATTTCTATGAACTATAGAAAACATTAATGTAGACATATTTTAAGGGAAAAAGAAGACGGAGATTGAATGAATGTCAGGATTGACTTGATCCAACTAGATTTCCAGCAGGATGTAATCCAGAAAATGGAAATGTGCTGTGTAACTGTTTTATTTGGGCCAATGGCCTGACACATCCGTCTTCAGCAGAAATTCCCCATCTAACAACCCTTCTAAAAATCACCATTGAGTTTATTCTTTATTGTATATATGCATCAAATGTTTGTTGTTACAGAAATCTTTAGCTGGTCTGGACTAATTAGTTAATGTTTGGGATTCAGCTAAAGACTATAAATGGAACACAGCATGTGCAATAAGACAACAGCTCACAAACATATGCATGCATCAAATATTCTCATTGTGACAAACATATGCATACATAAAATATTCTCATTGTGACAAACATACCGGTATGCATACATCAAATATTCTCATTGTGACAAACATATGCATACATCAAATATTCTCATTGTGACAAAGAGCAAGAATCCATATATTGCTGGATCTCCAACCAGGGATTAATGTGCAATAACAATTAATAATGATGTGTTTGAAAGAAGAAAAGTAAGAGTCATTAAGCTAAGCAGAAGTCCCTGCTTGTTGTGTGACACAATTATTTATTTATTTTCAGAGACCCTGTCCTCGAGAGAATGTGTTGGTTTCTCTGCATATTCATCCCCAATAAAAGCAAGCACAGGCACACAAATTATAACATCTTATACAATTCAATCTAATGTCGGTGATCACTTTGATGCAATAAATGGAGTGTTTACAGCACCTTACGCTGGAGTATATGTTGTCAGTGTCATACTTATACGGAGCAATATGGATACTTTTGGCGGCCATGTTTTGGTTACATGTGATAATGGTAATAAACATTTGAATGTATGTTCAACATTTTCTAGTCCACAGAAACATTGCTCAAGTGACCTTGGCATAGTTACAATGAAGGCAGGTGATAAACTTGTTGCTGAAGTTTTGGGAATTGATTTAAAACTTGAAAACTTTGGATCCATCAAGTTTTCTGTTTTCAAGATTGGGTGAGAAAAATACAAATACTAGAATATTCCAGCCTAGGCCTACATGATTTTTGACAGTGATGAAGTGAGTGAGAATAAATGGCAAGATAATTTAATACACATAATTTAATACACATAATTTAATACACATAATTTAATACACATAATTTAATACACATAATTTAATACACATAATTTAATACACATAATTTAATACACATAATTTAATACACAATACTACTGGAAAGAAAAATTGAAATGACAGAAAATGATTTGTTCATTTTTGTGTGTGCTAGCAATGCCTATATAGTGGAATCTCATTATAACAACTTGTTCCGGACTGATAAAATATGTTCATATTAAGAAAAATGAGCTATATACTGTTCATACAATATAGAATACATATAATTCAATATATACATACATATTTACATATAATTACATACATACATATAAATACATACATACATACATATATACATATATACATACATACAATTGGGGATTCTGGAAAGTGTTGTTATATAAAGAAAATTCTTGAAGAAGAATATGCTATAGAGAGATTCCACTGTTTCTGCAGTGTTGTTTCTTGTATAAATTGTTGGCTAGTAATGTCTATGTCTGCAGTGTTGTTTATTGTATGAATTTTGTTTGTAATGTATGTATCTGCAATGTTTTTTTAAAATACATTAGTTAGTTAATTAGTCGTCTGATCATCATCACTGAAACTGGACATGTCCATAGTTGCTCTGATCTCTTCCTGAGTGTATCCGCCACACTTCTACCAACAGCACCGGTCCCATGCCGGCCGACCACCACTCCTTCGCACCCTTCAAAATATTCCCACACAGCAACACCGCACCTCAAACCCTGATCTCCAATCCTGGCCACTGAAAAGGAACCATCATCCACACCAGTCCCATCCCCGTGTGCCACATCTCCCAAGGAGTCCAAAACATCAGCTCGATCCATCGTCCTGCGACACAATCGCGCATGATGGATGCCGATTCGCTCCTCCATTACCTCGAACACCCACATGACCTGGCACAAACATAAATGCAACCACTTCTAGCCTGGCCTTTCTCAAGGCCTCAATCTACAGCTTGCGAATGAGACCCACCTGACCCTCCAAACCACACCCATAGAGTCACCCAAGACGCAGACCTATGCCACCTTCTGTGTGCACACCCATTCAAATGCCATGGTCACCGCCACAGTCTACATGGTCATGCCACTCGCAGCAACCGCACAGGCCCCACTCTCCTACCCGATCGTGTTACCCGTGCACTGAGCTATGAAAGCCCAAACACCTCAAATATGTCCAATAGCAGACCCACCAGTACAGACAATCACATCCCCTTCCTGGCACCCCCCCCCCTCGCTCTCCATAATCATGGGACACCACTCTCTGCACTCCCTGCCAAGTGACATTACCACTCTCAAACGAGTTTCGAAATTTGTGGGCAGGCCCATCCATTCCGCACCCGCTGCCACAACCCACAATCTGCACACACCCTGCATGACATCCGTAGCATGTCCCATCCATGACCTCTTCTTCCCCCTCCCCCCAGGTCAGATGTCCCTAACTTTTTGCACTTGGAATACAACTGGTGTTCTCCATCTGCATGCACTTGAAGGCACGATCCATGCTGTGCAATACTGCAATCTGTGCTCTGCTGTTGGACAGTAGGTACAGCATAGCTCTTGTCGATGTGTCTCTTGTGCACCCAAGTATGATACACATTGCTGCATTCTGGATTCTATCCAGTCTTTCGATCTGAAATTGGCTAAGAGTTTTATACATTGTTGGCTAGTAATGTCTGTATCTGCAATGTTGTGTCTTGTATAAATTGAATGGTATTTTCCATTTCTTGTTTTTTTTCTTGAGTTTAACATGAATAAATAGTTGTATCAGGAGGTCAGTATGTGTACCATAATGTGTCATAGTTTGCATATTGTTGAAGGATATGCTCTGCAGTTTGGTTAGCTTTGTATACTTGAACTAAACTCACATTTTTACTCACTCTTTCTAAGCAACAAAATTAAGAGTGTGTTTACATTTATCTTTGTACAATATTTTATTTATTTTTAAACCTATAGTAATGTATTATACATCAAAATATGCAGAATTGAATGACATTGTGTTCAGAATAGTGTCTTTTGTCTTGTTTGAAGAGTAAAAATATATAGTACCTAATATACAGTACATAATACTGTATATATAATATAAAGTATATTAGATGAAAGGTTCTGAGAAAACATAATAACAACCCAAAAAAATATATATGTAATATCAGAAATATGACTAGCATCTGAAGTTTGGCTGTTTTGTGTAGCACATCCATTTGTGCAACTTTTGAAATGTTTGAAATGTTTTTATGTACAAATACACATGGTGTGATGATTTCCTTGTTTTTTTTACATGCATTTAAGAAGTTGCAAAAAAAGTACATTTTACAGGTTACATTTAGTCTTCATTGTGCAATATTTTATTTATTTGTAAACCTACAGTAATTCTTGATTGAAACTAACACAGCACATGGGACATTCTTGAAAGTGCTCTGTTCTCTTTTTCAGCAGCCATTCTAGTGTATGTAGACTCAAAGTCCCAGTCAGGTGTTGATTATGCATTCTTCAGTTCTTTCCAAAACCAAAAAGAGTACATTTTCTTCCTCTCCTCTAATCACTTCCATTTCTGTCATTCTTTGTATGTGTATGTTTTCAGTCTCATTGTCAACATCTTCATTTTGAAATGAATTTATGGCACCTTTAATTAAGTCAGCTATATCTCTTTTGAGTACTCTACCGTCAATCATAGCATAATCTGCCAATAAATCAGCTCTTTCGATTCCTCTGACTCCAGCGTGACTCAGGCAGTATATCAATGCAATGCTCTGTTGTTCAACTGAGTTGTTCAATAACGCAACCTTTCTCAACATGTTCTTTTCTATCTTACGCCGCATGTTTAGAGAGTATGTGAGTATTACCGAGTCGGTTGATGTGTCGGTTTTCAACCAACTCAGTGCTGATGTAAGTCCATCTATCTCCATGTGTTTCAAAAGTGTTTATCCCCATTACTTCTGGCAAGATTTTGATGTGTTATGATATACATTTTTTAAGTTATTGATAAGTTTTGAATATGGAGGTAATTGACACCATTATTTTCTTATTTTCTGTATAGGCCTATATATATATATATATATATATATATATATATATATATATATATATATATATATAGCCTATTTATTCGAGTGCACTTTTTTCATGAAAGTATAACTATTTTATTTACTTTGGTCACATTTATTATTGAAATCCAACCTGGCAATTACTGGCAATATATCTAAGCTATCGAGGTGCAGCATTTCGCCATTCTGTAAGAAATATCTGTTTCTTCTTCTTCAGCGTTCATTCTCAAATTCCCCCTGGATTTCTCTTGTAACAGGACAATGGTCCTACAAGATTTCCAGTTGGATGTAGTCCAGAGAATGGAAATGCGTTGTGTTGCCGTTTTATTTGCACCAATGGCCCAACACATCCGTCTTCGGCCGGAAATATCTGTTTAAATCTGTAGGTACCGCAGAAGACAGATGTGTCGGACCATTGGCGCAAATAAAACGGCAACACAACACATTTCCATTCTCTGGACTACATCCTGCTGGAAATCTAGTGGGATCATAGTCATGCTACAAGGGGGATCTACGCATGTGGTTGTGTCTGTGAGACTCACCATTGGCCCACTAGACATACTACCCATGCATTTGGAACATTTGGTTGCATGCCTGGAGCAATAGAGAAGTTCAGCATAACCAGTAGTCATTTGGTGGCGGGGAATGAGCACAGTGAACCCTATCTTGGCTAGGAGCAGTACATAGGTTGAAACTTACCTTCCTGGAGGTGTGATAGTTATTCTCTGGCTCTGTCACGGGGTGGGCAGAAAATCCACAGACTTCCCAGCAATACTGCCATTTAATGGCATTAGGTCAAAGGGCATGAGCCCATGAACCACTGGATCAGCAACCAACCAACCAACCAACAAGGGGGATTGAGTGGGAATTTGAGAATTAATGCTGAAGAAGAAGAATCTGTAGGTCTAACAATACTAACATGACATCGCATGAGCACCAGTATTGGTTTTTTTAAAAATAACAGACAATAGTAAGTACTATGCTTACATAGTCTACATTTTTGTGTTCACAGTTGGATTATCTACAAAACTGATACAGTTTGAGTGGAAGTTATTGATTTTAAAGTGTGTGAGTTCAAATTTTATCACCAAAATAGTTTTTATTTTTTTATTTACACTTTTCATTTTCTTGTTAAATAAATGTTTAAATATTAACATTATTTTTTTTTTTCAAAATCAGCTTGTGATAATCACATTCTCCGCCCATTTCTGTTTTGAAATATATATATATATATATCTTACATTATAATGTAAATATATTTAGAAGTAGTATTTCTTGTTTCCGTGATAGATGTGCAAAAAATAATTATGTCCAGACTCTAAAATAATTACATAATTATATGGATTATACAAAAAGTGACTAAGGATGTTTTGAAGGTGTGTGGTCAAGCAATCACATTCCATATAGGATGGCAACCATTCTGAAGTCAGACCAAAAGATACAGATGTCACAGCCAAGCTGTAAACCATGACAAGACAGTAAACCATTATGTTATCTGGATTGCATCCTGCTAATCTGCAGGAGTTTGAGAACAAATGAAGACTTTTGTAGATAATTCTGTCTTTTGTACTGAACAATGAGATCCATAAATACAAATTTTTTCTCTGTCAAATTGTGTCTCAGTATTTACTTTTCAGATCAGTTCTGTAGCACAGTATATTTGAGATACTTATAATGTGTTGTCGGTCAATCTTCAGTTATCTGCAGTATACATCTGGACTGTGCAGTCAATCTAAAGTATACAGATACATCTGGATTGTGCAATAAGTTGTTCTCTGGTTACATGTTTCTAAATTAACACCAAACTTTGAAATGTCTGCACATGGGTTTCCATAATAAGTTTTTTTCTAAGAAATAAATGTCTTTAAAACTTTAAATATTAGTTGTAAAGAATTAATCATATAAACCAGTAAGAGAAGACACCAAACAACAATGTGTTTCCACAACAATAAGAAGACAACGATGGACTTATATCTGACATGTACTTGAATGAATGAATGAATGAAAACAGATTGCCACAACAAGCATCAAAATGGGTACCAAAAGGCAAAATAAAAAGAGGAAGACCAAGAGAGACTCTTTGTAGAACAATTATCAAAGTGAGTGTGACTACTAGTCTCAACAGCATGCAAGAATTACATACAGCTAGATCTGGACATCTGTGGTTTCTGTTGTATGCACCATATTTGTTGCTGAAGGAATATAGATAGAAACAGCAGATGGTGTAATATTTTTCCTTGTAATTTTTGTGTTGTTTTTGTTGAGAGTGCACATTGTAACAAGCAATTTATTCAAGGTTATTCATATAATGGAATATGTTTAGTAAAATGTATGGTACTAATAAACACAAATAATCAACGTAACAGCATCAATGAATTATTTTGTTTAAAGCCATCACAATCTCTGCAATCATTGAAATAGTTCATCATAATCTCATGATGGGTTATGGTTAGAAGTTATGGTTAGAAGTTATGGTTAGAAGTTAGGGTTAGAAGTTAGGGTTAGAAGTTAGGGTTAGAAGTTAGGGTTAGAAGTTATGGTTAGAAGTTATGATTAGAAGTTAGGGTTAGAAGTTAGGGTTAGAAGTTATGGTTAGAAGTTATGGTTAGAAGTTAGGGTTAGAAGTTAGGGTTAGAAGTTATGGTTAGAAGTTAGGGTTAGAAGTTAGGGTTAGAAGTTAGGGTTATGGTTAGAAGTTAGGGTTAGAAGTTAGGGTTAGAAGTTAGGGTTAGAAGTTAGGGTTAGAAGTTAGGGTTAGAAGTTAGGGTTAGAAGTTATGGTTAGAAGTTATGGTTAGAAGTTAGGGTTAGAAGTTAGGGTTAGAAGTTAGGGTTAGAAGTTAGGGTTAGAAGTTATGGTTAGAAGTTAGGGTTAGAAGTTAGGGTTAGAAGTTATGGTTAGAAGTTAGGGTTAGAAGTTAGGGTTAGAAGTTAGGGTTAGAAGTTAGGGTTAGGGTTAGGGTTAGAAGTAGTAAATGTGTTCAGATTTTGTAGCAGAACTGATAACAAAATAATTAGTGTATAGGCCTACATATTAAAAGTACATTTTTGTCTAGATCCATGTCACTAAGCATGACACAACACAAAGCACTATGGAAACCCATGTAGACACATTTTCAAAATCCAGTGTTATTTTAGGAACATGCACCATTTTCAGTCCTGTAGGACAGAATGAAACTTTATTCTACTATGTTCATATTTTGGTAATTATGTGTTGTTGTTCATGAATTTGTAATTGATTTCATCATCTTTTTTTATTCGAATTTAACAAATAAACGAATATAAAGGTCTACTACATTTTTGCTGAGTTATGTTTGTTTGGCATGGGTTGTCATGGAGATTTTATTCTATAGGCTTACATGTGAAATGAGTTTGATTGTGTAGAGCATCAGCAACTGTGAAATATGAGAAGTTTGTGATTACCTAAAGATCTCAAACACCTAATAGCAATGTTGTACCAAGAAAAGAGGTAGCTGTAAAAGTAGATAGCAAAACATCATAGTTTTTTTATGGTAGAAGGAGCACAGCAAGGATGTCATCTTTCGCCATATCTATTTAACATATATATCAGAAAGAATAAGGAGAAACATCAGAGAAGAATATACATAAAAGTTTGTACAATTTCAAATTGAGAGAAAACAGTTTCAAGGACTCAGATATGCAGACAACACCAATCTCCTATCAATTAGTGAAAGAGGGTCTGACAAAAAAACCTGATCTTAATAACAAAAAAAACACAATGAAGCACAGAACGTGTATTTAAACACCAAGAAAACTAAAACCATGACAACAAAGTAAAAAAACCACACCAAAAACACATAATATGAAATTGTACAACTATGCTGACAGAAGGATTAGCTGGAAATGAAACACCATCAGCTGATGAATGTGAAGGTCGACACTGGCCTGTATTTCTCGAAGCTCTCAATAAGTGACGATATGCAGATTGTGTTATGGCTGGGCGTACCAGATGATTTCTGTAGATTGTGTGTAGGCCTACTAATTAAATTGTAAACACCTAACTTCTAGAAATAATATCTGATATGCCTGTACCAAGTAGTTTTTAGAAATAATATCTAATATGGCTGTACCAAGTAGTTTTTAGAAATAATATCTAATATGGCTGTACCAAGTAGTTTCTAGATATAATATCTTATATGGCTGTACCAAGTTGTTTGTAGAAATAATATCTCATATGGCTGTACCAATTTGTTTGTAGAAATAATATCTGATATGGCTGTACTAAGTTGTTTGTAGAAATAATATCTCATATGGCTGTACGATGTAGTTGTTGAATGCAGACACTACTATAGATGATATATCTAGGATACTATTGTTGAATGCAGACACTACTATAGATGATATATCTAGGATACTGTTGTTGAATGCAGACACTACTATAGATGATATATCTAGGATACTGTTGTTGAATGCAGACACTACTATAGATGATATATCTAGGATACTGTTGTTGCATGCAGACACTACTATAGATGATATATCTAGGATACTGTTGTTGAATGCAGACACTACTATAGATGATATATCTATACTGGAATACTCTGGATACCGGAAGAGATTGGCAATGGCATATTATAAAGTAACCTTGCTGAAAAACGTTTGCATAAACAATAAAATAGAAGCGAAATTGCTAATGTTACGAACTTTTATTTTTCCGGTTGCAACATACTGTGAAACATGGACCCCAAGTAAAACAGCGGAAAAGAAGATCAACGCCTTTGAGATGAAATGCTACAGAAAGGTACTTAGAATATCATGGAAGGAAAAACTCAGATATTATAAACACATTAAAGATTCTAGAGTGTTCGTTACTTAACACAATAGCAAAAAGAAAACTACACCTGTTTGGTCATATAAAGAGACACCCCTACAGTGTATTTAGAAAGACACATATGGAGGGAAGTGCACATGGGAAGATGAGGAAAGGCAAACCAAGAAGACGATTGACTGACGACATTAAATATAACATGTATACATCGTTGAAAAATGAAAGCCGCATCGGTCAAGAAAGAAAGGGGTTCAGAGAGTTCATTGGAAAGACAACGTTCTGAAAAGAATACGCCACATGACATATGGACATGATATTATTGTTGAATGTAGACATTACTATATATTTAACAATGCAGATAATAATTGATCTGACTAAACAGTCTAACAATGGAAATATTTCCCATCAAGCAAGCACTTAACTGGCTGAAATCGCAAGCATGTTCCCATGCGTGCATACTAAGTGACTCAATGTACATGATTCAGAAAGTCAAAACAGGTTATGTACGTAGGGGATTGGTGGAGCCATTAGGGAGAGCAAAAAATGCGGGTATCACTACGAAAACTCACTCTTATCTTTGTCCCAGGACACGTGGGCGAGGTCAGACCAATTAGTTAGCCTTGCCACCACAACATATGGTTAGCATATGGACCGAGCAGACATACCCATTGCTCTTCGTGAGTCCCCACGATCAGAGGATTTTGAGTTGAATGATCATGAGTCAATATCGAGAATGCGCGAATATGGAGTGAGTATGGGCGTGATACGTAGAGAACCCCTGACAATGATTTTTTTTAATTCAGTGAACCAACAGAGAACCGGAACTATCAGCCGTTATAACATGAAGGATTTACTGAAGCGGAGATCTGAGCACATATGGACGTGTCCAGTGTGCAAAGAGGATAATCAACATACATAATATATAACACTACTATAGAGGATGCATCTATGATACTTCTTCTTCTGCGTTTGTTCTCAAACTCCTGCAGATTATCAGGATGTAGTCCGGAGAACGGAATGTGTTGTGTCATGGTTTACAGCATTGCTGCATATCTGCTCCTTTCGGCATAACACATCCTACTTCAGCATCGCTTTGGGTCACTGACCCTATATGGGATGGGGCAGCCAACTCCATCCTATAACCTGCTTAGTCGCCTTTTACGACTTGCATGGAAGGTAGTGTTGCTATTCTTTGCTCCCTTTTCGGGCCCGACAACACACGGGCGATCTAGGATACGATTGGGGGAATTTATTATTCAGTGTGCCACGAGCAGGGCCGTAAATATTATTTTCTCAAGGATAAGGGGTGGAGTGTACAAAAAGAAGTAATTCGTACGTTTTCGCGTCTGTAAGTTTGTATTTATGATTAATTTAAAAAAATTTTTTTTTTTACATTGGTGATTGTTTCGTGAAAATTTGCTAGGAAAGAGGTTTTGGGGGCTTTTTTCTCGCCTTGTTGTCGGTCGCGTGCGTTCTTGATGCTAAAAGTTATGTTCCGATTTACTGGGGAGGAGGGGGGTTTGAACACTTGGTAGTTAATGAGTTTGCCTCTATTTTGGAGAGGCATGCCCTTTTCAACCAGCAGACAACAAAGTCCAATTAGGTTATATCAGGACACACTACCATAAAATGTTAGAGGTAACAAAGACCCCAATCTTTGATAATTTGAACACTTTAAACCTCCACTACCTTATATACAGCCCTAGGCACGAGTAATCTGGTTAGATTTCCAAGAAATCCGTGGTTATTTTTAGAAACCGAAACAAGGACAGACTTCCGGTAAAAAAAATGCCCTGGACAGTGTTGCCATTTTGTTATTTTTAAGTCTAGATCTGGTATTTTTTCAGGTGAAATGGTGGTATATTTTTGAAAGTTGTGCGGGCGTAGAGTTCTTCGTAGAGTTTCTCTAGGTCTCCCTCTTCTTCTTACTCCAGGTGGCACCCAATATAGTGACTGTTGGGGAATTCTTAGGCTGTTCATTCTGAGAACATGGAAAGCTTTCAGTCCAGTGTTGTCCCTTTATTTATAAGTGTGACATGACCGCAGCAGTTCTGAAAGCTTTGAGCGTTATTCAGTAGAAACACCAAAGAGAAATATCCCTTCTTGAAAGAAGACGCCACACTAGGCAAGGTGCAATGTACTGTGTGTCATTCCGTGTTTTTTTTCCATTTACAATGGTGGTCGTTATAATGTAAAACAGCATTTTAAGATGTAGAAACACAAAATGGCAGTCGCGGCTAGCAGTTCAAGCAAAGGTGTTGCATCATTTTTTACAAGAGATCAGACAGGGTGCTAAATGATGAAAGCAAGCATCTAGCAGCCCACATTTCATACAGTGAGACATAACCTTCTCATGAGACCAATGGATTGTACGTCTGCAATATCAAGAGAGATTTATTTGAAAAGAAATTTACATGTGGACGAACGAAGTGCAAATCAATTCTAGTAAATGACCATGCACATTCTGCAATGTGAGAGATAGACATAGAATTGAAAGAAGCTAAATACATTTCAGTTATGGTTGACACATAAAACCATAGGGGGGGATTTGAAATTGATACCGGCCTTTGTTATGTATGTTATTCTGGATAAAGGCATTCAAATCAAGGTGATTGAGTTTCAGAACATAACTGGGGAAACATCACAACTGCTTACAGATCACATATTGAACATTTTGCAGAAACATCACAGCTGTCAAAATCTGCATGTTTCCTGTTAAGGGGTTGTAGGGAGAGATTTTGTAGCTGTGTGATAAAGGCCACATGCTCTTGTTGTTGCCAAAACATGTACAGGATGCGTTTTTAAAAATTTAACCTCCGACAGAAAAAATCCCAGTACTTAACGGTGATCGAACTCTAGACCTCACTAGTGTGAGACCAACGCCCTAACCTTTGGAATTGCAGATCACACTAGTGTGAGACCAGCCTCTAACCGCAGAAACATTATTTGACAAAACAATTTTAATGGAAGAATTGTCTTATTTCGCACATCTATACCATTATTAAATCTAATATTAGTTTATATTAATACAGTTTAATTTTATATCTAACGGGGTGCATTGGGTACCGCATTGCTCTCGGAGACCCAGGGTTATCAGATAACCAAGATCTCAAAAGTACCTTCTCGTGGTGCACCCTGGAAACAGAAATCAATCAATCAATCAATCAATAAACCCATAACCCTTCAGGGTCGTAGGGGTACCACATTGGATGCCTCAGCACACAGAGTCCTCCAGCGAATTCTATTCTCAGCGATGCGGATGAGTGTGGAAATATCTTGCCTTGTCCATTCCTTGATGTTGTCTGTCCGTCTTTATTTGTCCCCCTCTGCTTCTTCAACCCTCGACAGTTCCCTGTAGTATTGTTTTTGACAAGGAATCGTGCCTGCATACATGTCCGAACAATGCTAGTTTTCGTCGTTTCACTATTGAAAGCAATGGCTCCTGAACACCTGCACACATCTCTACTTTATTTATTACGTACTCATTGGTCTTATGTTCCCAATAGGAAATTCGTAGAATTCTTCTGTAGCATTTGTACTCGAAAGCCTGTAATCTTCTCTCCATGTCCGCAGTGAGTGTCCAACTCTCACAACCATAGAATACAACAGAAAGCACCAGCGACTTATACAGTTTGATTTTCACTCCAACACTGATGTTGCTTTTCCAAATCACAGTTAGCCTTGACAAGGACGCTAAAGCCATCTCCAGCCTTATTTTTAGTTCTGCTTTGTTCTGTATTCTCTGTGTGTTATTATCCATTGTAGTATTTCAGTGGGCAAAAGGTTTAGCTAGTGGTGCCCATCTCCTCTCCAGCTGTCCTTCTGATGTGGTTATATGGATGTGTTTTCTCTCTCCATCTCCATTGCACTTTTCTGATGTTGACACTACTTCACATTTGAACTTCGCGCTGAGCGCATCGCTACCATTTCACTAGGTCACAACCTTACTTCGTACGCATCCACATTAAGACTTCTAAACTTGATAATACCTTCACTAACAGAAAATAGAAACAGAAATACAATACAGCTGCTCGTGCTGATTCTGGCTAAAACATTTGGAAATCGTGTTCGTGAATGTGGAGGTAGCAGATGGAAAGAGATTTGACTGCAACAAGTCAATATCTCCGACACTTCTGCACCAACACATGCAGTAGCACGGTTGACGCACAGTGATTCTAGTCTGTTCAGCAGAAGCATTGGAGGGGCGGCCAATGCAGATGTTACGAAGTGGGCAAATGTTACGAGAAATATAAAGAATTAGTGCTTCATTCACCATAAGAATAATAATAGAACAATGAGTACACTGAGAGGGAAGCACGGCGCTAGAGTGCAGTGGCAGGTGCAAAGAGAACAGAAAACGTTTCAAGGAAATCGGAACCAAAGTGTTGGTTGCTCGAGACAAGCTTCTAGTTTCCGGTGATTCCAGCCCTGACCCAACTCTACTGTCGAGTTTTTCCTATATCAGAATCATGCCCGCAGAGAGAGAGAGAGAGAGAGAGAGAGAGAGAGAGAGAGAGAGAGAGAGAGAGAGAGAAAAGGTTTAGTACCCGATAGGCACAGGCACAACCATCCAAGGTAACAAACACTGTTCAGCTCTAGAACAAAATGCTAGTCCCAGACGCTCCTAAATATGTGCACAGACTCGGACTTGGGCGAGTGGTTCACGACATTGGTGAACAACACTTCGGCTAAGAGGACGAGCGATTCCTAGTCTAACTCTTCTGCCGACTTCTTCCTAAACCGGAACCAGGCTCGAGGATGAGAAAAGGTTCAGTACCCGATCGGCACGGGCACAACACGTCTAATTACACAAGTTCACTGACGGCGGAACACCTTGTGCAAGATAGACGTGAAGAAAAAAACCGTTTCGGCGTAGATTCAGTACACATTCGCTGCCTGGCAACAGATAGGAAGATTGTCACAGGCAAGGATAGCCAACCTGAAATGTCAAGGCATGTCGAAATCGGATGTGCTGTGCCTAAAAGGCGCATACCGGTGGCACAACGTAACTACGTTCCCGGCGGAAATTACCCGAATATCTGTGCTGATTACAATGGAGCGAACGCAAAACAAACAAACACATATCTAACATTTTAACCAAAAAGGGATAGTAATTTTTTTCTACTGCGCTTGTAATAATAAAAATTAGTGTTTTCTAGAACTTTTTCAGACGTTAGCTAGTGTATTTGTAAAACGAGGTGGCAACACTGGCTCTGTGTTTGAGTGTGCGTGTGTGTTTTACACAGCTGTGTTATTTCTGCTTGTCAACAATACGGAAAGTCTCTGAGAGAAGATGGGAGCAGCAGGGTAAGAGTCTGAGTCATATAATACTGTAATTGACGCATCATCTTAGTATCATGTCTTGTGCTGATATTTCCAATGTGGTCCTCAACTACGTAAACTTGTGACAGCTGAAATTGCCTGCTTACGCAGAATCCCAGGATTAGGAATATCACTAAGAGACAGTGAGAGAGGACATTAGACTTTAGACCGGCCACGCCCCCCCCCCCCATCTTGGAATATATTGAGATACAACAGATCAAATGGTTTGCACACTTTCTGCTTGTCCTCTCATCATATATGCTTTATAAATTAATGAATAACACTGCATTCTTTCGAGATGACCGAACCATTGTATCTGTTGGTTTTGTATATATTGTAGAATTTATATGACACCCACTCTTTCTCTAATGACCCCGCTTCTAATTCGGTCTCTTCTTGTCACTGCTGTGGCTTTTCTCAGACATCTCATCTCTGTTGTAACTAGTTGTCTCTTATGTTGCTGTTTTTTGTTGTTAAGGACCATGGGTGTTCACTTTGAACCCTTTATTATCATAATAATACGATAAATAGCAGGCAACAGAGATGTGGTTCTACAGAAGAATGCTGAGAATACCATGGACTACTAGAAAAACTAAGGTAGAGGCGTTGAAAAAGTCAAATGCGAAACGGACCTTAATCAATAATATAAGAAAAAGACAATCTTCTTTTTTTGGCAACTTCATGAGACAGGCAGGTTTAGAGAACATAGTCACAACAGGCCAGATTGAAGGCACCAGAGACAGAGAGCGACAACATGAGAAAATATTAGACAGTTTGGCAACCTGGCATGGCAAGGAAACAACAACCACTTTGATACATAATACTGTGGACAGAGAGCTTGGAGAGCCATGACTGCCTGCGCCATGGCACCTGATGATGATGATGATGACCATGGGTAGCCGGACCATGTTTGACATTGGTAGCACAGGGTTGGAAAGAAGATACTTTGGATAAGATGTGTTTTTTTAAAACATTGGTAGCATTTTGTGTTGCAATAAAGGGGGTAATTGATCCAGTATTTGATTAGCTTTGCTACAACGAATGTCTATTTTGTGTCCATCTTTCCATCAGAAGAAAATGTTACGCTTAAGTATTTGAAGGTATTGGTTTGTTTAGTGACTTGATTTTCCACTGATATATTTAGATTGTGTGTATCCCTTCCTATTGCCATGGTTTCTGTTTTATCTATGCTTATCTTCATGTTGTTGTTCTTGCACTCGATGTCCATGGATGTTAGATGAAGTTATAGTTCAGTTTCCTCATATGCTGTTATAGCCTGATCGTCGGCAAGTAGCTCTTTGGTATTTTCATTCTGCATCTTGGCTTTTTTCGTAATACTATCGATATATGTGATAAACAGGAGTGGTGATAAAACGCATCTTTTCCTAACTCTTGATGTGACTTTAAATGGTTCTGATGTTCCTTTATTCATTCAAATTACATTCTCACAGTTCACATATAAGTATAAGCTTTAACATACTTTAATAAGGTGGTTGTTGACTCCATAGATAACCAGTGTGTGCCATCGAACGCTTCTATCTACTCTATCCAAGGCTTTTCCTGGTCTACAAATGATACAAAAAGGTTCCTATTGTATTCTATTTTTCTCCACCATCTGCCTGAGAATGAAAATTCCATCTGTGCAGTTTCTGATTTTTTCTAAATCCCATCTGTTTGTCGGATAGCTGTGGTTCTATAATGGGTTCTATAAAATGAACATTATAACAGTGTAGGCAAGTGTAGACCTACATTTATGTGTTTTTTTGAAAATGCATCTAATTTCACTTAGGCTATTTAACACACAAAAATCAACTAAGAATTTCTCTTTCTTGTGTGTAGGCCCTAGATATTATTTAAATTGTTAATTATATTTTCTATTCTTCTTCTTCTTCTTTCGTTCACTTGAAACATGTCTATATCTGTAATTCTGTCTCCTTAATAAAACTCACTGTCTTTTGTAGTTCATACAGTGTCCCATAGAGTTTTGATTCCAGTGTTGTTTCCTCTGGCCAATATGTCTGCCTCAGCGTTTCATGCTCAGAACACTCTTGAAGTATATGTTTGGCACTCTGTGCTGCCTGTCCACATGTACACATGGCTGTGTTGCCAATCTGTGTTTTGTGCGTGGCATCCTGATTATCTGTGCGCCTTTTGGCTGGATGCCTCTGTCTTCAGCACTCTGCTTACTTGGGCAGGACTATGGTCCTGCTCGAATGGGACTGCCCGACCAGTCTTAGTTTCCAGCCCCTGATGGCTGAACTAAGCCCCATTACCACTGCAAGGTACTGGCCTTGATGGGGATATTTTCTATTATGTTCATGTAGGTAGCCTAAATAAATAGCAGACTACGATAATTTCAAACAGGGTTTCTATAATTAATAAAGTTATATTGCAACACTGCTGAAGATGGATGTATCAGGCCATTGGTGCAAATAAAACGGTGACAACACATTTCCATTTTCTGGACTATATCCTGCTGGAAATCTAGTTGGACCTTTGTCCTGCTACAAGAGAGATCCAGCAGGAGTTTGAGAATGAAAGCTGAAGAAGAAGAAGAATATTGCAACATTAAAAAAAAAACTTTCATTACTGCATGTTTTCCTTTGAAGGAGTGCAGGGAGGTTTTCTATGGGCTGTGGAAATAAAGGCCACTTTGTCATAGCAGACGCCGCAACATGTACAGGAAGGATTTTGATTGTACCTTCGAAAGTAAAAATCCTGTCCCAACCGTGGATTGAACCTGGGACCTCAAGGGCCTGAGGATGACATTCTAACCACATGGCCATGCGTTCACCTATATTGCAGCAATGGGCTAAAATACAGGGAGAAATGTGAAAACATTTTGTAGTTACAGAAAGTAGCAGATAATAAATAGTAGTGCTACTACTATTAGTAGGCAACTTTCCATCTTTTCAGACCAATAGTATTATTTGTGTGCTATAAGAAATATAAGCTATAAAAAAATAAGAAATATAAGCTATAACATCCGTGCTATCATATGGATGTGAGAGCTGGAAAAGCTCTTTATCTTCAAAAAAGAGATTACTGAGTTTCGAGAACAAATGTCTTCGTAGGATAACTAACACCCATTAGTGTTTCACAGTAGAACCAAAATAAGCAACAAAAATCTGGGTATACATCGTATACCCAGAAAAATCACAGGTTTTATTTTACATGAAATTATTTTAAATATTTGTTGTTTTCTATTTTCTTGTGTGTGAAGATCACAGGTAGCTTCTGAGAATTTGACAAATGATATTGGGTCGAAGGGCATGAGCTCATGGACCGATGGATCAGCAACCAACCAACCAACAAACCCGACAAAGGATGAGATGAATCAAATATTTCTCAATAAAAAACTAGAACTTCTTGTAAAGCAGCAAGGAAATATGCTAAAAATTGTTGAGGAATATGTTAATAATGTATGTATGATACTTACATGAATCATATGTTTGTGCCATGTTCTCTATTTGAATGTCTGATGTAAGATTTTATCATATTATATGTTTTATCAAAGGTGTTTTTCCTATTTCTGTATATATCTCTGTCTATTGTTGTTTGATTGTTCATTTAATTTTCTATTTGTTACATGACTATAACGCACCTTTATAGCGAATCCTGTTATATAACAAATTTCCCTATATAACAACACTTTTCAAAATCCTAAATTATATTTATTCTTGATTGTTTGTAGGCCTACTGTATATAGCAATTATTCTGTTATTACAAACATATTTTGTCGGCCTGGATCAAATGTTATAATGGGATTGGATTTGATCCAGATTATGGATATAACATAGTCATAGATCCTGCCCTTGAACACATCTATAGTTGACAGGAAAGTTATTAATGAGAAAATTATGAGTAAATGTTATATCAATGATGTAAATATGACTAATTATGAGTAAATGTTATATCAATGATGTAAATATGACTAATTATGACTATCGATGGTTAGCGAGACTTCGGTAAAGCTGAATAGCTATATTACTTAACGAACACACAAGGCTGTTTAGTTTTACGATAAATGCACAGATTATAAGACTGTTGAATAGGAGTTTGATAAAATAGAGGTTACTGTATACAAGAGAGACTAAATCAATGTTTCAACCATAAGTTCTTAATCAATAAAATACAAGATAAACAGTGAACAGTGAAAATAAGGCCCCATCACAAAGAAACTTTATGAGATCTAACAACAAGAGACATCAAATGAAACAATAATGTATGTATACTATACATACCTGTAAGTATTAAAAACATGAGAAGGGAGAAAAGAATAGAATGACTATGACAACACAACAAAGGCCCAACAACCATTATTTAAATACCCAGTACATGAATCATTTGTATTAAGACCAAATGACTTAATGGTACAATACTGCAATATATAATTATTTTCAAGGGTTTACCTAGCTCTATCGTCAGTAGTGCATGATTTTATTGCAATAACCTGAATGTCATCGATACCATAATGATCTGTGCCATCGAAATGCATAACAACAGGAGTAAATGATCTTTGGTTAATGGGATGAAGATGTTGGCAGAAATAGTCACTTAGTTTTTGCTAGTTTCACCCATATACTTTATGTTACAGTGTTTACAAATGATAATATTATGGGATTTACATATAAAGATATCATCGAAAATAAAAGTGGACTTAGGAAATGATATGGAGTGGATATGCACTAGATAGTCACGGATGTTACAACGCAATTGTCTGCAGCATAACACCTGTTCCTCTGTAGTACTGATCCACTCCATATCATTTCTTAAAGCAATTTTTTACTATCGAGGATGTCTTTACATGTAAATCCCATAATATAATTTTGTTAACAATTTGTAAACGTTGTGACATCAGCTGAACACTTATGAGAAAATCATAAGTCTAAACTATAACCTATGGCACTGGTTTATAACTTATCTTTACCATTGTTCATATTACTTATTTTTCTGTGTTACCACAGTCCACTCTTATTTGTCAGATTGTCTTTGATATTTTAGTTGCTTGAAACATGTTCCTCACAGATTTTCTTTGATATTTCAATTCATTCATTAGGTGCCATGCCAGCTGGCATAGGCGATCTTGGCTCTCCACAGCTCTCTATCTCCAGTATTATGTATCAAAATCGTTGTTGTTTCCCTGCCATGCCAGGTTGTTAAACTGTCTAATATTTTCTTACGTTGTCGCCTGTTCTCCAAACCTCCCTGTCTCATGAAGTGGCCAAAAAATGAAGATTGTCATTTTCTTATATTATTGATTAAGCTCCATTTAGCATTTGATTCTTTCAACACCTCCACATTAGTTTTTCTGGCAGTCCATGGTATTCTCAGCATTCTTCTGTAGAACCACATCTCTGTTGCCTCTAATTTCTCACTTTCCAGATTGTTTATTGTCCAAGACTAGCACCCATATGTTAGTATAGGAGTTATATAGCACTGCAGAACTCTCTTCCTCACCTCTAATGTCTGTAATAGGATACGACTGTTCCTTCTTACGGCACTAGTGTAATAGGGAGTATACGGGTAATAGCCATATATATTAGACATATGGTAATAGAATTATATACTCTCGAAGAAGGGTAAGAAGGATGATGTAAAACCTCCTTGTGAACCAGCATTCCAGAAGTGCTCAGTGTCGCAGAAGAAGGATGATGTAAAACCTCCTTGTGAACCAGCATTCCAGAAGTGCTCAGTGTCGCAGAAGAAGGATGATCATTGCTCAGAAAAAGCTATCGTTGCTTACATAATTAATAGCAATGGTGCTTTCTTGGACCTTCCCGAATTATGATCTATAGTAGCCTAATTGCTTGTAACTGGGTGACCCACGGGTGTGATTCCTATTTCACACCTAGGAAAACAAGTATACTCTGGAAACCCTGGTCTGCGCATTAGTAACAGCCCATACAAGGACGACTTCCCCTGTATTTTACACACAGCTGCATAAATGAAGAGAAAGGCACATGAACACACCAAATGTAATTACTTTAATAAAAAACTGCAGCGGTCGAAATCTTAAGAAACAATTTATTCTTTTCTGACAATAACATTTCAACATTTTTCTTGCCAATAATGAAGACAACTCTAATTGAGAGATAAATATTCAACACAATCTACCATGTTGAGATTTCAGTTATCAATCCTTTATACATGTCATGTCCATTGACATGTCTATCATAGATACTACGAATGCCAACACCACAGCTGCTGAGTCACCGGCGTCTCATGAACAATGTGCTTTAACACAGGACAAAGGTTGGCAAGATCCCTGTACTTGACACTCGTATGAATGGAAGAAACACTTTGCTTTGTCACAGAAAAGCTGATAGGACGTAAACGATGTTCTGCATCGAGAACGTCACCGTATAAGACACACGCATCCACCCATTGTACCTCTTGTTTGGATGTCCCACAGCAGATATGAATAACGGAGACACATTAAATTGATTCATACCTGTTTAACGAAACAAACCCAACAGTTTTAATTTTGCTTCTCTTGACAGGACATTCAGGGTATAACCTTCTTCTAGGGTAACTGGAGACTTCTCACCGTCCCAAAGCTCCGTCGTGCACCAGTATAATGGCCTCTACTGCTTCTTGGCTGCCATTCTTTTTTCCTTTCTCCCTGTCTCTATCTGATGTCCTTTCTGACATCATTCTTTTCTGCACATGAATTCTATCTCCTCACAAACTCTCAGCGAAACTTCCAAAAGCAGACGTATTCGAGTGTCGCTTCGAGGGACAAAGTGCCAGAGCACCCTGGTACAATGACAAGATCATATTACACAAAATGTTTTTCATTTTTCTAAGTGCTGTTTTTGCTTTCCCTATTCTGTTTCTGATTTCTAAGTGCTGTTTTTGCTTGCCCTATTCTGCTTCTGATTTCTGTTAAACATCTTCCATCTGCTGTAATCATTGTACCTAAATATTTGAATTGGTGGACCTGCTTTAATACTATATCATTCACTTTGATATTTAAATTTGTGTTATTCTGTTTCTTTGGAATAACCATTACTTCTGTTTTCTTGATATTTAGGAAGAGGACTTTACTTTACTTTCTGTGACTACTACAATTAATTAAATCTTGAAGGTCTTCCTCACTTTTTGCAATCAGAACAGTTTCATCTGCATATCTCAAATTACTTATGTTCTGTCCTCCCACTAATATTCCTGAAATATCAACTATTTCATGCATTATATTTTCAATGTATAAAGAGAAAAGGTCTGGCGAAAGTACACAACCCTGTCTGACTCCTTGTTTTATTTTTTGCAAATGGCCAAATTGATTTCCTACTCTTATTGCTGCTGTTTGTTGCCAGTACATGTTCTTGATAATTCTTAAATCCTTACTGTCAATGTTAAAATTCTCTAGCATGTGTATAACTTCACTATGTTTAACTTTATGAAATGCTTTTGTGTAGTCTATAAAATATAGGTACACTTATGTTTTTACCTCTATAGACCTCTCTATTTATTGTTCTTAAAATATATATAGCATTGTTGGTACCTTTGCCTTCTATGAAACCACATTGTTCTGGACTTATTTCTGTTTTTTTTGTTTCTCACTCTCTTCATGATGATTCTAAGAATTATTTTGGTTACTTGGCTCATGAAGCTGATTGTACAGTGTTCTTCACATTCTGTGGACCCTGGTTTTTTTTGGTAAGGCTATAAATATGGATCTCATCAAGTCATCGGGTATGTGTCCACTAGTATATACATCATTCAGCAATTTTGTGATTATTTCAACGCCAAAGTCATCTAAAGCTATTAATTCTTTTAATGTAATATTGTCTGGTACTGGAGCATGATATTTTAGTTACTTGAAACATATTCCTCACAGATTTTTTATCGAATTGTTTCTTACCAACAGGTAAAAAAATCAGCAGAACATTGGGCAGTTAAGAAAGAGAACAGACAAGAGTTCTATGAGTTGGTGAAAATGATAGATATTGCAGTTGATTTTTTAAATGTTTCGTGTGAAAAATTTGCAGGTAATACATCAGTTTAGCCTTTAGCAAGCTGGATTCAAATTAAGTTGATACATCAGTTTTAGCCTTTAGCAAGCTGGATTCAAATTAAGTTGATACATCAGTTTTAGCCTTTAGCAAGCTGGATTCAAATTAAGCAATCAGCGCCCTGGTCACGAATTTTGTAAAAATTATTTGCATTATTTAGGTGGATGTTTTTCTTAGTATGGACTAGGCCAGTGTTTCTCAACCTTTTTTACTCAACCAAAGTTCTCACAGCTCTTGTATCACACATGCACCAACAAAACTTACACCAATAATACAGTATTAATTTTTTTTTTCCATGTACACAAATTATGGAAATATCTCTAAAAACAAAAGAGTTATTGCATTTTCCAAATAGTAACACACAGGTTTGTATGTGTTTTGTATTTTGTGAAAAAACATCTTTGCCACTTCTTTACGCAACGAGTAATACACATACAAACAAAGTGCACACATACAAACAAAGTGCACACATACAAACAAAGTGCACACATATTTGCAGTATTAAATTCATTCTTTAAATGTGCAACAATTGTTTTAAAATTTCTAATAAGAAAAATGTTATTGAGTTTTCCAAACACCCATGTTTGGTTGTTTTTGTTAACATGAACCATTTCTGTTGTTTCTGGTGAAATGTTCTGAAAGTCACATAATTTCATTGACAGCATGAAAACTGTGCACACCATAATGCATGTGCAATAAATCTAAATTTGCTCCACATTCTGCTTATTGACTAAATATTCTGTAGGCCCTTAATATTTTACAGTTAGTGATGTTTGCTTAGATTCCTGGGGATTGTCACATGAAGCTATGACGTTACGTGCTGTAATATACTTTTAGCAGGCACATGCAGCTCCTTTCAGAGGGACAGAGTACATATGGGATAACCCAAGTACAACTAAGTCAATCATCTATACTTTTTCTTCTTCAGTGTTCATTCTCAAACTCCCATTGGATCTCTTGTAGCAGAACAATGGTCCTACTAGATTTCCAGCAGGATGTAGTCTGAAAATGGAAATGCGCTGTATTGCTGTTTTATTTGTGCCAATGGCCCGATGCATCCATCTTCAGTGGGATTGCGTCTTTTCAAACTCTTCTAAAGGTTCATAAAAAATACTGTCATCTAGAGGGAACATCCCACAAAGCCGTACTAGGAAATAAGAAAGAAAATATGCTAACTAAAAAACACAGGAACAGAAAAACAAGCAATTTGCTCAAAGAAAAAGAGCCCCATAAAAGTCATCAAAAAAGTCAACCACCCTAAAGACTATTGTCACTATATTGATAGAGCAGAGGAAATAATATGTCCCATACTAGGATAGAACACGACAGACATAGTCACTTACACAACAGTCACACAGATTGAGACTGGTTCCGTCATCTCTGTTCATGTGGGCAGATAGCATAATATATAGTGCAATGTAATAATCCAGCCATGGACTGGGCACTGACTTACAGAGACATTCATTCATAGAAAAACTGTGTAGGCGTCTAAATTATTGTTAGTGGTTTTTTTTTTTCGGGGGGGGGGGGGGAGGGGAGGAGGGTGGAACAACTGCATTAATAATTGTTATAAATTGAAATGCTCTTTACCCAGAATTTGGGGTCATAATATAGAATGTTAGGGATCATTTTAGGCAGAATTTGCAATAATTATGATGCAGAAATCCAGGCAATTAATGTGGCAACTAAAAAACTGCTGAACTCCAACTCTGGCCTACAGCCTGTGATATTCCTGACAGATGCAAGGTCAGTGCTTCAAGCTCTCCAGTCTGGAAAACTAAAAGACTTACAAAAACTACTTAATGAATTGTCTTACCAGTATAGGGTAACCATGCAGTGGATACCCTCTCACTGTGGAATACCAGGAAATGAAAAAGCAGACCAACTTGCTAAGGAAGGTGCTGCAGAAGACCAACCAGATGTACCAATCACCTACCATCAGAAAAAACAGATAATCAAGTCAATAAGAAAGCCACAAACACCAACACAAGATGACTATCACATTATGAACAGATCAGAACAAGTTATAATTCTACGCCTCAGAACAGGACACAACCGACTCCACAGTCACATGTATACAAAGTTCAAGATCGGCAACACAGCCATGTACATGTGGACAGGCAGCACAGAGTGCCAAACATATACTTCAAGAGTGTTCAGAGCATGAAACAATGAGGCAGACATATTGGTCAGAGGAAACAACACTGGAATCAAAGCTCAATGGACCACTGTATGAACTACAAAAGACAGTGAGTTTTATTCAGGAGACAGAATTACAGATATAGACATGTTTCAAGTGAACGAAAGAAGAAGGCAGAATTTGGGGTCCCAATATAGAATTTTAGGGATAATTTTAGGTTGAGATTCATAATGTCAGAAAGTTGACAAGTAAACAGTTCTATGTTTGAAAGGAAGTGAGAAGTACTGTGTCGAGTCAGACATGTCAGATGATTGTGATATCAATTAAAATTATATTGGAGTAATCCCTTTAACTGTGAACAGGTATCTGTGATCTAAACAGCCAATAGCTTTTCTAACAAAAGCAGAGCTCTATCTGTATTGAGGAATCAAAACGACAGCAAAACTTGTATAAGATTTGTCCCCTAGACATGGTTGTATTAAGAGGAGTTAATGGATGCATTTTTAGTTCCTGAAGGGAGGCATTCCAGTGAGACAGTATCCCAGGATCATTGCGTGCACTTCTTGGTCAACTAACTGATCATTTCTCTGTTGATCATTTTGAAGTGCTGATACTTCTATCATTCATAAATCTAGCCACAGTGGAGTCTGGCATAATAGGACAAAGGTGCAATGTTAGGAGAATGTTAGGACATAATAGGACAAAGGTGCAATGTTAGGACAATGTTAGGACATAATAGGACAAAGGTGCAATGTTAGGACAATGTTAGGACATAATAGGACAAAGGTGCAATGTTAGGACAATGTTAGGACATAATAGGACAAAGGTGCAATGTTAGGACAATGTTAGGACATAATAGGACAAAGGTGCAATGTTAGGACAATCTTAGGACATAATAGGACAAAGGTGCAATGTTAGGACAATGTTAGGACATAATAGGACAAAGGTGCAATGTTCACTCACCTGCATCTCTTTGTTATCCATGAGGATGATGTGATAGAAGACAAAGGTTGAGACAAGACATACAGTAGCGATGTTTTTTTTCACAGTCAATAGGTTGTCACCCCATCCCCTAATGTTGATTAGTCACCTCTTTTGACATGCATGAATTAAAAAACAACTTGTTTTGTTTACAAAATAAATTACCTGTGACAATAAGGAATGCTTCTTTATCCGCAGACATGAGTACATTTAAGCCATAAAAATTATAGGGGTTGCAGTTCAGGTAGACCTAATTCAATCACCATAACCTCACATGATATCTTTTATATTGTTCTCAAATATATAGATACACTTTTATTTTTATGTTTAAATTTATGTACGCAGTGATATTAAATAGTTTGTTTAAACAGTTTTATTTTATGTACGCAGTGATAGTAAATAGTTTTATTTTATGTACGCAGTGATAGTAAATAGTTTTATTTTATGTACGCAGTGATAGTAAACAGTTTTATTTGATTAATTCTGTCAACAGAGGGTAGCAAGATGTTACAAAAAAGTAGCAATGGAAATATTGATTCGGAACAAACTAATGTACCTCAAGCATCAAGGGGAAACACAACACAAGAAACACTGGTAGGCAGAGAAGGTAGTAATGTTCTGTATGAAGTTTTGAAGGGATACACAACAATAGAAGGGAGATTAGAAAAAAATGAAAAGCAAGTAAGGCACATAACTACAAAATTATATGAAATTGAGAAATTTGGATCGAAACTTCAAAGTTTGGAACAGAAGTTGGAAAAACTGGACAAAAATCAAGATCAGATCAGTTGTAGAATACATGCAAGTCTGAACATGAAACTGATGAATATGAATAATGAGATCGAGTCAGTGAAGATTGTCACGGATAAACATAATCTATCTTTAGAAGCTTTCTTAACCAAGAAAGAAGAATTGGAACAGGTTATAGCTAATATGCACCAAGAAATCCATGTAAACAAAGAAGCTATTGATACTTTATCAAGAAAAGAAAACAGTGAGATAGCCATTCGAGAAATTGAACACAAACTTGTGTCAATGGAAGCAGGAAATAGAAAACAACTTGAAGTTGTACAGAAGAAGTTTAACAAAAATGTAAGTAAACTATACTGTGTCATATCTCCTTTTGGGTATTTCTCAAACTCCCTCTGTATAGCAAAATTTACACTTTCATTGTCTCTTTTATCTTCCATATTTGTTCAAACTACAACTTAGACTGTACACATCAGACTGTACTTCTAATTTTCTAATTTGTTTAAAATATGTTTCTATATTATTTTATTGCATATAATCAATAAAATTTAAATTTTCTTTGGTGATTTTGATTGTTTATTTTGTTAGGAAACATTTTTAATATGCTTTTTTTCTTTTATAATTTTTAAAATAATCAGGAATCTCTAGCATAAAATCTGGATAAGCTTGTTTGTATTTATGTTTATTTTCTTGGTAGTGTTTCATTTTATATGGTTTATTACATTCTTTACAGCTTGATCTTAAACCATATTTTACTGTTTTACTCTTTGAATAGCAAGTTATAGGTTTATTAATAAAACATATTGAACAAGTTCATTGGTGTCATTTTTTATTAATATATTTAAAATATTTTTTAAATTTATCAGTGATTCCAAACATTTGAAGAAGGTATTGTATATAATATTGTAATACTTATTATTTTATTATTTAGAGAGTATTTATAGGAATCCCCATCATTCGGACTAATATTCTGGCAGTTAAAAAAAAGATAATGTTAAGAGTCAGAGAGAATATTTTTTAATTTCTATTTTTTAGACAAAAATATAATACACTAAATAATGGGCCTACTGACATACTGACATACCCCCGAATATTTTATATGAATTGAATTTTTTTTTAAATCAAAACAAATTCGGGGGATGGGGGGGGGGGAGGGGGGTTTACACCCACCATATTTTTGTTAAATGTTGATTTATTTCTATGGGGGTATAGCCACCATTAAAAAAAAAAAAATTAAAATGAGGATGAGGCAGGCACACAAATATATTATACTACTATGGAAGTCAATAAATCATTCTACCACTTAGACTTATACATCATGCATGGAACGTCAATAATTTCTCCATTTTTATAGTGGAAAATCAATAATTCTTCCATTTTTATAGTGGATTCTTCTTCTGCTTTTGTTTTCCAACTCGTGCAGATTAGCAGGGTGTGGTTCAGGGAGAAGAATATTTTGTTTCTTGCTTTACAGCTTGGCTGTGATATTGCACCTTTCAGCCTGACACATCTGACTTCAGCGTGACATTTGGATCACTTTGACCCCCTGTTTCATGGGACAACCAACTCCACTCCCGAGACCTCCTTAGTAATTTTTTATGACATACAAAGCAGGTAAAAGTATCGCTCGTTCATTTTTCCCCCTTTTTGACCATGACAAGATATGAACAATAATGAATTCTAAATATATTTCCTCCCAACAGTTAGGGTATAGGATCTGGCAAACATTATATGGGATGTGCCAGGACATTGACGTAAATATATCAGCAACACAAAACGTTTTCATTCTTTAGACTACCTCTTGCTGGAAATCAAGTAGGACCCCTACTACAAGAGAGATCCAGTGGGAGCAAGAGAATAAACGACGAAGAAGAAGAAGGTATTCAGCAGGTTTCTTAACATGGGAGATTATAGAGTGAGGAACAAATCCAACGTCCCACCTCCTTAGTTACCTCTTGCTGTTTGTATGTCACATGATGCTGATGATGTCCATTTGTTACATCCACTTTTCAAACTCAAGAGTTATGTCCTTGACTACGAGTTCGTTGGTCGCTAATAAGATCTAAAGTCATAAATGTCTTTGCAGAGTTTGGAGTATGGGATGACCACTGTATATAGTTGTTGGTCTATTTTGACTTTCTAATTTCCTCTTATGACAAGTTGTTACTATTGTTACAGTATTACTATTGCTATAGTGCCTGGAAAACTTTTTGGTGAGCGATGGCAGGATCACAGTACTTGGAGATATATCTCAAGCACTGCAGGATTGACATTTACTCATGGGAAATCAATTCTTGACCTTCCATTCTAGAATGGTCATATCAAATGATTTTAACAGAGTAAACACTGTAGGCAATTTGACAGAAATAAAAACGAAAGGAGAGATCTGACTGTTGTCTCTCATCTCAGGACGTACTACACTCCTGCTCTTGTTGCAACACGTGTTCAAGAGCTCAGATTGGACACATCAACCATCTCAAGACTAAAAACAATCACATCTATCTTGACCTCTTTCTTCTTCTTCTTTACAGACAACAGAATACATGCTACAGAATTGCCCCAGTTTCACTGTTCACAGAACCCCAATCTGGCCCACAGAAGAAGTTTCTCTACAAAACAAGTTGTATGGAACACAAGATGACCTAAAACAAACTGCACTATACATGAACAATATTGGACTGGATGTTTAACAATCTATTGCAGAAGATATTTTTCAATACTAATCTCATCTTTGTTTGTGAAGATGGAACATCATCACACATGGATGAGAATGAGATTATTAAAAAAAGAGAATGATTTATTATCTCAAATGAAGAATAGAGTTTGATTTCTACAAATGAAGAATAGAGTTTGATTTCTACAAATGAAGAATAGAGTTTGATTTCTACAAATGAAGAATAGAGTTTGATTTCTACAAATGAAGAATAGAGTTTGATTTCTACAAATGAAGAATAGAGTTTGATTTCTACAAAATAAATAACCATTTTGATGTGTGAAAGTAATTTCATTTTATGCTATCTAATTTTTTTCAGCTGCAGGATCTAGTTGAGAAAGTAGCAGCCATGTCACCCAGGATTGATAACCGGGTAATGTTTGTGTCCTGTTTAGTTTGAAATTTAAAAACAGCAAAACAGTACAAAGATTTGTTAATTTTATAATTATTTTTACAGGAAAGAATGTTCAATGCCACAGTCTATGCTCAGTCTGTGCAGACTCGGATTGGTGGGACACGCTGGAGGATAGAAGATGGCAGAATACCAGAGGATCTACTTTTTGGAGAATTAAATTCTTGGAAAAGATCTCAAGGTTGAAGTCTACTTTTGTGTATGCAAATGCGATATGCATGATAAAGGCATTCATACAGAATAATGGAAACAGAATAATCTGGATTAAGTTACATGTATGGGAAATAATCTGGATTAAGTTACATGTATGGGAAATAATCTGGATTAAGTTACATGTATGGGAAATAATCTGGATTAAGTTACATGTATGGGAAATATCAGGAATGGTATAAAGACAAAGGAGAAAGTCATATACTTGATGTAGCACTGAATGTCAGAATTGACTTGATGTAGCATTGAATGTCAGAATTGACTTGATGTAGCACTGAATGTCAGAATTGACTTGATGTAGCACTGAATGTCAGAATTGACTTGATGTAGCACTGAATGTCAGAATTGACTTGATGTAGCACTGAATGTCAGAATTGACTTGATGTAGCACTGAATGTCAGAATTGACTTGATGTAGCACTGAATGTCAGAATTGACTTGATGTAGCACTGAATGTCAGAATTGACTTGATGTAGCACTGAATGTCAGAATTGACTTGATGTAGCACTGAATGTCAGAATTGACTTGATGTAGCACTGAATGTCAGAATTGACTTGATGTAGCACTGAATGTCAGAATTGACTTGATGTAGCACTGAATGTCAGAATTGACTTGATGTAGCACTGAATGTCAGAATTGACTTGATTTAGCACTGAATGTCAGAATTGACTTGATGTAGCACTGAATGTCAGAATTGACTTGATGTAGCACTGAATGTCAGAATTGACTTGATGTAGCACTGAATGTCAGAATTGACTTGATGTAGCACTGAATGTCAGAATTGACTTGATGTAGCACTGAATGTCAGAATTGACTTGATGTAGCACTGAATGTCAGAATTGACTTGATGTAGCACTGAATGTCAGAATTGACTTGATGTAGCACTGAATGTCAGAATTGACTTGATGTAGCACTGAATGTCAGAATTGACTTGATGTAGCACTGAATGTCAGAATTGACTTGATGTAGCACTGAATGTCAGAATTGACTTGATGTAGCACTGAATGTCAGAATTGACTTGATGTAGCACTGAATGTCAGAATTGACTTGATGTTTTATTGAATGTCAGTGAACATCATAATTGACTTGATGTGGCACTGAATGTCAGGATTGACGTGATGTAGCAGTGAATGTCAATGTCAGGATTGACTTGATGTAGCACTGAATGTCAGGACTGACTTGATGTAGCACTGAATGTCAAGACTGGCTTGATGCGGCACTGAATGTCAGGATTGACTTGATGTAGCACTAAATGTCAATGAATGTCAAGATTGACTTGATGTAGCACTGAATGATCAATACAGTTAGTCTTATCCTCTTATGGAGCATCCATTAACAAAAGAATTAGAGATACTGTGTGCTTGAAGATGTAAAACTTGTTGACTCAAATTTCGAGACGAGTGGTTGCCATCTGAGTGGACCTGGCTCAAATCCCATTTGCTGCATGATTTTTCTTTAACAATGTCCTCGATGCTTCTATATTATATTCGTAAAATTAATTCCCCATTTAACAATATCAATACAGTGATATAGCGCATAATCGATAATATGTACTCACTGCAGCAAAACTGAAATCCATCAGGTGAAACTTGAAACAGGGTCATGACATTTTGATAAGCACTGGAAACAAACATAAAAATACAAACACACAAATTGACGTTTCAACCAAATGACCTTTATTAAGAACACAATACAATGAGTAAGAATGCAGTATTGATGTTCTATTCACATTGTAGAACTAACTCTGCTCTGCCATGGGAATGTGCATATTTAGCTCTGCCATGGGAATGTGCATATTTAGCTCTGCAACATAAGTGTGCATATTTAACTCTGCCATGTGAACGTCTGTGAATGTGAATGTTTGTTTTTATAGAAATATTTTACTGGACTGAACTAATTAGTTAAGTTCGTATTCCACTAAAGGTCAGATAAATAGAGCACACCCTATAAGACACAAAACACCAGCTCACAAACACATGCATATGTAAAACATTGTCATTGGGTCAAAGAGCAACAGGCCATAGACCCTATGAACCACCAAACACAGATTCCACTATATATACACACATACAGACATAACTTGAATTTACATACAATAACAGTTAATAATGTCATGTTTGAAAGAAGAAAGGCAAGAGTCCTTAAGCTAAGCAGAAGTCCCTGACATTTTTGACACAATTATTTATTTATTTTCAGAGACCCTATCGTCAAGAGAATGCATTGGTTTCTCTGAAAATGCATCCCCAATAAGAGCAAGCGCAAGCACACTAATTATAACATCTTATAAAATTAAATGTAATATCAGTGATCACTTTAATGCAACATCTGGAGTGTTTACAGCACCTGACACTGGAGTATATGTTGTCAGTCTCATACTTACACAGACTGAGAAAGATAAATATGCCGGCCCCATTTTAGTTTTGTGTGATAATGGTAATAGAAAATTTCCTGTATGTGAAGCATCAAGTCTGCAGATACTTCATTCAAGCGACCTTGGCATAGTTACAATGAAGGCCGGTGATAAACTTTTTGTTGAATTTCCTGGAATTGATTTAAAATCAAATTTTCAATCAAGTTTTATGATTATATGATTGGATGAACATTCTAGCATAAATGTTTTTGATAGTGATGAAGTGTGTGGGAATATTTGGCAAGACAATTTGTTGCAACTGGAAAGAACACTTGAAATGACAGAAATTTGTTGTGCAAAGAATTCTTATCCATTTTGATTCGCTGTTTTACTTTCTTTTTTTAGCAGTTCTTTTATCTGCAGAGTTGTTTCTCGTATAAATTATTGTCTAATAATGTCTATATCTGCAGTGTTGTTTCTTCTATAAATTGTTGCCTAGTAATGTGTACATCTGCAATGTTGTTTCTTCTATAAATTGTTGTCTAGTAATGTGTACATCTGCAATGTTGTTTCTTGTATAAATTGTTGGCTAGTAATGTCTACATCTGCAATGTTGTTTCTTGTATAAATTGTTGCCTAGTCATGTCTACATCTGCAATGTTGTTTCTTGTATAAATTATTGCCTAGTCATGTCTACATCTGCAATGTTGTTTCTTCTATAAATTGTTGTCTAGTAATGTGTACATCTGCAATGTTGTTTCTTGTATAAATTGTTGCCTAGTCATGTCTACATCTGCAATGTTGTTTCTTGTATAAATTGTTGCCTAGTCATATCTGCAATGTTGTTTCTTGTATAAATTGTTGCCTAGTCATGTCTACATCTGCAATGTTGTTTCTTGTATAAATTATTGCCTAGTCATGTCTACATCTGCAATGTTGTTTCTTGTATAAATTGTTGCCTAGTCATATCTGCAATGTTGTTTCTTGTATAATTTGTTGCCTAGTCATGTCTACATCTGCAATGTTGTTTCTTGTATAAATTGTTGCCTAGTAATGTCTTTATCTGCAGTGTTGTGTTTTTGTATAAATTGTTGGCTAGTAATGTTTATATTTGCAGTGTTGTTTCTTGTATAAATTGAATCGTATTTTCCAGTTCTTGTTTTGTACCACAGAGTTTAACTGTTATAGACAATTGTATCGGAGGCCAGTATGTGCACCGTAATATGTTAATGTTTGCACATTTTTGAAGGATATTCGCAGCAATTTGGTTAGCTTAATCACATGTGCCCTTTGCTGAGTTCCTAATTTTGAATTTGTGTGCATATGGCTGCTTAATATATTATGACCAGTTCTCTGTCGAAATATGATGACCTTTTCTTGTGTGTTTAGCAGATGGTAGTCATCTCGAGCAAGTAAGTTAGATGTTTGTTGTTCATTTATCATGGATTTCTGTTGATGATAGCTGATTAGTATATTTGGTATACTAGCTACTTCCTTGGCCAATTGATCAGCTCTCCCATTGCCTACTCTTCTCTCATAGCAATCTCTTTTCTTTCTATCCCACAGTGAAATAGAATCCATTGCAGTATGTATCTACACTGATATTTCACTGTGGACAATATCTGTTTTAACATTTATGCAGAACATCAGAGAAGGAAATACATAAGAAAGAAGGAACAAGTTCTGAATTTCTGGGTGTCGATGACAACAGTGCAGGTGACAATGCAGTAGAAATCAAGAGAGGAATCACAATAGTGACATCCAAAATAAATCAAATGAAAAATCTTTAGCAAGGTACCAGGTGCAAAACAAAAGTACAAATAATTAGATTAATTATAATTCCACTGGCAATCTATGGTTGTGAATCATGGACACTGAACAAGTCAAAGGTGGAGAAAATAGCTTCCATTGAGGTGAGATACTACAGAAAGATTGTGAGAATATCATGGACAGAGACCAAATTGTAAAAATGCCAGAGACATAATATTGATGGTACTATACCATATAAAGGTCTAGAATCTTAGCGAGATACAAGATGCAAGATATGACAAAAAGGGAGAGTAAAAGTGTGTTCTTTGTGTTTTTATTGATTACTTCCCTGTGTTAAATACTAAACACCAACCTGGTTTTTATTACTTATTGCAGCAGCTCTATCTGATAATCCAGGTAATCCTTCCTTCAGCACAGTAGTTTAAGATCATAGTATGTCCTCCATGTATATCTTTGCAACTGGGAACACTCCTTGCAACGGTAACAACGACTTTATCTGTTCCAAAATAAATGTTAGATATATATTGTTTTATTGTAATTCAACTAGAGATTGCTAGAGGCAGAATATTTAATTAGACCGCCGGTTGACCCAGACAAAAGAGGGAAGAACTTGTAGACAGATACTATCAGGCAAGCCTGTCCTCAAGGAACATACCCATTCATGAGAAGTTGGACGAAGTATGTTAATGCTTTGGCTTAAATATAGACAGCCACAGGGGCATTGTTCGTATTTGTGATCAATGAGAGAACTCAGTGGGCCAGGTGATATAATGTTGTAGACATCAGGTCTGTGGGGGGAGGGGGAAACGTGATTCCCATCAACGTTGACCGATGAGCGGCATTTAAAGTAAATTACTTGTTGACATCAATTAACTGGGACAAGTACCTGGTAGCTTACAGTTTATGGAATTAAAGTAAAACCGAGTCAACCATTTCTAGACTTAGCTGTGAGAGAATTTGAGAGAGTTCTTTACATGACAAAATTCAGTCTTGGTCCACAGATGAACAAAAGTAGTGTTTGATTTACAGACCCTACTCAAGGTCTCCTGATTTGTTTCTGTCATGAAAACTGAAAGTAGAGTGTACAGTACTGAGCAAGATATCTCTCCTTCAGTTTGAGAGTCATCATACTTATCATCCACACGACCCAACATAGTGAGAAAATATCATCCACACGACCAAACAGTGAGAAAATATCATCCACACGACCAAACATAGTGAGTAAATATCATCCACATGACCAAACATAGTGAGAAAATATCATCCACACGACCCAACATAGTGAGAAAATATCATCCACACGACCAAACAGTGAGAAAATATCATCCACACGACCAAACATAGTGAGAAAATATCATCCACACAACCAAACATAGTGAGTAAATACGATCACAGAACTTGAGTTTTCTAATCGATTCACTATCTTGTAAGGCATTTTCTGAAAATTAGCGCATAAGAAGATAAACAGAACTACAGTAAAATATTAATCGTACATTCGAAAGTGAGTGAACAATAAAAACATGCATTCATCTAGACACTTGTTCATATTATTACTGGATGTTGTGATTCTGATGTAATAAAGTGTTATATGTAGATCTAGAACTTGAGTTATTCCGTTAAGTTAGTTCAGTTAAAGAAGTATGGAAGTCAGGTATCTCCAATAACACAATACAATTGTGACTGATGCCAGACCAGGACCTGGAACTCTTACAGTCAATCATATGTAAATCAGATACTGCTGCTCTGGTGCCGTTACCAGGCATTCGGGCAATGGAGGCATTAAACACATAGTCTGATTCATATTGATCGAAAACAATTTCAGCACAATTACGGCAACCATGTTGTAGTTATGAATGCAGCGGCAGAGTAACAGAACAAATTACTAAAAAATGTAGAATCTGCACAGGTTTTTTAACAGGTGTAAATTTTAGACCCTTTTTGTAGTATAGTACCAAATTCACTGTTACAGGGACAGTTTTTAATATCTTTGAAAATATATTATAAAAATAATAACTTTTTGTATTATTTGTCGTTATATTATTGTGTCTGTTTTGACAAAGATTTTATGATCAAAAAGTCAACTATTTTTATCTCTATTATTTTTATTATAGTGGTTTTCTTCATCTTTTTATTAGCAGTTGTAGGGATATTTTCAGCACATATTTATTTGTTGAATACAATTACAGTATAATCCCTCTATAACGCATCCTATTATAAGCTTTCCCTATTTAACAACATTTTTCTAAACCTTAATTATGTTAATTCTTTATTATTACTTTGTATTGCCTATAGCAAATTTATGTTATTACATACATATTTCATCAGTCCAGAATACAATAACGAGATGTGACTGTATTTTGTTACTTGTATTACTATGAACCATATGTTACTTGTATTACTATGAACCATATGTTACTTGTATTACTATGAACCATATGTTACTTGTATTACTATGAACCATATGTTACTTGTATTACTATGAACCATACCTGATAATGCTGGATATTTTATGAATTTGATAATTATATACTAAATGAGCTGTTCTAACTTCCTAATGGGGGGGGGGGTGTTTTAAACACTCCCCCCACCCCAATATCTATTATATTACATATCATTGGTTAATTTGAGTGTAAGAAGTTGGTGTATGTAAAGGAAGTTGTATCAAGTCAAGCAGGTGTTTATGCTAATATGATGTTGTTATAATTAATAATAATATTGCCTGTTGTTATATTGATATGTAGTAATTGGATTGTTCTATGAGAACAGACACTTGATCTTGTTCTTAATCAGTCATTGAATAAAGTCTATAGAATTTTAAATTCTCTGCTTTAATTTCCAATGCTTTGACTAAATCTATAAACTCCACTCAGAATTATTTTATTACGTGTAAATATTGTCAACTTTGGAATTGTTATGCCAGTCTATATAATTTCCTGCTGTAGGCCAACTAGTAAAGAAAAATAGTAATGGAGCCAATGGGATTTAAACCAGGTCAACTCAAATGACACTTATTCGCCTTGCAACTTGGGTCAACATGTTAGGTCTGCTAGTAGAGCAGAAGCTGACAAAGTGCATCTAGTTAAAACAAAGTCAGGAAAGGATTGAGTACGAGTAAGGTAATGATTGAAAAAATTGAGTAGCGCTTCCTATGTCAATTATATCAGAGTCTGGTCCTTTCTGTTAGTGACTATGCTATGATGATTCTAACTCTCAACCTTATGGAGATACTGGAGACGGTTCAGAACAAGGACATGTGCATTATACTTGGATGCAATAGGGACACAATGAGTGTTGCAACCTACAACCTACTTGGATGCAATAGGGACACAATGAGTGTTGCAACCTACAACCTCCTTGGATGCAATAGGGACACAATGAGTGTTGCAACCTACAACCTCCTTGGATGCAATAGGGACACAATGAGTGTTGCAACCTACAACCTCCTTGGATGCAATGAGGACACAATGAGTGTTGCAACCTACAACCTCCTCGGATGCAATAGGGACACAATGAGTGTTGAAATCTACAACCTCATTGATTTTTCAATAATGATTAATAGTACAAGAATCTGCTCAGAAAATTCTGTCCTCCAGGTGTGTTCAGATATATATACCATCTTTTATATGGAGAAATTAAGAGCATAAAGTGAAACAAGCTTACAAGAAGAAATCCTTTCCATGGTCAGGCGAGGATATTAATTCAGCATGCATGTAGGTTCACCCGAGGGAGGACACAGATTCTGGTGTAGAATGGGAATAAGTGTCATCAGAACTATATCAGGCTATTTCAGAATGGTTTACTCATGACAGTGTCAGTTAACATCAGTCTTGACATTGTCCCACCTCTTTTAGTGATATGCGCAGACATTCTTGAATGTATTTTGTTCAACGGCGTTTTGGGCGGCCTTTGCCCCTGTTGCCTTCTATCACACCCCCCCCCCCCAGTAACACGCTCTCCGTACTTTCGTGTCTCTTAATGTGACGGAAAAAACTAGTTTTTTCTTTAATAGGCCTACGGTGTTCAGAAGCCAGCCTTCCTGAGCGTTTTGCTGGCTAGGTCCAAACTCCGCTGGACTAGCCACATCGTCTGTATGCCAGACAAGCGCCTTCCAAAGAGATTATTCAATGGGGAGCTTTGCGAAGGTAAACGTTCCAGTGGAGGGCAGAAAAGGCGCTGCAAGGATCACCTAAAAACTTTTTAAAGCACTGCACCATTGATCCTAGCTCCTGGGAGACTACATCTCTTGATCACTCAGCCTGGCACACTCAGATCACTGCTGGCATCACAAAATTTGAAAAAGAAAATTCTCCTTCCCCGAACCCCCAGCACTCCTGCATGCACTGCAATAGAACTTTCCGTGCACGAATCGGACATCTACGAACTCACAAACTAAATTCCCGAAGATCACACAATCAACACCTGACCGAGACTCTGAGTCTACATACCCTGTGATGACTGCTTGAACGGAGCAGTTATGGGAATGCCCCGCGTGCTGTGAAGCCAGTTTCGAAAAAAGAATATGATTTGTTTAGTAACGAAATTTTTGAGCATTCATATTATTAAAAAAAATCACGCAAAGTAACCATAATTAGGAGTGACCAGAAGACACAGAATAAGAAACGATGTCATAAGAGAAAGAGTAGGTTATATCAATTCTACAATACATACAAAACCAACAGATACAATGGTTTGGTCATTTGGAAAGAATGCCGTGTGATTCATTAGTTTATAAAACATATGTGAAAAGAGGAGAAGCAGAAAGAAGAGTCAGGGGTAGACCTAGAGTACGCTGGATCGACAACATTAAAGAGACATTACACGAACACCATATAACATTATCTGAAGCTGCCAGAAAAGCAAGACCAAGAACATTGTATCTCCCTCGACATCCATTAAGGGTAAAAGATGAAGGAAAGAAGAAGAAGCACAAAGTAAACATAATTCTGGATTATCAAAACATTTACTTCTTTAATGGGAAGATGGCTTCCTTAGAGATTGGTTTATGACAAGTGTGCTGTCGATAAAAAGGTAATCGGTGACGAAAGATATGATTAAATAGTCAGATCAGAGTGTATATATCTGCGGTTGTTACGGATTTATATCATCATTGCTATCTAGCTAGTAGGATCCTACGGGTTAAACATTTTAGATGACAGATACTAGTGGTCATGGATGATGATGATTGATGGGGCGTCAGTCGTCTATCTATTATTCAACTCGATTCTATAATTTTTTATGTGTAAGTTGTTAGTTAAATCTTTCTGTTTTAATGATTAGGTGCTACTTCAAGTAAGTAGATCTCAATCAACATCCGCTAGATCTATGACCCTCTACACTCTCACTATAAAGTTTAAACTCTGATGGATTTATTTGAATGACAGTTTGGCACATCTTTCGTATCTACGGTCACAGTGAAATTTGACCTAGTTTTGAGCTATTTTCTAACATGATAAGAATGATGATCCCGGCGGAATGACAATCTTGTACCTGAGCTTTTGGTAAAGGGGGGTTAAAAGTATTAGAATTAGTTTATAGATATTTTTAGGAGAGGGAGAAGGGTTAGAATCAGTGTTTAGAATTAATAATTAATTCTCTAAGAATTATCCTGTAAGGGTGAATCGATATGATTTATAGCACAACCGCATACAATCGCTTGGCGGTCGGCGGGGTGTGCCTTCACAGCGCGCGTCGCAGTGATTGGTTGTATCGCGGAACTCCGTGACGTCGTCTGCTTAAACATGAAAACAGTGTGCTATTTATAGCACAATGACCGTAGATAAGAACAATTTACCGTACTTTTCCTTTTGTGAACCTTATGATAACCAGCCTTTAAAACATAGAGAATTGAGGCCTAAATAAACTAGTAGAGCATAAATTAAAAAAAATTTGTGTTGCTTGAAACCACAACTCCTGACCGTCCAACCTGGCATGGCCAGATCAGTGATGGTATTAATGGAAAGAATAGGATACTGCTGGTAATTTAAAATAGTCAAGCAAAATGAATTAAACAGGTTACTAAAACACTTACCTTGCCTATTAATAAAAATATATTAAAAAAAAAGTATATATAAAAAAACATACAATAAAACTAAACAGGACAATTCTCCATGTATCTGCTCAAATTGAACCTTTTTCAAGAGACAAACAACAGAAAACAACAAAATAAAAAACAAAATAGATGACTAGATTTCATCAAGCCCCGTCTCCATAATAACAACAACCATTATGGAGATGGGGGCTTGATGAAATCTAGTCATCTATTTTGTTTTTTATTTTGTTGTTTTCTGTTGTTTGTCTCTTGAAAAAGGTTCAATTTGAGCAGATACATGGAGAATTGTCCTGTTTAGTTTTATTGTATGTTTTTTTATATATACTTTTTTAAATATATTTTTATTAATAGGCAAGGTAAGTGTTTTAGTAACCTGTTTAATTCATTTTGCTTGACTATTTGTTCATTAGGTTACTGCGGCACCATCCACTTTGTCGGACACCCTCTGACCATTTGGTTATTGGTAATTTAAAAGTTGGAAAGAAGCAAAAATGAAAGAAGTCAGACAGCTTTTTGTCATCTCACACTACAACAGGTTTTTCTAAACATGGATTCTTGTTCTTCTTCAGCATTCATTCTCAAACTCCCGCTGGTTCTCTCTTATAGCAGGACAATGGTTCTAAAAGATTTCCAGCAGAATGTAGTCCGGAGAATGGAAATTCTTTGTGTCACCGTTTTATTTGTGCCAATGGCCTAACACATCTGTCTTTGGCAGTAAACATGGACTGAACTCCTCAATCACCTGAGGACTCAAACAAAAAACCTAATTGACTTTTTTATGCCATGCTCATCTGTGCTTGTGAAGGAGGAACACCAGTAATGACTTTTTAAACTGTTAAAGTTACATAATTGTAACTACAAAGACTAAATAGTCCTTGAAAATTGTGATTCAACCAAGTCTTTAAACAGTCATGCGACGTATTCCTTCCAGAACGTTGTCTTCCCAATGAACTCTCTGAAACTCTCTCTGTCTTGGGCGATGTGACTTGAATTTTCTAGCGATGTATTCATGGTATCTTTAATGTCGTCAGTCCATCGCCTTCTTGGTCTGCCCTTTCTCTTCTGCCCAGGTACTCTTCCCTCCATTATTTGTCTTTTTAAACAGTTGTATCTCTTTGTATGACCAAACAGGCATAGTTTTCTTTTTGTTATTGCGTTTAGTAACCAACACTCTTTAAACAGTACTGCACAAAATTATGAAGGGAAGCAGGCCCAAGAATAGAAAATCCTAGATTGGTGTGTGATTTTTCTCCTGTTATTTTTGTGTGAGATCCACTTTTTATTTCTCTCTAAAGACTTGCCAATTAGCTACACATATCAACTGTATTAACTTTCTGAGTCATATTCATTGAGTCAGTAAACACACACAGGAGTAGGCTTGTGGTTCCAGCCATTTTAGTGCCTGTGTTATGGCAAAAACTTCATCGTTAGACTGCTTGTTGTTGCGGTGAAGGTACCACTGGCTTCTTGTACTGTTCTTCCGTGTGATCTGGCAGTACAGGTCTATGCACACCGCTGGTGATGAAAGACTGACCCATCCATGTAAATCACATATGTATCATCGGCATGTTCGCAGATATGTGCTTCGACCTCTGCATACACACTCGCCTGGCTATGTTCCCTGAACTCTCTATTGAGTGTAGTGACTGTTTTGAATGCCCCCTGAAAGACAATAAGTACAGGTATTCATTCCTCATCAGGATTTTATGCATTCTGGTGCACATACTTGTTTAACAGTATCATCAGTGCACCCATACAGGGATTGCCTCTCTTGAACCTGCTTACCATCACAAGAGGGGACACTTTGTGAATGAGGATAGGCTTTGTCCATAAGGAATGCCTGACAAAGATTTCAAAAAGAACCCGCTAAACCAACATAGAACAACAACCATCAGATGATAGGTGCTATATCCTGGGAGATTTACAGAAGTGGAGATCTGAGCACATATGGACATGTCTGGTGTGTGAAGAGGATAATCAACATACCTAATGCACAATACTAGGAATTTTATCAAATTAATATTCAATAATTAATTCTAGAGAATGCTAGAAATATTTAGTACTGGCCACCTCTTGACTATAACATTTGATCTACATAGGCAGTGTTCACAACATTAATTTTCACATTTTTTAGAAAAGTTAAATGAACCATTATTGGTCAGCGGCAAGAACATACAACATGAAAATGAAAATAGCAGGATACAGAGGAAGACCAAGAAGAAGGTGGATTGAAGGAGTTACAAACATTCTGAGACGTCACAATATTACTGCATATCAAGTGACCAATCGTGTCATAACCTGAAAACCGATTGTCATTCAATCCTGCGATGCTTTACAACAAAAGCAGAGAAAAGATGAGAGAAAGATACAAGTTAGAACTGCAGCAAAAGGAAATGTTTAACATTTGAAAATTAAAGAAAGAAGGTGATTAAGCAAAGGGCGTCTGTGGCATAATATGCTGAAAAACATACAGAAGGGATTCAGCCACTTAATGAGAGTATTCAATGAACCCATATTGGCCAGCAGCAAGAGAATATAACATGAGAGACAGTAGATAGAGAGATATATTTGTTACATTAAGTGTTTATATTCATGCTTACATATAGAAATAATTTATTTTTTATTCTTTTATTTGCAATCTTGCATATTGCAGAAATTTTTAAGCTGTGGATGTCAGAAGTAAAGCAAGTATTTTGGCCTATTCTGTTGCCTTAAACATCCCACGTTTTTTGATGGAGGGCAGCCATCATGGGTCATCTGCAATGCAATTTCAAGCATTGACTCTACAAGGCTCAGGTTGTGCCTTAACAAACAATGTTCAGGACAATCGTCTGAATTTGGATTGCAGTTTTCCTCCTACATTTGTGTCAACTGCTGAACAAGACAGACATAAGGTAATTCTATTGTACTTTTACTGTGTTCTGTTTTCTTATTTTATTATGTTTCCTGTTTTTCTTTGAGCAAGACACAGGGTTGAAACATAAGTAAATCTTGCAAGTCACACATCAGGGATAGAGCTCACACTAGGAAACAGTGTTTCATTTCTCCGTGCCATGGAGACATATTTGGTTTTATGGCAAACACTTCCATCGTTAGACTGCTTATTGTTGTGGTGAAGACGCAACTGGTTTCTTGTACTGTTCATCTGTGTGATTTCACAGTGAAGACGCAACTGGTTTCTTGTACTGTTCATCTGTGTGATTTCACAGTGAAGACGCAACTGGTTTCTTGTACTGTTCATCTTTGTGATTTCACAGTGAAGGCACAACTGGTTTCTTGTATTGTTCATCTGTGTGGTTTCACAGTGAAGGCACAACTGGTTTCTTGTACTGTTCATCTGTGTGGTTTCACAGTGAAGGCACAACTGGTTTCTTGTACTGTTCATCTTTGTGATTTCACAGTGAAGGCACAACTGGTTTCTTGTATTGTTCATCTGTGTGGTTTCACAGTGAAGGCACAACTGGTTTCTTGTACTGTTCATCTGTGTGATTTCACAGTGAAGGCACAACTGGTTTCTTGTACTGTTCATCTGTGTGATTTCACAGTGAAGGTCCATACATACCATGCTGGTGATGGATGATGGACCTATGAGTGTAAATCACGTCTGTAGCATGTGCATGTTCACAGATGTGTGCTTGACCTCAGCATACATGTTCACAGATGTGTGCTTGACCTCAGCATACATGTTCACAGATGTGTGCTTGACCTCAACATACATGTTCACAGATGTGTGCTTGACCTCAACATACATGTTCACAGATGTGTGCTTGACCTCAGCATACATGTTCACAGATGTGTGCTTGACCTCAGCATACATGTTCACAGATGTGTGCTTGACCTCAGCATACATGTTCACAGATGTGTGCTTGACCTCAACATACATGTTCACAGATGTGTGCTTGACCTCAGCATACATGTTCACAGATGTGTGCTTGACCTCAGCATACATGTTCACAGATGTGTGCTTGACCTCAACATACATGTTCACAGATGTGTGCTTGACCTCAACATACATGTTCACAGATGTGTGCTTGACCTCAGCATACATGTTCACAGGGCTATGTTCCCTGCACTCTCTATTGAGTGTCGTATTAACAGACTTGTTTGGTTAGTGACTGCCAAAGATGGATGTGTCAAGCCATTGGGACAAATAAAATGGTGACATAACGCATTTTCATTCTCTGGACTACATCCTGCTGGAAATCTTGCAGAACTATTGTCCTCTACAAGAGAGTACCAGCGGGTGTTTGAGAATGAATGCTGAAGAAGAAAAAGTTTGGTTAGTGAGGCAAGGGTTGAGATAGATTTATCTGTGCTGAAGCCTGTTTAGGAACACTGACTTTGAGGGAGTCAACCCTTTCCTGTAGCATGCCTCATGTTGTAAGAAAGTCAAAGCAAGATCCCTCTGGAACAGAGAATGCTCTTCTTGTAGCACTGCATCCTACAGCCAAATCGAGTGCCATTCACAACATGCAAATTCTCAATAAAACTTCCCCATCAAGAAATATGTCAGAAAAACGATAATTTAAAGTTGAAACTAAAATTCTATCTCCTGTCATAGATGGTAAGAGTGACTCATTGAATGTGTCACTGTCACCATCTTTGTCATCATCATTGCATACTAGTACAAGTACACCAGTCATCGTGGTCAGCAGTAGCATATGGTCTTGTCATTTTAGTTCCAGTTCATGTTGACATTTGTTGTTTGTTAACTGTCATTCTCAAACTCCTGCTGCATCTCTTGTAGGAGGACAGTGGTCTTTAAACTCTTGCTGAATCACTCTTGTAACAGGACATTAGTCCTACTACTAGATTTAAACTCTTGCTAGATTACTCTTGTAACAGGACATTAGTCCTACTACTAGATTTAAACTCTTGTTAGATTACTCTTGTAACAGGACATTAGTCCTACTACTAGATTTAAACTCTTGCTGAATCACTCTTGTAACAGGACATTAGTCCTACTACTACTTTTCCAGCATGAAGTTGTGCAGTAACAGATGCATTATGTTGCCGTTTTCTTACTTTCAAAATGGGTTGACACATCTGACTTGACTGGTTGACTCTTTCCTTTTTTGAAGTTCAAGGTTCCGGATTTATGTAAAAAGATTTTATGTTAATAAGATTTTATATAATAAGATTTTATATAATAAGAGTGATTTGTGGTAACGGAATAAACAGATTAGATTCATCCTTACTGTTAGATTCATCCTTACTGTTAGATTCATCATTACTGTTAGATTCATCATTACTGTTAGATTCATCCTTACTGTTAGATTCATCCTTACTATTAGATTCATCATTACTGTTAGATTCATCCTTACTGTTAGATTCATCCTTACTGTTAGATTCATCCTTACTGTTAGATTCATCCTTACTATTAGATTCATCATTACTGTTAGATTCATCCTTACTGTTAGATTCATCCTTACTGTTAGATTCATCATTACTGTTAGATTCATCCTTACTGTTATATTCATCATTACTGTTAGATTCATCCTTACTGTTAGATTCATCATTACTGTTAGATTCATCATTACTGTTAGATTCATCCTTACTGTTATATTCATCATTACTGTTAGATTCATCCTTACTGCTAGATTCATCCTTACTATTAGATTCATCATTACTGTTAGATTCATCCTTACTGTTAGATTCATCCTTACTGTTAGATTCATCCTTACTATTAGATTCATCCTTACTATTAGATTCATCATTACTGTTAGATTCATCATTACTGTTAGATTCATCCTTACTGTTAGATTCATCCTTACTGTTAGATTCATCATTACTGTTAGATTCATCCTTACTGTTAGATTCATCCTTACTGTTAGATTCATCCTTACTATTAGATTCATCCTTACTATTAGATTCATCATTACTGCTAGATTCATCCTTACTATTAGATTCATCATTACTGTTAGATTCATCATTACTGTTAGATTCATCCTTACTATTAGATTCATCCTTACTATTAGATTCATCATTACTGTTAGATTCATCATTACTGTTAGATTCATCCTTACTGTTAGATTCATCCTTACTGTTAGATTCATCATTACTGTTAGATTCATCCTTACTGTTAGATTCTTCATTACTGTTAGATTCATCATTACTGTTAGATTCACCATTACTGTTAGATTCATCATTACTGTTAGATTCATCCTTACTGTTAGATTCATCATTACTGTTAGATTCATCCTTACTGTTAGATTCATCATTACTGTTAGATTCATCCTTACTGTTAGATTCATCCTTACTGTTAGATTCATCCTTACTGTTAGATTCATCCTTACTGTTAGATTCATCCTTACTGTTAGATTGATCATTACTGTTAGATTGATCATTACTGTTAGATGCATCCTTACTGTTAGATTCATCATTACTGTTAGATTCATCCTTACTGTTAGATGCATCATTACTGTTAGATTCATCATTACTGTTAGATGCATCCTTACTGTTAGATTCATCCTACTGTTAGATTCATCATTACTGTTAGATTCATCCTTACTGTTAGATTCATCCTTACTGTTAGATTCACCATTACTGTTAGATTCACCATTACTGTTAGATTCACCATTACTGTTAGATTCACCATTACTGTTAGATTCATCATTACTGTTAGATTCATCATTACTGTTAGATTCATCATTACTGTTAGATTCATCATTACTGTTAGATGCATCCTTACTGTTAGATTCATCCTACTGTTAGATTCATCATTACTGTTAGATTCATCCTTACTGTTAGATTCATCCTTACTGTTAGATTCATCATTACTGTTAGATTCATCCTTACTGTTAGATTCACCATTACTGTTAGATTCACCATTACTGTTAGATTCACCATTACTGTTAGATTCATCATTACTGTTAGATTTATCCTTACTGTTAGATTCATCATTACTGTTAGATTCATCCTTACTGTTAGATTCATCATTACTGTTAGATTCATCCTTACTGTTAGATTCATCCTTACTGTTAGATTCATCCTTACTGTTAGATTCATCCTTACTGTTAGATTCATCCTTACTGTTAGATTGATCATTACTGTTAGATTGATCATTACTGTTAGATGCATCCTTACTGTTAGATTCATCATTACTGTTAGATTCATCCTTACTGTTAGATGCATCATTACTGTTAGATTCATCATTACTGTTAGATGCATCCTTACTGTTAGATTCATCCTACTGTTAGATTCATCATTACTGTTAGATTCATCCTTACTGTTAGATTCATCCTTACTGTTAGATTCACCATTACTGTTAGATTCACCATTACTGTTAGATTCACCATTACTGTTTGATTCACCATTACTGTTAGATTCATCATTACTGTTAGATTCATCATTACTGTTAGATTCATCATTACTGTTAGATTCATCATTACTGTTAGATGCATCCTTACTGTTAGATTCATCCTACTGTTAGATTCATCATTACTGTTAGATTCATCCTTACTGTTAGATTCATCCATACTGTTAGATTCATCCTTACTGTTAGATTCACCATTACTGTTAGATTCACCATTACTGTTAGATTCACCATTACTGTTAGATTCATCATTACTGTTAGATTCATCATTACTGTTAGATTCATCATTACTGTTAGATTCATCATTACTGTTAGATTCATCATTACTGTTAGATTCATCATTACTGTTAGATTCATCATTACTGTACTCAGTGCAGAACCAATAGTGTTCATCTTCTTTCATCATTTGAAAAATGTCAGAGTGCTCACATGATAGCTCCAGCAATGATTTGAATTTGTTTAAATCATGCACCTGTTTTGTGCTGATAGGCGGGTAAATTATAATACTGTTGATATTTATAAATATTAATTTTGTTTATTCTTCGCTCTCTGATAACCAACACGAAAGTTCTGTGTGACTTCTGCTGGGGAGCATGAGAGAGCCCCATAGAGAGAGCCTTGCCCCATAGAGAGAGCCTTGCACAACTGATTTTGACATGCCTTTAATGTAGATGTGCTTCCCTAGCTTGTGACAGCCTTCTATCTGTCGTCAGGGTTTGTTGACTTCATGGCAATGGTTTATTGCCCACTGTGCCCTTGGACTAAGCACGCCAAAGCATTTCCCTGGGTGGCAGTCTCAGAGAAAGCGGTAATCTGGGATTTAGCCTCAGGTTTTCTACGTCTATCTTGCATGAGATGTTCTGCTGCCAGTGAACTCGTCTTGTATAATTAGACGTATTGTGCATGTACCCTTTGGGTATTGAACCTCTTCTCTCTGCCAGCATGATTCCGGTATAAGAAAGCATCAATGGTACAGTTGGGTCCGGGTTCATTGGCTCTCTTAGCCGGGGTGTCATTCACAGACATCATGAGCCCTTGTTCAGCCTAGATCTCTACACATATTTAGGAGTATCAAGGACTAGAAGCTTGATTTCGAGCTGAACAAAACTATATTCCTGTTTTCTTTGTAACATTTTCTGGTTCTATATGCATGTGGCGCTGCTCTCTGGTGCTATGCTGCCCTCTCATCGTACTCAATATGTTATCCTTACGGAGACTAGCTTCTCTCAATTACTCAACTAACATTACTCTCAATGTTTGTCTTCCCATCTACCAATTTCATAACATTACCATTGGCTGCATCTCCAATGCTCCAGCCAGACTGTCTTGCATCATGGTATGTCAACAGTGCCGCTGCTGTATTTGTTGGGGCAGAGATATTGCCTGTCTTGCTGATGGTTCTAGTTCTATGTTAGTTCAGTGTTCTTTTTGAAATCTGTGATAGGCGTTCTTTGCGGGCCTCACATATAAGGGTAACTCCCTTCAGAACAGACTTCGTCATCATGATCGGTAGGGCAAGAAGACCTGAGGAAAGCAGAGTTAAAGGCTTAGGATTAGGTTAGCAGAATAAAAGAGAGCAAAGATTGATAATATGTACTCACTGCAGAAAAACTGAAATCCAACAGGAGAAACTTGGAACATGGTAATGACAATTTTACTAATCACTGGAAACATACACAGTAGCACACACAAATTGAAGTTTTGACCAAAAGGCCTTTATCAAGAACACATTAATAACAAAACACGAGTAAGAGTGGCTTGTTTAAAAGTCTTGTTTCACCAATATTTGTGTGTGTGTTTTGTATATTTTCTGTTTGTGTTGTTTCACCTCTGACCTTCTAGTTTTAGCTTCTACTTCCAGGTTATATCTATATTTAGCTCTGCCATGTGAACACCAATAGTGCCGTTCTTACTCATCTTTTTTTGTTATGAATGTGTTCTTTATGAAGGCTTTTTGGTTGAAACATCGATTTGTGTGTGTTACTATGTGTGTTTCCAGTGATTAACAGAACATCATTACTCTCTTCCAAGGAATGACTGATAGTATTCTGCTTAGAAAATGATGTAGTAACCGTGGATAAATAACATCCAGATGGCTATGCACAGATGATCAAGTCAATAAGAAAGTCACAAACACCAACACAAGATGACTATCACATTATGAACAGATCAGAACAAGTTGTAATTCTACGCCTCAGAACAGGACACAAGTGTCTCCGCAGTCACATGTACACAAAATTAAAAATTGGCAACACGGCCATGTGTACATGTGGACAGTCAGCACAGAGTGCCAAACATATACTTCAAGAGTGTTCTGAGTATGAAACGCTGAGGCAGACATATTGACCAAAGAAAGCAACACTGGAATCAAAGCTCTATGGGACACTGTATGAACTATAAAAGACAGTGAGTTTTATTCAGGAGACAGAATTGCAGATATAGACATGTTTCAAGTGAACGAAATAGAAGATCCATGACCTCAAACAGTCCACGAAAAGGGGCGGATGACCTTATCTTTTAGGTAAACAACCCCCCCCCCTCAAATATCACCACATACACACACCGAAGACACACTGGAGTGTCGCCTGCCAACGTTGACTAACGAAATGCACGGGAATAATAGAAAACATGAGCCACAAAGGCTTGATTGTATTCTGTTAGTGGGACTTCTATTGGTGGATGTCACAGTCGAAGTGACACAGAAGCAATGCTGAAGTATCAGGCCGAAAGGTGCAGATATCACACCCGAGATTTAAATCACGACACTACACATTCCGGAACCGACGGAAGTTAATCTCTTTATAGATATCTGTTTAGTTAAAGAAATCTTTGATTGTCATGTGACGTATTCTCTCCAGAACGTTGTCTTCCTAATGAACTCCCTGAACCCTTTTTGGGCCACGAGGCTTGCATTTTCCAACGATGTATTCATGTTATCTTTAATGTCGTCAGTCCATCGTCTTCTTGGTCTGCCTTTCTTCCTCTTCCCATGTGCTCTTCCCTTCATATTTGTCTGTCTAAACAGTTGTGTCTCTTTATATGACCAAACAGGTGTAGTTTTCTTTTTGTTATTGTGTTTAGTAACCAACACTATGACATCTTCAATGTGTTTATAATATCTGAGTTTCTCTTTGTTTTCCTTCCATGATATTCTAAGTGTCTTTCTGTAGCATTTCTCCCTGGATTAGATCCAGCTAATATGTAGGAGTTTGAGAACGAGCGAAGAAGTTCTAAAGTTAGAATCTTGTATGAAGTATAGGCATATCTGAAATATTTCTCGTTGAATCTGTTACTCTGAACTACGTACAATTACGTCTTAGAACCTCTGCATAGTTTCCGACAAGCATCTGCAAAAAGGGTAGTCATCGGTCACTTCAACGGCTCTATCTTTATTTTCCCCTAAAAATATCCGAGTACGCGCAACATTCAATCGATCACGTCGCGTGCACGCTGCGCCACAACAAATCTGCTTTACTCGCCAATACCAGAAGAAAAAACCAACTTCTGGTATTTGAACGTGAGCAGCTCTCTAAACGCATCTCGTGTATCCTGCAGCGTGAACCATCATCAGACTAGCTGCGATTTATACAGGTAAAATCAATGTTTTGTTTCACTGTTATTGCCCATCAGACGTGAGACAATTTATCGCGCCTTAATTTGTAACAAATGATTGATATATGAAATCATAGTTGCCATTATAAGCTTTCGTGAAAGGAATAATTCCTGGCATGTTCTAGTTGAGATATTTTAGATAATTTATTAGAGTTATATTCTAAACTATGTTTTATTTTGTGGGGTATGAGATGTAGTGATATTTATTGTAATGTGTAAAGTAGTGAGTGGTGTGAAAAATGGTGTGTAATGTGTAGAATGGTGAGTGGTGTGAAGAGTGGGTTGTGATATATTGTGATGTTGTTCGCCCGTCACATGATGATGATGACGACCATTTGCTACATCCACTTATACAATACAGAGTTATTTCCTTGACTTCAAAGGGTTCAAAATTCGTAGAGGATTGACTTCACTGTACTTGGTTTCCCATATTGACTCTGTCACTCTTAACGAAGCGGCACTCCGTCTGCTGAGAGTACCACTCATAGCACGTAACTCCGTAGTTTCAAGTGATAATCCACAGGGATCTCCGAAAACATCCACCCTGTAAACAAGAAGACGCGAGCCGGATTCGAACTGATGACCTCTTGAATACAAGGCGAACAGCTTAACCACTACGGTAGGGAGATCCATATGTCCTTGACTATGAGTTCATAGATGGCTGATAAACCATATTGTGGCCGCAAATGTCCTTGGACAGTTCGGACTGTAGATGGTTTCTGGTCTACCCGTGACTTTCGATCTACCATCCGCTGCTAATATATGCAAGTTCTTCCTATATTTCTTGATCTATTTCAAAGGATTTGAGTGAGGTCTTCAACGAGTCCTTGTAGCGCTTCTTTGAAGCAAACCTGAAGATATTTAGTTGATAAGAAACAAGGAATCATGTTGAGTTTCAACAGCAAAGCAAGCGAGGATGCAAATAAATTTCATTATTTCTATATATCTATTTGTCTTTTCTCTACTGTGTCCGCCAGGCGCTGCACGGTTACATGTTGATCAGGATGTGCCACGTTTGGCGGCTGGACATACTGTAATATTGTGTCGTCTCAGAACGTTGGTAACTCCTTCGATTCATCTTCTTCTTGGTATTACTTTGCTTCTTGCTGTTTCTATTTTCATGTTGGATGCTCTTACTGCTGGCCAATAAGTCTTCATTCTCATTAAATGGCCGAACTATTTCAGTCTCAGTTTTTTCAAAATTTTTGACTACAGACGTTGTCCAACAATTGTATAATCTCTTCATTCCTCACATAATCTCTTCATTCCTCACATAATCTCTTCGTTCCTCACATAATCTCTTCGTTCCTCACATAATCTCTTCGTTCCTCACACAATCTCTTCGTTCCTCACATAATCTCTTCAATCCTCACATAATCTCTTCATTCTTCTATTTGCTGCTTTTCTTAAACTTTACTGCGACAACGACTATGCTCAGGTATTAATGTCACACGTAACTAATACAACTAATAACTAATACAACTAATAACTAATACAACTAATAACTAATACAACTAATAACTAATACAACTAATAACTAATACAACTAATAACTAATACAACTAATAACTAATACAACTAATAACTAATACAACTAATAAATAATACAAGACCATACACCAGGGCTATTCAACTATATTTACTCGGGGGCCAAAATGTAGAAAATGGAGATTATCACGGGCCAGTGGTCCAAAATCCCAGCCTAAAAAAAATATTTATATTTCATACTATAGGAGTATAGTTATAGTTTTTATTTTTCTCATAGATTTAAAAAAAACACATTGATTGATTTTATACATATAGTTTTTTTATAACTTTATTTCACTGTTTTAGCAATGATCCGCGGGCCACTTACTAGGCCTCCGCGGGCCGAATTTGGCCCGCGGGCCGCCAATAGAATAGACCAGCCATACACCATCTAACCAATCCTCCGCTTAACATTGCATCAAATAGCCGCATAACAATCAACCACACGCATCCACAGCTGTCCATGATAATAACACTGCACTATAGTAGAACCTTTACTGTTGTTCCATCTAATGTACTACCTCTACGACCTTTACTGTTGTTCCATCCAATGTACTACCTCCACGACCTTTACTGTTGTTCCATCTAATGTACTACCTTTACTGTTGTTCTAATGTAGTACATGTTATAGTTTTTAATGGGCATGGATTCTATTAACTACTTTAAAACAGATCCAACATCAGGTTGTCAAATAAGTTCACATATTCTTTCCATATAAGACCACAACACTCTTTCAGATAAATACACGCCATCACACTACAATTACACAACACACTTTCAGACAAATACACGCCATCACAATACAATCAATCACACAATACACTTTCAGACAAATATACACCATCACACTACAATCACAGAACACACTTTCAGACAAATACACGCCATCACACTACAATCACACAACACACTTTCAGACAATTACACGCCATCACACTACAATCACACAACTCACTTTCAGACAATTACACGCTATCACATTACAATCACACAACTCACTTTCAGACGATTACACGCCATCACACTACAATCACACAACTCTGCTTGGCCAATTATTCTATTCTCATCGATTCTTATTTCAATATCTTCACTTCCATCCTTTCAAACCCTATCAATCACTCATTGATCTCATTGGATTTGAACCATTACTCTCTGGGCTGATACCAAATGTTTCTGATCAGACAACATTCCCTTCGACTACATAAAATTTTCCTTGCCTTTCAAACCCCATGTATATTTTCTTTGAGGGTAATTTCTGCCCTTTGAGTGCCTGCTTAGATTAAGTCAGGAAATGTCAGAAGATTTCTATACAAGCACACGATTGCCTTGTTTCCATGTTGCCATGACAACCCGCCATCAGGCAATCACTGTTGAAAGTTGATATTATTGTATCTTGCCCAAGGACAGAATTATGGGATATCGTCTAGGCATTTGTATACTAGTGTGTGTGGTATTTGTGTGTGGTGTTGCTTCTGAATGTCTATTACTTCACAAAAATGTACTGTTTCTGTGCTAGTTGCACTTGTCGAGTCTTCTCTTACGGGTTGTGCATTTGCTGGTTTAAAACCGTCTCACAATGTTTACGGCCCGTGTTCATATCATTTTAAGGATTGGATTTTTCTCTTTCGGAATACACATTTTAAAAAACCAACAATATACACTGTGATAATAATGAATTAATGAATATGTGTTACAAGTATCTACCACTGCTAATAAGAAGATGATAAAACAATGATGATGAAATAAATAAGGGCGAAAAGGGTTGCCGTTTCGATCTTAAGATCTTCGTCTGAACCCACCACATATTGCAATTTTGTCCTCTGCGTGTTGTGTTCAATGCTATTGCATTTGTTATTTCCAAGTGTATAACCATTCTGTCTGCAGCCGTGACAGGACTTAAGAGGCCCAGATTAGCAGGATGTAGTCTGGGGATATGCTGCTTGTATGTTTTACAGATTGGCTGTGATATATGCGTTTTTTGGTTTGGTCTAACAAGTCTGACTTCAGCATCATTTCAGAAAGTGATTAGCGATTTATTGAACCGACGTCACTAAACATGAACACTCCGGGCATGGCCAAATAAGTTTCTTATCTTGTAGCCGGATGTTGAAGTGTATGTGAGCTGGCAATAACCCATAGTCTGATGATTGTATGTCTTGTAGCCGGATGTTGAAGTGTATGTGAGCTGGCAATAACCCATAGTCTGATGATCGTATGTCTTGTAGCCGGATGTTGAAGTGTATGTGAGCTGGCAATAACCCATAGTCTGATGATCGTATGTCTTGTAGCCGGATGTTGAAGTGTATGTGAGCTGGCAATAACCCATAGTCTGATGATCGTATGTCTTGTAGCCGGATGTTGAAGTGTATGTGAGCTGGCAATAACCCATAGTCTGATGATCGTATGTCTTGTAGCCGGATGTTGAAGTGTATGTGAGCTGGCAATAACCCATAGTCTGATGATCGTATGTCCTGTAGCCGGATGTTGAAGTGTATGTGAGCTGGCAATAACCCATAGTCTGATGATCGTATGTCTTGTAGCCGGATGTTGAAGTGTATGTGAGCTGGCAATAACCCATAGTCTGATGATCGTATGTCTTGTAGCCGGATGTTGAAGTGTATGTGAGCTGGCAATAACCAATAGTCTGATGATCGTATGTCTTGTAGCCGGATGTTGAAGTGTATGTGAGCTGGCAATAACCCATAGTCTGATGACCGTATGTCTTGTAGCCGGATGTTGAAGTGTATGTGAGCTGTCAATAACCCATAGTCTGATGATTGTATGTCTTGTAGCCGGATGTTGAAGTGTATGTGAGCTGGCAATAACCCATAGTCTGATGACCGTATGTCTTGTAGCCGGATGTTGAAGTGTATGTGAGCTGGCAATAACCCATAGTCTGATGATTGTATGTCTTGTAGCCGGATGTTGAAGTGTATGTGAGCTGGCAATAACCCATAGTCTGATGATTGTATGTCTTGTAGCCGGATGTTGAAGTGTATGTGAGCTGGCAATAACCCATAGTCTGATGATTGTATGTCTTGTAGCCGGATGTTGAAGTGTATGTGAGCTGGCAATAACCCATAGTCTGATGATCGTATGTCTTGTAGCCGGATGTTGAAGTGTATGTGAGCTGGCAATAACCAATAGTCTGATGATCGTATGTCTTGTAGCCGGATGTTGAAGTGTATGTGAGCTGGCAATAACCCATAGTCTGATGACCGTATGTCTTGTAGCCGGATGTTGAAGTGTATGTGAGCTGGCAATAACCCATAGTCTGATGATTGTATGTCTTGTAGCCGGATGTTGAAGTGTATGTGAGCTGGCAATAACCCATAGTCTGATGACCGTATGTCTTGTAGCCGGATGTTGAAGTGTATGTGAGCTGGCAATAACCCATAGTCTGATGATTGTATGTCTTGTAGCCGGATGTTGAAGTGTATGTGAGCTGGCAATAACCCATAGTCTGATGATTGTATGTCTTGTAGCCGGATGTTGAAGTGTATGTGAGCTGGCAATAACCCATAGTCTGATGATTGTATGTCTTGTAGCCGGATGTTGAAGTGTATGTGAGCTGGCAATAACCCATAGTCTGATGATCGTATGTCTTGTAGCCGGATGTTGAAGTGTATGTGAGCTGGCAATAACCCATAGTCTGATGATCGTATGTCTTGTAGCCGGATGTTGAAGTGTATGTGAGCTGGCAATAACCCATAGTCTGATGATCGTATGTCTTGTAGCCGGATGTTGAAGTGTATGTGAGCTGGCAATAACCCATAGTCTGATGATTGTATGTCTTGTAGCCGGATGTTGAAGTGTATGTGAGCTGGCAATAACCCATAGTCTGATGATTGTATGTCTTGTAGCCGGATGTTGAAGTGTATGTGAGCTGGCAATAACCCATAGTCTGATGATTGTATGTCTTGTAGCCGGATGTTGAAGTGTATGTGAGCTGGCAATAACCCATAGTCTGATAATTGTATGTCTTGTAGCCGGATGTTGAAGTGTATGTGAGCTGGCAATAACCCATAGTCTGATGATTGTATGTCTTGTAGCCGGATGTTGAAGTGTATGTGAGCTGGCAATAACCCATAGTCTGATGATTGTATGTCTTGTAGCCGGATGTTGAAGTGTATGTGAGCTGGCAATAACCCATAGTCTGATGATTGTATGTCTTGTAGCCGGATGTTGAAGTGTATGTGAGCTGGCAATAACCCATAGTCTGATGATTGTATGTCTTGTAGCCGGATGTTGAAGTGTATGTGAGCTGGCAATAACCCATAGTCTGATGATTGTATGTCTTGTAGCCGGATGTTGAAGTGTATGTGAGCTGGCAATAACCCATAGTCTGATGATTGTATGTCTTGTAGCCGGATGTTGAAGTGTATGTGAGCTGGCAATAACCCATAGTCTGATGATTGTATGTCTTGTAGCCGGATGTTGAAGTGTATGTGAGCTGGCAATAACCCATAGTCTGATGATTGTATGTCTTGTAGCCGGATGTTGAAGTGTATGTGAGCTGGCAATAACCCATAGTCGGATGATTGTATGTCTTGTAGCCGGATGTTGAAGTGTATGTGAGCTGGCAATAACCCATAGTCTGATGATTGTATGTCTTGTAGCCGGATGTTGAAGTGTATGTGAGCTGGCAATAACCCATAGTCTGATGATTGTATGTCTTGTAGCCGGATGTTGAAGTGTATGTGAGCTGGCAATAACCCATAGTCTGATGATTGTATGTCTTGTAGCCGGATGTTGAAGTGTATGTGAGCTGGCAATAACCCATAGTCTGATGATTGTATGTCTTGTAGCCGGATGTTGAAGTGTATGTGAGCTGGCAATAACCCATAGTCTGATGATGGTATATCTTGTAGCCGGATGTTGAAGTGTATGTGAGCTGGCAATAACCCATAGTCTGATGATTGTATGTCTTGTAGCCGGATGTTGAAGTGTATGTGAGCTGGCAATAACCCATAGTCTGATGATTGTATGTCTTGTAGCCGGATGTTGAAGTGTGTGTGAGCTGGCAATAACCCATAGTCTGATGATGGTATATCTTGTAGCCGGATGTTGAAGTGTATGTGAGCTGGCAATAACCCATAGTCTGATGATTGTATGTCTTGTAGCCGGATGTTGAAGTGTATGTGAGCTGGCAATAACCCATAGTCTGATGATTGTATGTCTTGTAGCCGGATGTTGAAGTGTATGTGAGCTGGCAATAACCCATAGTCTGATGATTGTATGTCTTGTAGCCGGATGTTGAAGTGTATGTGAGCTGGCAATAACCCATAGTCTGATGATTGTATGTCTTGGTCATCCATCCTCTTATCCTGCCCCCCCCCCCCCCGCTACTATCTTCTAACAACTCCAAACTCTTGCAATATCTTAGAAACAGTCTCGCATACCTCGGTGTATTCGTCCAGAGAATTTATGAATTTATAATGTTATCCTTGTTAATTGTTATGAGTCATGATAGCTGCCCTTGATTGTAGTCAGTCCTTGATACAAGTGCCCTTGAATTTAGTCTATCCTGGTAGAGGTATCCTTGAATATAGTTGTCCTTGATGCTGGTGCCTTTGAATCTAATGTGTCCTTATACAGGTGCCCTTGAATTTAGTCTGTCCTGATACAGGTGCCCTTGATTATAGTCTGTTGTGCCACAGGTGCCCTTGATTGTAGCTTGACATGACACATGTGCCCTTAAATTGTTTCACCTGACACTGTTACTATTGATAGTAGTCTTCCCAGATAATGTTGACTTTGATTGTAGTCTGTCCTGACACTGTCGCATGTGATTGTAGTCTGTCCTGACACTGTCGCACTTGATTGTAGTCTGTCCTGACACTGTCGCATTTGATTGTAGTCTGTCCACACAACGTTCCCCATAACTTAAAAAGCCATATAAAGAAGGAAAAAAAACTAGGAAAATGTGTAAGGTATACGGTTTGTGCTACAATGTTCGTGCTGTGCTGCTAAGATCTTCAAGTCTATATATCTATCTATACGCTAGTAGTTGTATCCCATGCGTATATAACTACTTACGCTGTGTCCATTGTTTGCATTGCGGCGTCAGGGGTGGAAGAGTTCTCTGGAGATGGCCTTCTTGTGCGCTGTTTGTAAGTTTGTTCCTGTGGCTTCTTTGATCCATCTTTTACATGGTCTTCCTCTGGCTTTAAAGCCGTGATATCTATGTGTCATGGGCATCTGTGGTATGCTGTCTGTTGGTAGTCTGGAAGTGTGTGAAAACCAATTGATCTGTTGTCTTTTGATGTGTTCCAATACTGGTATTGTTTTGGTTATCTGTCTGATGTTATAGTTTCTAATTCTATCTCTTAATGACACTCCGAGTATTATTCGTAGACATGTCATTTCTGCTGTCATTATTTTTCCTTTGTCTTGTGCTGTCATTGTATATGTCTTTAAGTATACGACATATATTTGAAATGGCCGATGTACATTAGTTATGATTCTATCAAACAGCTAATGACAACTTGTACATTAGTTATAGTTCTATCAAACAGCTAATGACAACTTGTACATTAGTTATAGTTCTATCAAACAGCTAATGACAACTTGTACATTAGTTATAGTTCTATCAAACAGCTAATGACAACTTGTACATTAGTTATAGTTCTATCAAACAGCTAATGACAACATGTACATTAGTTATAGTTCTATCAAACAGCTAATGACAACTTGTACATTAGTTATAGTTCTATCAAACAGCTAATGACAACTTGTACATTAGTTATAGTTCTATCAAACAGCTAATGACAACATGTACATTAGTTATAGTTCTATCAAACAGCTAATGACAACTTGTACATTAGTTATAGTTCTATCAAATAAACACACAGCTAATGAGAACTTGTGAAATTGTAGCAAGGTACCGGGGGCAACTTGTAAACTAATTCCCGAATACCTGTTCCAGGTAGATCGTTGTTAACCTTGTTTTCAGTTGAACCACGCCTCGCCCATATACGCCCTACTCCAGTTAAGTCAAATCTGTTTGCTCACGGCAGACGATATTTGCGCGAGGCGAATACTGTCCAAGTTATTTTGTTTGCCAGTGGTCGTGCGCAGGAAATGTAAATTTCCAGTAACGTCTGTGTATTTTTGTATCTTTGATTTTTTACGATGTTTTTTCCCTTATCTGTTATGTATGCGTTTGTTTTTAAGAGACTGACCGATCGAGGGAACGGAGACAGCAGAAGTGGTTTAGCTGTTCCTTCTTGTCATGAATATATCGTCAGATTTGAGTCTCTTTCTATGCAAACTTATCTGAGATGGAATTGCTTCCTGCTACTGAAAGGCGATGTGAGGGCCCTCGACAATGAACACTCACTTCCTGATGTCTTCCTTTTTTCCTTGTCAGGAGTGTACTGCCACTTGCAAAATGCGTTGCCCTTTAGCCCTTTGTGCCTTTATCGTTGACGCTGTGCTCGATAAATGGGTCATGCTTCCCTGCAGATTTACCCCTGATCTTTCATACTAAGGCTTTTAGAAAACAGAAGTTGGCCATTGTCACAGCACACAGTGCCGTAGTTTGTATGTGGGAGAAGAGTGGTTCAGAGATATTGTCTGTCTTTGCAATGAAATCTCTTTTCATAAACATCTACTCTGATTGGATACGATCACCAATGTGTTAGAAATTCGTTTGTTAGCAAGATGCACCACGAAGCGTGTTTGTAAATGTTATTTTCCTGAGAGATGAAATGGAAGGGCAGTCATTAAGTAGTTGTTCCACTGTTTCTTCGGGATGAAAACAGCGTTTATAGATGGGTAGTTTCTGGGGTCTAATACGGTTTCAATGGCTATGATCCTCGCATGTTCTGTTCGAAACTGAAAGATACAGGAGTGATCTCATCTTCAGAGTTTCTATATGTTGTCATTTTCCTTTGCTCGTGTCATTTCATAAAATACATTTCATCCAGTTAGCCCATTTGTCCAACTGTTCATCCAGATTTATCTGGTGTTGTTTTCTGAGAATCTCTTTGACGATTCCCGTACTACAGGGTCTTTGCTTGTGTTATTGTTTGGCGCCTATTTGTGCAAGTCTACCTGCTATTAAGATGTTGGCTGTTAGCGCTGAGATTCTCACGAGACCAGTGCCACAATCCCCAATCTAGTGTGCATCTATGTAATCATATCATGCGCTCTGTAACTTCCATAACTTCATTTTCCTTTCTGCCAGAAATGTGACATCGTGAATAATATATTATCAGCCTTACAGCGGAACGTGTGGCGAGTTTACTAGAACTTCGGTCTTGGAACTGTGAGGGCTTTAATCGGTTTTCAGACTATGGCACGTTCGGTCGATCGATATGCAGTAATATAGTGACATCTGAGAATGTTGTAACTCCTTCAATCCACCTTCTTCTTGGTCTTCATCTGCCTCTTGGTGTTTCCATTCTTATGTTGTGCGCTCTTTCTTCTGACAAATATGCGATCATCCGTATTACGTAGCCGAACCATTTCATTGTCTGTTTAAAAAATAAATAAATGTGACCACAGACGTTGTTCCATCAGTTCTTGTAATCTCCTTATTCCTCACACGATCTGCTATTGTTCTGTTTGCTATTTCTCTTAGACTTTATTGTTTGCCTCATCCAAGACGGCCGTCATTACACGTATCTCCTCCATACACGCATGAAGACTCTTGTATACATCGTAAACATATTGGCTTCAGACGAGACCGCCGGCAGGAAAGGCTTCTGTACAGAAAATAAACAGGATTTTATTCGTTTCTTTTTATTATTGTCGTGATTTTTGTTGGTCACTAGTTATATATTTGGAGTTACATGAAAAAAAAAAAAAAAAACCAATGCCGACCACCGAAAATCACGGAAATAATAAACAATCAACCTTTCAGATCATTTACTTTCTGTACACAGGTCTTTAACGGAGTCCGGTCATGGTTGAAATCACCGGTTTTCCGAGGATTCTATCTGTCAGAAATGGAAATAAAATTCACAAGGTACACGCCGTGGCGATCTAGGTGGCAAAGCGGCCTTCATTTCTACATTTTACAAAAAGCCTCTGCACTCTAGCAGATATATGTGAAGTCGTGGGGACTGAATTACAATAACCTCGACCTCCACAATTGTGTATGGTTGTAAATCTATGATATAACCAGATTAGACTAACTTCTGCGGCTGTAAAGGAACTTATCTCACAATAAGAGGTAGATTGTATTTAACCAATGGGGAAAAAGAACACGAAAACTTGCAGTAACATTTAAAAAATCTAACCCGCGGGCATAACCTCGCAACAGTTGTGACATATGCTATACGTACTCGCTACTTGCCATTCATAAACAGATTGTGACACCCGATGTGACATATGTCAAGACTCGTATGTTCTTCTCGCATATTGGAACATTATGTTTTAGGATTATACAATTAGAAGGGAACAATGTAAGTTTGAAACGTCAAGGTTCAGCTAGTTTGGTGGGGTTGGTAACATGGCGGCGAGGATACTTCTAGTAAAAAAGTCACGAGTAATCGATCTAGTATTTCCTGTTACACAAGAACTCTGGGAGATAAGTACGTTTCTTTGATGAAAGTCCTGATCCAGAGAATACTTGTGACGGATCCGACTTGTTTCGTGTTTTTTATTGGTTGATAGCACAAAGTATAAGCGCAGTGAACATAGCCGTAATTTGCAGGCCATGATGACCATAGTTTCAGACTTATATTGTTGCATCTCTCTTGTGTGTGTGACCGCCCATCTCATGCCATGATGACCATAGTTTCAGACATATTGTTGCATCTCTCTGGTGTGTGCAATGACTGAAAGTTAAATCCCGGCATAGAATCCTCCTCTGCCACGACGATTAACAGCCGAATCAGCACAAATGAGATCAGTATGCAGGGCGTACATTCAGAAATTGGGCTTGGCTTGATTATATTTGTGTTGTATACATAATTTAATGTTTTGTTGTTTATCTATCGCAGGGGTTCTCAACTTTTCTTACGGCGAATACCGTAACATATAATGGATGAAAGGGATATTGGCCATATAGTCATCCATATTGCACCCTACACATCATCTTCCTGTCTCCCATGGCTGTTGATAGTAACACAAAAGTCAAAACACATTATAACAATTTGGTCGGGCCGAAGAAATACAGTTTTGCTAATCACTGAAGACACACATAATAACGCAAAAAAGTCGATGTTTCGACTACGAGGCCTTTATCAAGACAAAAATTGAACATACAACAGAAAACGAACAGTAATAACTATAGAAGTTCACATGGTCATTGGTGATGGAACGTGTAGATTGACCGGAAGAGGGAAGAGTTGTAACTAGGCCAGAGATGAAATGACACCCGGACAAGGAATATACAAAAATTGCTACATGCATGTGACACGAAACAAAGAGAAATGATGGGAAAACTTGATATCCACGAGATAGGCGCTCATTGATGACGAATGGTTTAAGAGTGCCAAATTCGTATATTTAGCGATTCTCAAGCGCAAGACGGGTCCGGTCGTCAGAGAAGCACGACTTAATGACCGTAACCCGAATGTCCGGCGCTACCCGATGGCCGGTGCCATTGAAGTGGATGTCCAAAGGATAACCCAAATGGTTTATGATGCTATACAGATGTTTACAGAATCGGCCTGCGAGCGTCCTTCCAGTTTCATATATATATCATATGGCTATCATATGCTATCATATGCAAACGTTGCGCCATGACATATATATATATATATATATATATATATATATATATATATATATATATATATATATATATATGTCATGGCGCAACGTTTGCATATAATAGCCTAGACGACATTGCGGGACACAGGGATGTTTTTTGTTTTTATATAAATAGTGACCAATAAAATTCACACCAATAATTAAAAAACATCACGTAAGAAGGTTGACTGCTGTGTTTTTATTCTGCTGATCGGTCCTATTTTGATGAACGGTCACGACCAAATCCGTCCGCATTTTCTGTCCTTAATTTTCCATTAGATCTTGGTACTTTCGTCTCATCATCTCTAGATTTTTAAAAAAATGTTGTGCTGTCGTATTAGAGATGTACATGGGAGATAACTGTCACGAAAACTGCTCTGAGAGGGGGACATTTGATGGGAAACTGAAACGAGATGGGTCACATTACGTGGAGGAGAACAGTGAGGCAGGGATTGAATTCAATAAAAGAAATATGAAGTTCAGTACACAAGATGGATGAAGACAGAAAAGAATGACACATTTGTGTTGTTAGCTAAGGACGTAACATAATCATGTTGAAATTCTCAATTGATAAATGAAAGATTATTTCAATAAATGCATATTTTGAAATTTTAGTTACACGCGATTCTCATTTTTTTTTTTTTGGACAGGCGAAACTTGGAACATGATAATGAAGTTGTTCTAGTCACTGATAACAAACTTAACAACACACATAATCGACTTTTCGACCAGTCGACCTTTATTAAAAACCGCAACATAACACACGACGTGTAAGAAGAGGCACAGTCCACTTTCACATCCTAATACTTCATTACCCTTTTCCAAGTTTCGCCTGTGATCCTACAGTTTTGCTGTAGTTATTACTTATTATGTTTCTTGTTAGTGACATTGTTTAATTTTGTATTGAATTTGTATATTTGTACTTTTGTAAACACGTTCACAGAATGTACTAGAGGCGCAGACGAATTGATTCAGTGATGGGGGACATTTTTATCTTTCCTGGTGATTTGATTCTATCGGTTTTCTGTTGACTTCCACTTCGTACAATCAAAGGCGTGCATTGCCAGAAATATTATCCATCGCTACCGTATGATAAAGAAACAATGTGCATAACAACGCCACAAGTGGAAATTACAATAGAGAGAATAATGAACAATTTCTACATTGAAAATTTAATTTATTGTGTGAGCAGAGGATCAAAATATCAAGTTATTGTTATGGATTTCTTACAAAATTGGAACGTAAATATTTGTTGAAATTTCAAACTTTTCAATACGTTTATATTTATATAGTCATGTGATGTAATATTCTGAAAGGATACACATTATGATTGGTTCATTGTTCGCGATGTGTCTTTATATATTTTAGCAGAGGAATGTTATTGGATCCAATCAATAGTTAATATAAATTCAACATTTATAGTATAGAGAGCACATATATAGTGGTGTTTCATTAACTTTGACATTAATTCACCGATATAGTGAGAATAGTTGTAATGGTTAAAGCTAATGCTGGAAATGCTGCGTTATAAGCAACTTTCGATGTGAAGAAGCCGTGGTGTAACATTTAGTGAAACCAAACATTGAAGTTATTTCTATGGCTAGAGCAAAGATATATATATCCAATAGAGACGCGTTCACTGAAGGTCGTATTTTACACCCTAACGTTCTGTGGGATGTTGCAGAATTTATGTGAATTTATATCGTATTCTGCTGTTAGGGAGCTGACAATAATCCAGATTTATGTAATCATCCCGCCGCCATTGATGATGTTACATTTCAGCTAGCGAAGTGTGCACGTCATTTATTGGCGCGTTAATCCTTCTATGTATGCATGATTTATGTCTTGTGTGTTATGAGATCGGATTAGAGCTTAGAAAGATTACAAACACATTTAGTGGCATCTGTTTGGAAACATATCAAATAATAAATACGGGTTTTATACGTTTTAGGAGGAATAGGGTATACTGAAAAAAGGTAGTGAACTAGTTAAAAACTAGTCGATCTAGTTTTAAGTTCCCAACGGAGCACCATACTACATGATATTTATACAAATAAAAAAATATATTTAGACATTTTCTAGCACTTCATTCACACGTGGACGGACACCGACTTGATCCAAGAAAAATAAACATTTTGAAAAATGTGACAGTGAGCTACGGAACATTGTGATATCAGTACATCGTACTGATGCTGTAGATGTGCGTGGCATACATTACCATATACAGTACTAGTGCCTTCTTTGGCGACTATTGCGTTTGTAGATATGTCAACTGTGAACATTAGCGTGGTTTACTATAATTTCGAGTACCTTTTGGGGTCGTTACTGTCACCTTGAGTTAACTATAGAGTGGATATTGTAAAATATGTGGAATTTTAGTGTTGGGGTATTATAATTGTGAGTGAATTTTAGCGTAAAACTGTAATTTTGGATGATTTTAGTGAGTACTGTAATACAGCTGTTATGAGTGCATCGTAGCTTACTGAAATTGAGTGTATTATATTGTTGAAACTGCAATTATGTGGACATTTTAGCGTAGATGCAGCAGTTATTAGAGCACTTTAGCGTGGATGATGTAATGTGAGTGCTCTTCTTTAGCGTGTATACAGTGGATGCGCTCTGTACCGTAACAAATGTGGATGTCCATTTAGTATTCTGTAGCGTGGATCTGTCATTGTGTAGTATGTAATATTAGCGTGTAACGTATTCCTACATCTGTGAAAAATAATCATGTGACCAAGAAGCTTGACTTCCTTCTTTCAACGATTGTTAATATTTACTCGAGAAAGTTCTCGTAGACGGCTTCAGCTGTGTGAGCGGGAAATCAACCAATTAAGAGCTTAACATATTTTTGGTGCGCAGTCTGCTCACTTGACAACGTTGATATTCAATATTCGTCAGCAAAAAATGGGTTGCCGGCAGAGCCATGCCTATAACCCAGATAGTCCCAGCGTCGAGTCCCTACACTACAAACGTCGGCGACCAACTAAGTTGAAGAAGAGTGAGAAAAAGGGCAGTAAACATAACATTTGTCAGCAGATCAGCTTCTCCATTGCTGCAGGAGAACTTGAAGGTGACCAAGGTAACAGTCAGGAAGTCTTGACTGAATCCTTGCACGGTAGCGGCGGCGTGATGGGGACTACTCGAACCAAAGATTTGAACAATCGATTGAAAATCTTCGGAAACAAGTCAACTAAAAACGCTCTAACAATGTCTGTAGACACTCCTGAAGCGGCAGAGATTGAGTCCAAGCAGGGTAAATTTGGAACTAGACATGTGTTTCCTCTGTGGGAATCTCACATCAATGATACTTGTAAGTGTGGGAACGTGGACTTCAGTCATGTGTCTTCAAACGGACACAGTCTTGTCAACACCAACGATCTCTGCAAACGGTGTTGCCATTTGATTGCGAAAAATAAACAGTTGTCTATGAATAATAACAATAGTAAAATCGTGGAGGCGAACGGTGGTATAGATGTGAGTTTTGCCTGCGAAAGTGGTAACGGTGGTCTCGATGTGAATGGTGCCTGCGAAAGTGGTAATTCTGGGAACGATGTTGCCTTTAGCAAAGATGGGATATGTCTACCAACGCAGGACACCTCCAAGAGCAGTCAGATAGCGGCTATAGTGAATCTCTTAGCTTTGGTGGGTGAGATTGTAATCTTGTGTACGCCATTACTTTAGCTTTTTTTTTATATATCACGCATGACTCCATTTTGTGCCCTATATGTTTGTCATGTTCCAGCTTAAACCCTGTCCGCCACGCTTTTTCCCTCCGAAAAAAACCACATAAATTTGATTTATCTCAAACACTTATAGAATAGGCATCAAACAAAATCATTGTCTTGTGTCACTAAACATCTTGAGATTTGTCTACACAGTCAAGACACATCTTATATCAAACTATATTTCTATATTTACTATGTCACTACCTATGTCGCTATGCACAGCACAATAAGTGCGCTACATTCACTAACACATATCGCAGTGTATGCACCTAATTACGACAGCAAATTACGATAGTGTATGCACCTAATTACGACAGCAAATTACGATAGTGTATGTACCCAATTACGACAGCAAATTACGATAGTGTATGTACCCAATTACGACAGCACATTACGATAGTGTATGTACCCAATTACGACAGCAAATTACGATAGTGTATGTACCCAATTACGACAGCAAATTACAACAGTGCATGTTGCTAAAACAATAATGTTTTTTTGTACACCAATTAAATTGTTCGAATTAAGAAATTAATTTAAAGAATATGAAACAATAAACAAAACATGTTTCAAATCTGCTAAAATGGGGGGGGGGGGGGGGTGTGGGGCGGATTTTTTAGCTTGTGTGATATATTTCAGCAAAATGGCCCACAAATGCAAAATTGGATCAAACACATTGTTGGTGTAATGTATGGAAAGCTCTTAAAATCCTACAAAAAGTGGCTATCTGTAAAGTCAGGGTGCACTTGTTCACGTTGTTGGTGACATTACGTCTCGTGAAATGTGGATATTCAGTGCAGACCTGTATGGCGTCATTGACACTACAAGATTTATTTTAAAATATCAACAAAAAAATAAACCACGGCTGTTCATGTCAATCGTGTATTTGGTAACGTAGCTGGTAACACAACAAAGTTATTTCTTGGTCAGAAAATACAAGTGAATAAAAGCTAAAATGAGCCATGCTGTACATTAGACCATGGAGAGACACATCTTTCAATGACGTCATACTGCAGACCACATAAATATTTCATTTGAAATTCGGTGCACATCGACAATATAGACGCACTCTACTTCTGCTTATTCTTCTTCTTCAGTGTTCATTCTCCAGCTCCCACTGGAAATCTCTTGTAGTACGGCAATGCTTCTTCTCGATTCGCAGTAGGATATAGTACAGAGAATGGAAATGCGTTGTGTCAACGTTTTTTTGCGACATTGGCCCAACACAGCCGTATTCGGCGATGTATAGACATTCTATATCACGGTTGAGTACAATTTGAATCGGAAATAGCCAAAGACTGATGAGTCGGACCATTGTTGCGTATAAAGCGGCGACACAACACATTTGCATTATATGGACTACATCCTACTGGAAATCTAGTAGGACCATGGTCCTGCTGCAAGGGAGAGAATGTAGCGGGAGTTTGAGAATGAACTTTGAAGAAGAGAAATCTCAAGTTAAATGCAATATATGTATGGTGAATAGATGTTAATATTTATATGTCTCAAAATGTTAACATTTGTTATATCATGAAATGTTAACATTTGTTATGTCTTGAGATGTTAACATATGTTATGTCTTGAAATTATGCAGGATGTCATTTTCATGAGCGTATTTTTTATTAACTTTAATTTGTACCACTTGTGATGAGGTACACTTCTTTCAACCACGGTCGTGAGTCCCTAAAATACAAGTTTTTAACCACAAAATGACCCTCAACAAACACTAGCCAAAAAAAGATCACAGCATGTGAAATAAGATGTTTGAGGAAAGCAATAAATGTCACTAGAAGAGACTGACGGAGAACTGAAAATATCTGGAAAGGTATAAAGACAATCTCATGTTAAGACCACATCGAGAGACAGCTAACCGAGTGGTATGATCACATCATGAGAATGGAACCAGCATAACCATCCCTTGGTGAATACAGCAGCAGAAGATTGGGCTAAAGGACCGGAGGAAGACCAAGAACTAGACGAGTGGAGACAATCAAAGAAAGAAACATGGGCTGATCATGAACAATGTGACCCAAATGGTGACAGACAGACAACTCCAACCTCCTTCCTCCCATGACGCTTAACGGCACAAGTGGAAATTACAATATATATATAGATAACACCATCAACAAATTATAGAGATGGTAGTTCAGGTAATCATGCCACGACAACTCAGTAGTGTATACTTGTATATAACAATTACAATCGTATTTTAGCAATCAATATGGTTATTCATATTGTGCATAGCTTCTTTGAAACTATTGACTGACCCATGTTTATGACATCAATTTGCTATCTCCTGCACCACTTTAACTTATGCATTTTGTTTGTTTCACTGAGGTTGTTGGTAAATATATTTACCATGTGAATGTGCTTGTTGTTCTTGTATACATACATTTATCCCGTGCAATAAATAAGTCTAATCTATATATAACATGTTTATACATAAATCATCAGTTGCTTTGTGCATAAATTATGTAAATTATCCATTCATTTGTGCATATAAATCATGAATTCACTGGCACAGATAAATTATTCATTCACTTACACATATTTATGAACATCTTCAATGTTCTCTGCGTTTATAACTATATATATATATATATATATATCCTCTGTGCATGAAAATAATCTGTATCTGTTATGAATATACAAAATCCATATATATATATCAATATCAATATCAATATCAATATATATATATTGATATATATTGATATATATTGATATATATTGATATATATATATGTATATAAATATAAAATATCACAGAAAAAAGAAAGTCCAAACTTTTTGGGTGAATCATGAGTCAAAGAAAAATGGAAGACATCTGTGACAACAGGCAAGTTGAAGGGTAAGAGAGGTAGGGGATAATCAAGAGAGAAGATGCCGGGCAACATGGCTTTTGTGACATGGGAGAACATCGGTATCTGAAATTATTGACACCACATGAAACAGAAGATTGTGAAAAGACATGATAACTAGCGCTGCATGTCATGAACTATACGAATATACGAATAATATATATATATATATATATGAGAATAAAGAATAAATGTAAACCTAGTTGCTGGTCAGTACAAACATCTCCTGACAGTAGTAAAACATCACAAACTAATGTGATTTTGTACATGATGAGGCATGATTCCCTTACTCAATCAGTTTCAAAAATTGTCTTGTATGGGACATTTGCTGGACGGAGAATAAGGGGACAAAGAAACATATGGATTAATAATATAATAGACTGAACAAGTTTCAGATTCTCCATGCCCAAACTAGAAACTGAGAGCTATAGCATTGATGAATCTATAACTAGAGAGTATTGCCAGATGTTTGTGTGTAGTTTCCAAAGTTCCACCCCTATGGGCCTGAAGAGTTTTGTGTTTGAGGATAATAATGAAATCACCTGGCTTATGTGTGCACATAGATGATATTTTCCTGTATGTCTGTACCATCTATATTGTCTTGCTTTTATAGCCTTGTCAATTTATTCTGTTGGCTATGGTTTTACTTGAATGAGTTAAGTCATTTGGGATGGCGGTAGCCAAGATGAGAGGGTGTGCATGTGCTCTGCTTCTATATTTGTATTATGTCGCACACTTCCTGTATACATGGTAGCTGCACACCACATTAATATATGAAAACTGATGATGCTTGCAGTCTGACTTGTACATCTTTTGTTGTTTGATGCATCATCACTTTTAATGTTGTTGCTGTCTGAATTATGCTAATAGCAGAACTAAATATTTGGTTATTGAGATTTGGAGAAGACCATAGGATATTAGTTCTAAACATCATGTGATTCTCCTCTATTACTCACTGCCCTATTATGCCTACTTTACTGCCCTGTTGTTTAAATCCTACTGTCTCACTACGTCATTTCTACCAGTTCACTGCCAGTTCTATCACTCAACTGCCTGTTCTATCACTCCACTGCATATTCTATCAATCCACTGCCTGTTCTATCACTTCACTGCCTGTTCTATCACTCCACTGCATATTCTATCACTCCACTGCCTGTTCTATCACTCCACTGCCTGTTCTATCACTCCACTGCCTGTTCTATCACTCCACTGCCTGTTCTATCACTCCACTGCATGTTCTATCACGCAGCTACATAAATTCCAGCACTCCATCAACTCTATTCTACCTCCCACTCCCTTCTAACACCTCACTTGTTAAGAGCTGTACTTTTGTTGTAAACTGTAAATTTGTAGAACAGGAGTTTGTATCTCTACAATGTTTAAAACTGATTTTTCATTCAAGATTTCATTCAGATATAATTTGTAATTTTTTAAAATAATTTCTTAAACTTGTAAGTCAAAATTGTGTTCAGTTATATTTGATTAAATTACAATTTGTGCTAGTAAGACATCTAAACAAATTTACTAATTTGTAATCAAGATTATAATTTTCAAAACTAATTTCTAAATGTACAGTTTCTAGCACTGTAATTTCTAAATGTATAGTTTCTAGTACTGTAATTTCTAAATGTATAGTTTCTAGTACTGTAATTTCTAAAACAATTCATTCAATTTCAAAGGTTAAAATTATTTTAAGGTCAAAATTAAGGTTATAATATAACTTGTATAATTTCTATGAATATAAATGTAATGTCTTCAGATCTCCTACTTACAATAACCCCACCAGATGACCGTCACCTTACAACGACCCCCTTATAACAACCCTACCTATTAACCTTCACCTAACAACCCCACCCATTGACCGTCACCTTACGGCTACCCTACCCATTGACTTTCTCCTTAACATTTGCTTGTTGTTCATTGTCAATAATTATTATAGTCATGAGTCCATTTAAGTTGATATGCATTATTTTTATGTTGAATTTTTCCTTCATTTCTCTTCTAATCAATACCTTAAACACAGGCTGCTCTTGATCTGTCTGCTCCTGCGAGCTCAATTTTAGTGAAGAACAGAAAGAATGCCTGGATCCAGTTGGCAGGGCATCCAGGTAAGTGCTAATTTTATTTCAGCATTTAATTTTTATGATCTACCTTGCATTACTTGTTTCCTCTTACAGTTCGATCATCTCCTGTCAACCTGCAGTTTTACATTATGTTGTCTGTACTTGTGCTGTCTGATTCTCAATTTTCTAACGATGTAAACAATATTAAGATGTCAGAAAGAACACACTGTGACTTAACATCCTTCATCATTACTTCTCCACCAAAACATCACAATGGAAATTAAAAGACAGATATCTATAATGTGTATACCAACACTCTGCTACCAATGTCAGACATGGTCCCTAACATTCTCACAGCAGAGTAATATCATTACATGTGAAATGAAGTGTCTGAGAAAAGTTGCAATGGTTATTAAACTTAGTTAAATAAGAAATGAAGAAATTAGGAAAAGTTTTGATATAATATCATGTATCGAACATATCGAAAGACATCAAGTTAAATAGTTCGGTCACCTTATGAGAATGAACCCAAACCAATTACCAATAAGAGCATATAACAAAACAATATCAGTGTATAAAGCCAATGGTAGACCAAGAAAATGGTGGATAGAAAATATCAAGATAACTGTGAACAAACATGGACTTAACGGAACCAAGGTGTCTCATCTGGCCTTGGAATGACAACTGTGGCTCTTACCGCTATGCTTAATGGCAAGTTTGGATACTGTCAACCATCATTCATCTGGGGATAGACAATACACAATAGACAATGGACATTAGGCAATAGAAATAGATAATAGGCAACAGGCAAATAATATTGTGGAGACAGGAGTATGGAGTGATGGTGGAGGTGGGAATGTGGGAGTGATGGTGGAGACAGGAGTGCGGGAGTGGTGATAGAGTGTGGGTGTGGTGGTGACAGAAAATCATGGATTGACAACATCAAGGAATGGACAGTTTCAAAATTCAACATGCTTATATACACAAGAGAAAATGGAGATGTGTGTTATGTTGACACATCATACACAGGCCACTATGTTGACACATCATACACAGGCCACTATGTTGACACATCATACACAGGCCACTATGATCTTTATGAGTTGTGCAATATTCTACTGCAGTACTACTTGTCATCATCAAGTGCCATCTCCACAATGAAGGTCGGCTCTAACAAATCTCCAACATCCTCTGTCGCATTTGCTTTTTTGCGACTTCTGTTAGACCGTATTCTGCTAATCTCATGTGTGGCAATAATGCTTTTATTGTTTATATAATGGATGTGGCTGTATGGCTAGAACATTGGTCTGAGAAGCCTGAAAACCTCAGACTTCAATCCACAGTTGGAATACAAATTTTTATCTTTCTATCTTTCGGAGGTGCAATAAAAAAATTCCTGTACACGTTGTGACGACAGCTATGGCACAGCGGCCTTTGTTTCCATAGCTAAAAATCCTCCCTGCTCTCCTTAACAGGAAAACACGCAGTCATCAAAGTTTTAAGTACAGGTGACATGTTGTCAGCCTATCCCCAACTTTCCTACCTCGCTTCCTACGACATTCCTGGAAAAAGACAGTGGCCCTATTCTTTGAACCCAGAATTATAAGTCCAGGCACTGTTGCCATATCAGAATTCTACTCTGTAATAATATCTTTATAAATATGGAAAAAGGGCATGGGCAGAAATGATAATTTGTCTAAGAATAGTTTCACTCTAGGAAATGGGTTGAGAACCACTGATATAGGCAATGGCATGTTGCATCTAATTCATTTTCAGAAATGCTATTTCTATTTGTGACACTGTATTTATTGATTTATCTTAACTTTGTAAACAGGATCATTTGCTCCAGCTGGACCCAATACTATCTGGAAGAAACGTATCTCCAAGGACAACTATGAAGCATTGGCTTACAAAGCTCTCAGCGAGTACCCACAGTCACAGAACATCATGCCAGCTTTTTATCGAGAGGTGGAGTTTAACGGAGAATGTATCCTTTTGTTAGTATGTCTGTTTGGCATACGTGTTGGGTGTGTAATTTTTGTGTGATGATTGCATTGATTTTGATTCTGTAATTTTTCACTATTTTCATAACTTTACTATGATAAATACAAATTACATAACATTCCCCCCCCCCCCCCCCTTCAAGCAGGATCGTTATATTGTGTAATGGAAGATGAAAAATTCAACACTAGATTTTATAGATCCAATTTTGAATAGTAGATTTAGAATGTCAATTTGTAAGAGGACAGCTGTAATGTTCAATACTGCGAGTCTTTCCACCTATTCTGCAAATCAACCTTTACTGAAAACAAGACTATATAATTGCTACAGTGTTGCCACTTTATTCCCTTGAAAAAAGGCAAAATGTAAACTTTTTATCATAGTTACAAAATTAGACTATCACTGCGTTTAGTCGAGTACAACTAGACGTGGGTTTATATTATCATGGATGATGTTGAGAAGGTTAATGACACAAGTGGAAATGACAATAGATAGATAGATTGTCTTTTTTTTGTTTGAATACTGTTAATGCATTCACCTTTGAGTAGGAGGTTTCTCATAGCATTGCAGATCACTCCACCCTAAGATAATAGTGATATGTATTACAAATACAAACTATTACCTAATGAAAATATTGTAATAAAATAAGTAAGCAAGAAAATGGTTGATATTTCGATCAAAGATCTTTGTCTGAATGGGCATGTTATAGGAAAAAGGATAATACAGAAAAAATATTAATTAAAAAAGATCTTTTTAAAAAAAATCTTATCTTATTTTTTAAAAAAAGATACAACATTCTGTGTAGTATCATGATGAAGGACTGACAGAAGTTGTAATTGGATTGTGTCATTTATTTTTTTTTAAATATTGAAAAGATAAGAAAAAATGATCCTCTCCTCGACTTTACCCAAAAGTAAAGTTTTCAACGTATGGTGCATGTCTTTTAATATGTCCAAAATAAAAATTGGTAGTGTATCCTCTTCAGGACGTAGCCATCAATCAAGCAGTTTTTGGCTGTAGGGATTTTCTTTGGCAATATAAATACATTCAGTAGTTTGCCATTGGTTTCTGAATGGTCCAGATGCACAATTGCCTGTGGTGAGGATCGAACTTTGTACCTTGGCCATCACAGATGCGCTCTGCACCACTCCACCACAGAGTCATGTCAAGAATACTTTATTTTATCTTTATTTATTCATCTTTATTTATTTTATCTTTATTTATTTTAATAGTTCTTTTTTCATATAAAATGTTGTTAGAAGCTCTTTCTTTTTTTCTCTTTCAAAAAAGTTCTCCATATTCTTCTATATATCCACATCACAAAGGCACCAATTCTGTCTTCTAGTTATTTGTTCATGTTGTGGTGCCGGTGCATGTGATGTTTTGCGTTGCAAGGAGATATGATATTGAGACTTATTGAAATTAAACAAATTGGACTGACGGCAGACAAAAAAAAAGCAGGTTTCATAGAAGATCTTATTAGACAAATCTGGTAGAAGTTAATATGAATATCAGCCACTTGCTGTGACTACAAAAAAAATGAAGAAGAAAAGGAATAGTCATTGTCATTATCAGGTGCTGTACCAACTGGCATACACGATCATGGGTCTTCAGAACTCTGTTTCCAGTTTCTTTCCTCAGAATCTTTGTTGACTTTTTGCTAGGTCAGCTCAGACTAATATTTTCTCATGCGGTCATCCTTGAGCTCTCTTGCCCTTTATCTTGTCTTTTGTGAGTGTAACTATGTTCTCCAGACCTCCCCGTCTCATAATGTGTCCAAAAGTTACAAATTGCTTCTTTCTGATATTATCAAGTCTGGCATTTCTTAAGGATAAATACACAATTTATATAAGTGCGACGTGATTGGTTAAGTTAGCAGCTAATGGTACAAAGAGACATCCTCATGTAATCATCATCTGATCGCCCGTGTGTTGCCGGTGCCCGAAAGGGGAGCAAAGAATAGCAACACTGTTTACCTTCCATGCATGTCGTAAAAGGCGACTAAGGAGGTTATGAGATGGAGTTGGCTGTCCCATTCCATATAGGGTCAGTGACCCAAAGCCATGCTCAAGTCGGATGTGTCAGGCCGAAAGGCGCAGATATCGCAGCAATGTTGTAAACCATGGCACAACGCATTCTGTTCTCCGGACTACATCCTGCTAATCTGCAGGAGTTTGAGAACGAACCCAGAAGAAGAAGAATCATCATCATCTGATTGATCACTATGTTCAGGAAGTAATTACTGATTGGTCCGTATAATTGTATTCTGATTAGTCTATTTATTTATTCAATAAACCAATGAAATATCATATAATTTTCTTTAACACGAGAACAGATTTTATTGAAATGGAAGATCTTCTCCATCACTTCACTGATCCAAGTATCATGGACATTAAAATGGGAGCGAGGTAAATAGACGAGTCTTTCCCTGTCCTACATATTTTGGATTAATTTTTATTATTTCCCTTGGCTCTATAGATCAGACGATGTTATTTATTAATTAATTAAAATATTAATTTCTTTAGGATGGTTGTGTCAGTAGTTTAGGAGAATTGTGCGGGTAGGAACAGAATGGGGTTAGGAAGTATTAGTGTGTGAAAACAATGAATATATAGCCGTCTGATAAAAAGTATTAGTGTGTGAAAACAATGAATATATAGCCGTCTGATAAAAAGTATTAGTGTGTGAAAACAATGAATATATAGCCGTCTGATAAAAAGTATTAGTGTGTGAAAACAATGAATATATAGCCGTCTGATAAAAAGTATTAGTGTGTGAAAACAATGAATATATAGCCGTCTGATAAAAAGTATTAGTGTGTGAAAACAATGAATATATAGCCGTCTGATAAAAAGTATTAGTGTGTGAAAACAATGAATCTATAGCCGTCTGATAAAAAGTATTAGTGTGTGAAAACAATGAATATATAGCCGTCTGATAAAAAGTATTAGTGTGTGAAAACAATGAATCTATAGCCGTCTGATAAAAAGTATTAGTGTGTGAAAACAATGAATCTATAGCCGTCTGATAAAAAAGAGCTTGGAACACAGTTTATGTTATATATCATCATCATCAGGTAGCTTATACTGAACAGGATGTAGCAGCCATCTTTGTTTGTCTTTGTTAATTTGTCTCCCTGATTGCTCTTCGTTGGATGCCTCTGTTTTTAGCACCTCTATTTGTTAGGACAGACTAGTCGTGTTCATGCCTGGCCATACTTAGTTTTCAGAAAATGTGACATACTTAAGGGTAATCTCTTTGTCAAGAAGCCTGGCTGGCACAACTGCATATATATTTCACAATCTTGGCAACTGAAAGAACAAGTTAGGACTGCAGTCAAACTTTGTACCAACATTGTGAAAAATTAAAAATACTATGTAATATAGTTTTCAGATGAAGACTTTTTTGTCAAAACATTTATTTAGTATTGTTTTGAGAATGACCTAAAACTATAATGTATAATAAGTGATACTGCTGTAAAACTGTACACATAAAATAAGTTAGTCTCCTCAAGTTCTATTGTTAAAACAATATACTACTGTATTTCTCTCTTTAACGTGTAAGTTGAATTACTTTTATGATTTTTTGTAGGACATTCTTGGAGGCTGAAGTCAAGAACCCAGTTTTGAGGAAAGACCTGTTTGAGAAGATGATCAAAGTGGACCCTAATGCCCCCACCGCTGACGAGAGAGCAGACGGAGCCATCACCAAGCTCAGATATATGCAGGTATGTAACTGAAGTGCAATTTTTCACTCACACACTGTCAATTTTGCAGTCAGATTTTGACATTTCACTCTGTCAACAATTCAGACTGCACTCTATTAAATTGCATACACTTACTATAAACTTTTCATATTAATTTATGTTAATTTTTCACACAACTGTCAAATTTTCACAAAATATTACCAACTTTTCATATCACTATGCAAAATTTTCACATTGCAATCAAATTTAACATCACAATGTCAATGTTTGCACATTGCAATCAAATTTAACATCACAATGTCAATGTTTGCACATTGCAATCAAATTTAACATCATAATGTCAATGTTTGCACATTGCAATCAAATTTAACATCACAATGTCAATGTTTCCACATTGCAATCAAATTTAACATCATAATGTCAATGTTTTCACATTGCAGTCAAATTTAACATCATAATGTGAATGTTTGCACATTGCAATCATATTTAGCATCACAATGTCAATGTTTGCACATTGTAATCAAATTTAACATCATAATGTAAATGTTTGCACATTGCAATCAAATTTAACATCACAATGTCAATGTTTGCACATTGCAATCAAATTTAACATCACAATGTCAATGTTTGCACATTGCAATCAAATTTAACATCACAATGTCAATGTTTGCACATTGCAATCAAATTTAACATCACAATGTCAATGTTTGCACATTGCAATCAAATTTAACATCATAATGTCAATGTTTGCACATTGCAATCAAATTTAACATCATAATGTCAATGTTTGCACATTGCAATCAAATTTAACTTCACAATGTCAATGTTTGCACATTGCAATCAAATTTAACATCACAATGTCAATGTTTGCACATTGCAATCAAATTTAACATCACAATGTCAATGTTAGCACATTGCAATCAACTTTAACATAATGTCAATGTTTACACATTGCAATGAAATCTTCATATAACACTCCCACTATCATCATTCCGTACATTAACCCTGCTGCTGCTGATTTCTTCTAAGATTTATCATTGTTATTTCCCTTTCACCAACTTTTCTTTGATTTGCCATCTGCTACTTGTCCTTCCTACAATATTGTTTCCCTTCTTTTGCCATTTTAACTATCTTTTGATATTATTTTATTTTTATCTTCTTTTTCCCTTTCCTTCTTTGTTGATCTTTTGTTTTCATGAGATTCATTATCACCAGGTACCATATGCCAATTGGTGAGATTCGTTATCACCAGGTACCATATGCCAATTGGTGAGATTCATTATCACCAGGTACCATATGCCAATTGGTGAGATTCGTTATCACCAGGTACCATATGCCAATTGGTGAGATTCGTTATCACCAGGTACCATATGCCAATTGGTGAGATTCATTATCACCAGGTACAATATACCAATTGGTGAGATTCTTTATCACCAGGTACAATATACCAAGTGGTGAGATTCATTATCACCAGGTACAATATGCCAATTGGTGAGATTCATTATCACCAGGTACAATATACCAATTGGTGAGATTCGTTATCACCAGGTACCATGTTCCAATTGGCGTAACCAATCATAGGAGAGGCACAACTCTCTAAGTCCAGCATCTTTTATGAGGATCATTGTTGACAATATGCCATCATGTCAGACTATCTAATATTTTCTCATGTTGTCATCCTCGATTTCTCTTGACTTCTGTCTTGCTCATTCTAACTATCTTCTCCAGACCTTCCTGAATCATAACATGACATAACATAACATGACATAACATGACATGACATGACATGACATGACATGGCATGACACAACAAACAAAAATACAAAAAAATATTACCTCTTTCTGATATTATTAAGTCACTGCTGCCTGACATTTGACTCTTTGACCATCTCCTCGTTAGTTTCTCCAGCTGTCCATGATACTCCCAGCATTCTTATATAGAACCAAATCTTTGTTGCTTTCAATTTTACACTATCCTATTTATTTATTGTTCAATACTTGCATCCATATGTTAGAATCACTGTTTTGTAGCTCTTGAGAACTCTCTTCCTTAATTTGTATTGACAGGAACATATTACACAGTATATTCTTTATTTTTATGAATGTTGTCATTGCCTGCCCTATTCTGTTTCTTATCTCTGTTGAATTTCTTCCATCTGATGTCATCACTGCTCCTAAATACCTGAACTAATGAACTTGTGTTAGTATTGAGTCATTCGCTTTGATTGTATACGCTAGGGGATTTTGTTTCTTATAAACAACCATTGCTTTTGGCTTCTTGTTAATTCTTCTTCTTCAGCATTCTCAAAATCCCGCTGGATCTCTCTTGTAACCAATGATGCTTCTAGATTTCTAGCAGGATATTGTCCAGAGAATGGAAATGCATGGTCTCACTGTTATATTTGCACCAATGACCCGGCAAATCCATCATCAGCAGGCTCTCGTTATTTAAGAAAAGGATATTTGTCTTTGATTCCTGCTACTACTATATTGATTAATTCTTATAGATTTCTCTCCAACTGATATTTCTGGAGTATTTGTGTTGATATTATTATTATTTTATCTCATATCATCCTTACCTTCATGAATAATCTATACATAAATGGCTTACTCCGTAACTCTATGCCTTCCTTGTTCTCTATAGGCTCCAAGAATACATTACGTAAACAGATGAATTTTGTCTCAAATGATTTCGGGTGGTGCTTTTCGAAAATCTTAAAAGTTCTCCTGTGGTCCGGCAAAGCTGACCAATGATATGATTGGTTAACCTTTTACCTCTGACCGGAGCTAAAGGTCAAACTGATGTAAACAGATCCATAGGCCTAAATAATATGTTTTGCATTTTGACCAGTGTTTACTGTGTTGTAATGGGTTCAGTATATTTCTCCTTGTCATTTGCTAATGCAGTTTCTATCTGTGATTGAATCGAATAATATTTTTTTATATCTGTGTTTCTATTGCATTGTTAAATTCAAATCTGTCAGGTGTTGAATTCTCTGGTAAATTTTATTGTCGCTATTTTCTGAAAAGAATATGTCACATGACACACATGAGCGTACTCAAGTTTTAAAAAGCTACAATTTTACATTATCTAGCAGACTTAAATCTACAGGTCCCGGGTTAAATCTACAGCTGGAACAAGATTATTTTCTTTTAGAGGTACAATAAAAATCCTTCCTGTACATGTCACTGCATCAGCTATGGTAAAAATACCTTTATTTCCTCAGCCCATAGAAGCCTGCATGCTCTCCTTCACAGGAAAACATGCAGTAATGGAAGGTTTTTAAAAAAGTTTTTGGGCATTGGTTCTCGTATAATATAGAAGTGTTGATGATTTATTATTATAGAAAATCATAAAGCAGAAAGCAAGCAGATAATGTATTATTGACACTGATAACAAAGGAAATACATTCTAACACATTCTAACAAAGTTCTATTCGAACACATTGAGATGGAGTTGTGAGACTATCTCTTTGTATTGACAATTTATTCTTCTGCGTTTATTTCTGGTTGGTTTTTGTTTCTTTAAAAAGGTCCCTATTGGACAGCAACGTGGAAAACATTCTTGTTCCTTTGTGTTTTTTTAATTTCTCATTGACATTACTTATGTTGTTTGTTAGTTATGTTAGTTAACAGTGACAATAATACTTTATCATAGGATGGTATCTATTCTTTGTTTTGTTATTGCAGTTTTCTCCACTTTATCATAGGGTGGATACTGCAAGACAGTATCATTTGATACTGCAAGACAGAAGCGGACACGTAGAAAAGAAAAAACATCTTAACCTCACACAGATACCCTCTATTGTTGTCAATTCTGTAAAATAACATTTTATGCGCGCATTGGACTTGCTAGTCATTTAAAGACGCACTATTAACTTTTATTATTTTTATTATTTATTGTTATTATTATTATTGTGGTTGAGTTTTTGGTCATCGTTGATGACGACGGACGAACATCATCATCATCATCATAGGGTGGTATCTCTTCTTAGTTTTGTTATTGCAGCTTTCTCCAATTTTATCTGACAGTTTGATTATTTAAACATGATTGGAACTAACTGTTTATCTGATTAGCTGGATCTTATTCGCCTTGCAGCTTGAGAATATACAGGTTGGAAGTCTTGACTAATATCGCATATTTTTTATCTGGGATGTGGTGCGGTTGAGTACAAAAAATCTGTTTACTCATATTGCAAGGTGAATAGGTGCCAGGTTCAAATCCTGTTTCCTGCCTTATGTTTCATTGTTATCTTCATCATTGGTACCATTACTTCATCATTGCTATCATTACTTCATCATTGGTACCATTACTTCATCATTGGTACCATTACTTCATCATTGGTACCATTACTTCATCATTGGTACCATTACTTCATCATTGTTACCATTACTTCATCATTGCTATCATTACTTCATCATTGCCATCACTATCATTTCTTGTGTGTTTAAATTTGTTCCAGTTTATTGTTGATTTATTTTTCTATCTCCAGTTTATTGTTGATTTATTTTTCTATCTCCAGTTCAGAGAACAGGAGAGCTCCACAGCAAGTCTAGGCTTTCGAATAGAAGCAATACGGGTCAGATATTTACTTTCCAGTAAATTTGTTGGATAAAATTAACAGCATTTCATTATCATTATTGTCATCAAAATCATTACCAGTATCCCATCATCATTACCAGTATCCCACTTGAGAGTTATTTGGAACAAGAAAGCTGTAAGAATATTAAATGTGGAAGAGGGTTGGTTCACATACAACAATTGTTTACAACATTATATACATTGTTTACAATATTATTTTTAAAAACTGAGATTTTTAGATATTTAAAGATAACAGCATGGGATAAAAGTAATAAAAGGAATGGTTGCTGATAACAAGAAAGTAATAAAAGGAATGGTTGCTGATAACAAGAAAGGGCTGCTCAAGGCAATCATGAGCAAGAGACATTTGAGAGTGTATAGACACGTCCCTGACTGCAAAAGATCAACTTGTCCAGAAGCTGGAAAGTCCAGATTGTCCATAAAGAAGACACACTCCACCCTCTCCCCCCTCCTCCTTGCCTTTAACAGCCATGATAATCAATATTATACGGCATAGACTATGAACAAGATTGGTTTCCTGTGATAAACTTAGACTGAAAAAAAAGTATGAAAGTCTGTTGTAATTTGTTTTGTTTGTCATGCCTCTATTTTATTCTTCTATAGATGTCTGGAGAACCCCCAAATACCAGCTTAAAGAAAGTGAAAACAAAAGAAGAGGTAAGTCTCTCTGAATGGGCCATATCATGTCCATCTTTCAACTTTGGTCAGAACCTTCTAAAAGAATCATTTGCTGCCAAACATGGTGGAAATTTGTGTAGTAGTAGTCTAATAGCCAGAAAGCAGCCAGAGAATATCTGACACAGGCATGGGCTACAGTAACACATATAAAAAGGTAAATAAACAATGATCTGTGAAAATATGTTAGGCATGTAAATGAAGAGCATGTTAATAAAATAATAAATGATAGCAGTAGTAAAGACAATGATGAATTCTATGTTTCGGACTGTTAATGGCCTTCTTCAGGAACCAAAAAAAAAGATGTTATTAGCCTTAGATGTTATTCAGTTTTATGTCTTTATATAAAAAAACAAGGTGTTCTGTAAAAAATTGTAATATCTCAGGGCAATGAAAAAGAGGTAGGCCAAAAAGATGATTGACACATGCTGTCAAAGATCACCTGAACATGACACTCACAGAAGCAGGAAAATTGACTCAATAAACATAGGAGTATCAACGGCTCCAATGACTACATCCTGTCCAGGATATGCTAGCTGATGATGATCAAAAGTAAACACCTCAACTTCTTGAGACAAAAGTGATGAGAAATATTAAACTGCATATTCTTGTAATTGTGTTGATTTTCTGCCTCTTTTATTTTTAGGTAGCATATTTTTTTGAAAACTTCTTGCATGGACATGAGACTGTGATGCCAACTTTGTATGAGCGACTCTGTGATATTAGGGAAAGGTTCGAGTCCATTCCGTTCTTTAATTCTCATGAGGTAAGCTAGTGATCACTCATTTTAAGGATACTGTGGAGGGGTGTTCTGCTAATAACAGTTTTTTGTAAAAGTTCAGAATGATGTTTGCTAATGGCAATTTGTTGTAAATAGTTTTCTCATCAGTAGCAGATATATATATATATATATATATGTATTATATGTAATGTTCTTGTAAATGAGATGTCTAATATTCTTGTAAATGAGATGTCTAATATTCTTGTAAATGAGATGTCTAATATTCTTGTAAATGAGATGTCTAATATTCTTGTAAATGAGATGTCTAATATTCTTGTAAATGACAGATAAATATGTGCAGTTGTCTTGTAGCTAACACAAATAATGATCTCAGTTTATAGCATGAGTTTTTGTTCACAGATCTCAGATTATAGCATGAGTTTCTGTTCACAGATCTCAATTTATAGCATGAGTTTCTGTTCACAGATCTCAGTTTATAGCATGAGTTTCTGTTCACAGATCTCAGTTTATAGCATGAGTTTCTGTTCACAGATCTCAGTTTATAGCATGAGTTTCTGTTCACAGATCTCAGTTTATAGCATGAGTTTCTGTTCACAGATCTCAGTTTATAGCATGAGTTTCTGTTCACAGATCTCAGTTTATAGCATGAGTTTCTGTTCACAGATCTCAGTTTATAGCATGAGTTTCTGTTCACAGATCTCAGTTTATAGCATGAGGTTTATGTTCACAGATCTCAGTTTATAGCATGAGTTTCTGTTCACAGATCTCAGTTTATAGCATGAGGTTTATGTTCACAGATCACAGTTTATAGCATGAGGTTTATGTTCACAGATCTCAGTTTATAGCATGAGTTTCTGTTCACAGATCTCAGTTTATAGCATGAGGTTTATGTTCACAGATCTCAGTTTATAGCATGAGGTTTATGTTCACAGATCTCAGTTTATAGCATGAGTTTCTGTTCACAGATCTCAGTTTATAGCATGAGTTTCTGTTCACAGATCTCAGTTTATAGCATGAGGTTTATGTTCACAGATCTCAGTTTATAGCATGAGGTTTATGTTCACAGATCTCAGTTTATAGCATGAGGTTTATGTTCACAGATCTCAGTTTATAGCATGAGTTTCTGTTCACAGATCTCAGTTTATAGCATGAGGTTTATGTTCACAGATCACAGTTTATAGCATGAGGTTTATGTTCACAGATCTCAGTTTATAGCATGAGTTTCTGTTCACAGATCTCAGTTTATAGCATGAGGTTTATGTTCACAGATATCAGTTTATAGCATGAGGTTTATGTTCACAGATCTCAGTTTATAGCATGAGGTTTATGTTCACAGATCTCAGTTTATAGCATGAGGTTTATGTTCACAGATCATTGGCAGCAGCCTCCTGATTATGTACGACAGTAGCAACCATGCAGGGGCTTGGATGATTGATTTTGCTAAAACTATCCCGATTGCAGATGTAACACTTAATCACAGGTAAATACTTCACCTGCTGTAAGTAATATTTTGTGTCACACCTTTGAGGTATAAGGGAACATGGCATTAGGTTTGTGTTTTTCTTTTACTTACAATAGCCTAGTGGTTAGCATCATGTCAACTGCCTCTATTTTCCAAGATTTTACTCATTTCTTTAGATAAGGCTGAGATTCATTTGTGGTTTTAAAAAATAATCCATCTGAACTATCTGTTGTCATTTCCACTAGTGCCATTAACCATCATAGGGAGAAGTTGGAGTTGTTTATCTTTGGCCATTTGGGTCGCCTTGGCCATGGTCAGCCCTTAAGATTTCATTGATTGTCTCCACCCATCTAGTTCTTGGTCTTCCTCTTGCCTTGTAGCTCAATTTTCTGCTTTTGTATACACAAAGTGCTGATTGCATTGGTTCCATTCTCATTATATGGCGAAACCACTGGGTTTGCTGTCTCTTGATGTAGCCTTGACTTGAGATAGTCTTTATTTCTCTCCTGACATCTTCATTTCACTGTCAGTCTCTTCTGGTGATTTCACATACTGTAATATTTTTCGCCAGTATCTTTGTCAAGGGCCATGTTTGCTTTGTCAAGGGGCATGTTTGCTTTGTCAAGGGGCATGTTTGCTGTGTCAAGGGGCATGTTTGCTGTGTCAAGGGGCATGTTTGCTGTGTCAAGGGCCATGTTTGCTGTGTCAAGGGGCATGTTTGCTGTGTCAAGGGCCATGTTTGCTGTGTCAAGGGGCATGTTTGCTGTGTCAAGGGCCATGTTTGCTGTGTCAAGGGCCATGTTTGCTGTGTCAAGGGCCATGTTTGCTGTGTCAAGGGCCATGTTTGCTGTGTCAAGGGCCATGTTTGACATTGATAACACAGAGTTGGTATAAAAATACTGTTTATCAATTGATGATTTGTATCCGTGCAGATTGATGAGTGTTTGAGTATTAGCTACAACTGGTAAGTTACAGCATTGGCTTTCTGATATTTTGTTTCGATTTCTCTATTGAGTTTGCCATACTCTGTAAAGACATTTCCAAAATATCTGAACTCAGAGGCTTCCATCTGAAATACTATGGATAGAGAAAATCAGTGTTTTAATCATATTATGAATATGTGAGATGTATATTTACTTTTGTCAGGATTGTTGGTTTAGAAGAGAGAGAACTGTACATATGGAACAAAATAATATCAGCCTGTAAAATACATCAGAATCTGGTGAGCGTGGGTTTCCGTAGAGTGCATTGTTAATCTATGTTGTGGAAACAAATTTAGTACTCTAAATATGATTGCATCATTATTCTTTGTGACATCATTATTCTTTGTGACATCATTATTCTTTGTGACATCATTATTCTTTGTGACATCATTATTCTTTGTGACATCATTATTCTTTGTGACATCATTATTCTTTGTGACATCATTATTCTTTGTGACTATTCTACTACATAATATCAACACATCTATTAATTCTAATGCCACACCTTCATCATGAACATAATATGGACAGGTGGAATGACACACAGACAGCAACAACACGCACACACACACACACACACACACACACACACACACACAGAGAGAGAGACAGCAACATACTGCGCAGGTATGTAAATTCCTTGAGAAACACTTTGAGAAACATTTTAACATCAACAAATAGGTGTCATCTGAGCTGACCTGGTTCAAATCCCATTTGCTGCAGTATGAAGTAAAAAGATTCCTAAATCATCAATGTTTCTGTATTATATCTCTCATTTACCCAACATGACTTCATTGCACTTTTGTTGTACAACACGTTTTTATCACAGTTTTTTTGTACAAAACTTTTACAATACATTTTCTGATCTCCATACGACTTTCTCAAAACTCATTTTTCAGTGGGGATTTTTGTGTACAAAGACAATGACATTGTTTAGCTTGACTGATGATTATGGCTTAGCACACCCCAATGACATTGTTTAGCTTGACTGATGATTATGGCTTAGCACACCCCAATGACATTGTTTAACTTGACTGATGATTATGGCTTAACACTCCCCAATGCCATTGTTTAGCTCAACTGATGATTGTGGCTTAGCACTTCCTAAGAAATGAACTATTTGACAAATATGTTTGAGAATTATTTGTAGGTCAACATGACAAGTATATACAGATCATCTTACTTATTCCACAGATCACCATGGAAACCAGGTAATCATGAAGATGGCTACCTTGTGGGGATGGATAATTTAATTGAGGTGAATGTTTTATATTTAAAAAAATGTATTTTCACCACTAGTCTATAAAATGTATAATATATAACACAATTTCTTTTTGTTTTCCATAAAGAATTACTTTCTGACCAATAGAGAATATGTTACTTCTCTGAACAATATAAAATAATTTAGTTCTCTGATCAATAGAGAATACTTTAGTTCTCAGACCAATAGAGAATGCTTTAATTCTGTGATAAATAGAGAATACTTTAGTTCTGTGACCAATATAAAATACTTTAATTCTCTGCCAAATGTAAAACACTTTAATTCTCTGCCAAATATAAAATACTTTAATTCTCTGCCAAATATAAAATACTTTAATTCTCTGCCAAATGTAAAATAACTCTATTCTCTGCCAAATGTAAAAAAAAAAATGAGCTCTCTGCCAATTGTAAAGTAGTTTAGTTCTCTGCAAAATCTGAAATGCTTTAGTTCTCTGTAAAATGTAAAATGCTTTAGTTCTCTGACCAATATAGAATAGTTTAGTTCTCTGTTCATCACTTTAGTCTTGTCTTGTCTAGCCAAGTGTGCCGTGAGGCATCATAAGGAGCAGAAGTCTTGTCTTGTCTAGCGAAGTGTGCTGTGAGGCATCATATGGAGCAGAAGTCTTGTCTTGTCTAGCCAAGTGTGCTGGGAGGCATCAGTTGAATTTAAATTGTGTCTGGTTGAAATATTAAATCTTAGCTTCAAGTTGGAATTCATGAATAGCACGGCTAGTATCCCAATCATTTTGCACAGTAATTGAAGCTGATTTTGTCACATAACTTATCACTTTAAGACATTGTCACATAACTTATCACTTTAAGACATTGTCACATGACTTATCACTTTAGGACTAACTCACATCACTTATCACTTTAGTAATGTGGGTAAATACATAAATTTGCACGTAGCTGTAATCTCAAACTCTTTATGTGTGTATATTTCAGATTTTTAGAGACCTTGTGGAGAAACACAAGGGATTAAATCTGGACACTATTAAGCCCTCAGGATGATGTCATATCAGAATCCGACAGGCTAATCTGAGTATGGGCCACGGTCATATCCCAGTTCATTCATAGAGTTATTCCACAGACCTGCTGACCATGGAAAAAATAACTCAAGATTTAAGAGGTCAAAAAATGATATTGTTACATATCTCCATGGATTTTTGATATCTGTCTGGTCAATTTAGAGTGGCCATCGATGACAGTGTCCCAGTTTTTCAATCATGACAGAGTGATAAGTTAAATCTGAAGTACTGTAGTCTTTTTATTGGAAAGATAAAACAATTACATTGTGGGACATGTAAGCTTGCTTGTTGCAGTGAAAGAGTTAATATTTTAGCTACAAGTTCTTCATTGGGGACACATGAAAAATGCAGTGTTATTAGAGATCTCTGATGTTGAGTTTTGGTACTGACCTCTTGCCCAGAAGTCATCAGTTCAGGAAATTTTCAAAATGATGTTTCTGTTCAAAGGTACGTATTGCCAAGTACCTAGTCCACTCATAAATGGATGATAAACTTGGAGGTCCCTTGTGCAAGATTAGCATATTAAATACCTCTTGACAGTTCAGAATTTGGTGAAATAATGTTGTCTGGAACAGAACATGTTGTCTGAGATAGAATTGTTGTCTGGGACAGAATGTTGTCTGGGACAGAAATTTGTCTGAAACCAAATGTTGTCTGGGACAGAACATGTTTTTTTTTCCTTTTTGCTGATGTCTGGTATGCAATATGGAGGGGGTGGGAGAGGAATGAATAGATGGAGGTAGGGATCGATGGGGAAATGGATGAATAGATGAATGGAGAGATGAATAGAGGGAGAGATGAATAGAGGGAGAGATGAATAGAGGGAGAGATGAATAGAGAGAGAGATGAATAGAGGGAGAGATGAATAGAGGGAGAGATGAATAGATGAATGGAGAGATGAATAGATGAATGGAGAGATGAATAGAGGGAGAGATAGCTGGAGGGTGAAAAGGACGAAGGAAGGGATGATTGGATGACTTGAGGGATTGATCAATCAGTGGGAATAAAATCAGTGGGAATAAATTCAGTGGGAATGAATGTGAGTGGGAATGAATGTGAGTGGGAATAAAATCAGTGGGAATGAATGTGAGTGGGAATAAAATCAGTGGGAATGAATGTGAGTGGGAATAAAATCAGTGGGAATGAATGTGAGTGGGAATAAAATCAGTGGGAATAAAATCAGTGGGAATAAAATCAGTGGGAATAAATGTGAGTGGGAATAACATCAGTGGGAATAACATCAGTGGGAATAAAATCAGTGGGAATAATATCAGTGGGAATAAAATCAGTGGGAATAAAATCAGTGGGAATAAAATCAGTGGGAATGAATGTGAGTGGGAATAAAATCAGTGGGAATGAATGTGAGTGGGAATAAAATCAGTGGGAATAAAATCAGTGGGAATAAAATCAGTGGGAATAAATGTGAGTGGGAATAACATCAGTGGGAATAACATCAGTGGGAATAATATCAGTGGGAATAAAATCAGTGGGAATAAAATCAGTGGGAATAAATGTGAGTGGGAATAACATCAGTGGGAATAACATCAGTGGGAATAAAATCAGTGGGAATAATATCAGTGGGAATAAAATCAGTGGGAATAATATCAGTGGGAATAAAATCAGTGGGAATAAAATCAGTGGGAATGAATGTGAGTGGGAATAATATCAGTGGGAATAAAATCAGTGGGAATAAAATCAGTGGGAATAAAATCAGTGGGAATAAATGTGAGTGGGAATAAAATCAGTGGGAATAATATCAGTGGGAATAAAATCAGTGGGAATAATATCAGTGGGAATAAAATCAGTGGGAATAATATCAGTGGGAATAAAATCAGTGGGAATGAATGTGAGTGGGAATAATATCAGTTGGAATGAATAAATGGAGAGAGAGATATTTATATTATTTGTTTGATACAGAGACTTGTATAGAAAGGCTGTATGCCGAGTGTTGTATGCTAGTTAATTGCGGACATCTGTCAGGAAATGAATGTATTTCACATACTCTGCTCGAGACACATTTCTGGAATCTTCTGAAGCAGTATGTTTAACTAATAAAAAAGGTACTGGATCTTGCAAGAATTTCCCAGCACTGTCACTCTCCTAAGTAAAAATCATCTAACATTGGTTGGGCAATATCATCTGAATGGAGAATGGAAATTGCCTAAAGATATTCTGCATGGAAAATTTAGTTCTGACAATAGAACAAGGACAAGTCATTCTAGTCATTATAAAGACATCTATAAACTTGTTGTGAAGCTCCTAGTCATGAAGTAAACAGACTGGGAGAGGCTTGTTTAGGACATATCTCTATGGAAACTGGAACAACAAAATTGTGACCAATGGTTGACACTAGAAAGGCAGAACAGATGCAACTTCTGTTCAAGTCCCCAAAAGCATGATGTCTTAACTATACTGTTTAAAAAAAAGAAATGCAATATTATTGTAGTGCTAATGGACACCAAATTTCAAATGTGAACCAAAATTTCATTTTATGGAATTAATATTTCAACTTTGGCGCGAAAAAATTTTCAAACTTTAACATTGAAATGTTAATTAAATTTGGTTTGGACTTTCATTGTTCATGACTGAGGTCTCTATTCCAGTAATGTGTATAGCCTTATCTGGTCTATATCAGGGAACAATATCTCCTTGACATGGATCTGATTAACCTGTGGATCTGTTCTTGTGGGATGTCTGCCCACTCTTCCCACAGTGCAAGAGACAACTGTCGGAGGCTGGCTGGAGGCATGTTTCGCTGGCGGAGTTATCTTTCAACCCTAAAATGGTGTCGTGCAGCCGGTTCCTGACAGTATGATCTGAAATTCGATGAGCTGCTGGCATTGAGCCATGTGGAGAAAATTGATGAAAATTGATTCCTGAGGTGAAGCAGCCATATGAGACAGTCTTCTGCAGGAGTTGTAATTCTGGGTCTGCGACTGAGCCAGTTTGTTGAAATCGCCCCCAAGGGTGACTAATGGTGCTTCTAACCATACTAAATTATCTGAGCACTATATTTTGTGATTGTCCAATCTGTAAGTGTCCAATGATGATGTATTGTTGTTAAGTACTGAGAAGAGCCATACTTGCACATTGAATTTTAAACTGAATTTATTTGAGGGCCATCAATATTTTATAGGCATTCAATAATGTGATCAGAGATTTTTGTGTTCAGTAAGTTTAATGGGATTCTCATGAGCCTGTCATGAGTTGTAGCCAAAAATGTTGTTTTGACCTTGACCTCTTTCATGACCTCATGAACTTAGAGGTGAATATAATTCAGGTAACCATGAGAAGTTGACACAGTATCTAGGTTGAATGATGTCCCAATGAATATCTTTTATAAAAGTAACTCTAAAAAAGTTGCATTTCTTTTTTTAAATAGTATATAAAGACCAACAGGATGCCAATATAAATATCTATACCACTCACTGTTTTTTGAAACCATTCATTGTGGGTCTTTCTTTCATAAGAGAGGGTGCGAGATGGGTTGAATTAAGCACATGAAAAATCATTGTGCAACGGTATTGATAAGAATACATACACTTCACCATCTGGTGAAAGAGACTGAGCATTCATTGGTCCGCCCAGAATGTCAGTTTGTCAATACACAAAATACTGTAGTAAGTCATGTATGATATTTACGGAAGTCCCAAATTCAAGTATTCTATATAAATCATGATAGTTATGTATCTGAACCGAAAGCTGAAGCCTCCTAGGTATGAAAGAAAGCTTATAAACATCCCCATTGCACATAGGAAGTAAGAGCTAATCGCTTGTAATTCCTGTGGTTCTCAAACAATCTATCTATGTTCCTTCAGTGTTGAACACGGTGCATAGGGCAGAAACCAGAGCTCTCCAATTTGAGCACTGTGATGCTACTGTGTGTAATTCTTGTATGTTATTGAGACCCTTAGTCCTACCCTCTTTGATGGTTATTCTGTGAAGAGTCTCTCGTGGTCTTCCTCTTTTTGCATCTGGTACCCATTTTAATGCTTGTAGTTGCAGTCTGTTTTTCATTCATTCTAAGTACATGTTTGATATAATATAACGGACATGAATAATTTGGGACATGAAAGTCCCAAATTCAACCATTCTATATAAATCATGTGACATATTTAAGTGACATTCTGTATAAATCAGGTGGCATATTTAAGTGACATTCTGTATAAATCAGGTGGCATATTCTTCCAGAATGTATTCTTGATGGATCTTCTGAACTCCTCGTGATTCTAGTTGTGTTCATCTACCGCAGTCGAGGACATGCTTAAATAATCTGAATGCTTCTTATCCGTATGTCTTTTTATACGGCCAAAACAAATTCAGCTCATACCATTGAATCCTGTAAAGTCCAAGGGCACAGTGGGTGATAGACTGTCCCCGCATAGAGTTGATACACAACAGTTGCCTGGTGACAGATAGGATGGCTGTCACATGCTAGGGAAGCTCACCCAAATTAAAAGTATGCTAAAAATGGATGTGCTGTGCCGGAAGGCTCAAAATAATGCAACTCTGCTGTGAAACTGACTGTAGAGCATGCTTTCAAGCTCCCTGGCAGAAATCACATAAACTTTCATGTTGGTTATCAGAGAGTGAACGCAGAAGAAGAAGAAAACCATTGGAGGGTTAAAGTGGGCAGAAGTTAATCAAATTCAAAATGGTGTACCAATAGTTGCTCTTGACCGCCCAAAATAGTTGCTCTTGACCGCCCAAAATAGTTGCTCTTGACCGCCCAAAATGTTTTTTTTAAAGATTATACTTAAATTTTGTGTCACTTATTTTAGATGTACCATAGTAAAGTTTTTAATGTAACTGTGATAAGTTTCCTTTTTCCATTGATTTCTATTGAGGAGTATGGTGTTTCGCCCATATTTTTCATTGACCAACAAAATGGTGATATGGTCAACATAAGGGCATACTAAAAGGTGATGTGGTCAGCAACATGTTGCAACCTTTACTTTCCCCAAAGTTCTGGTAGATACATGTTTCCTTATGCTGAAGTCCACATTTGTGTACTATATAACAACACTGTTATAGAAAGTACTATAGGACCACACTTATAGAAAGTACTATAGGACCGCACTGTTATAGAAAGTACTATAGGACCGCACTGTTATAGAAAGTACTATAGGACCATATTATTATAGAAAGTACTATAGGACCGCACTGTTATAGAAAGTAATATAGGACCAGTTTTATTTTTTTAAAGTGTTCATTCTTCCCAGTATTTTGGGTCAACGGTCAAAAGTCCATGGACCCTCTGAATGAGCAAACAAAGCGTTCATTCTGACACTAACTGAAGAACAAGATTATTTTAGTTTGGTTTTCTGAATCAACGTTGATGCACTCTGAGCAAACCAATAGGTGGTTGGTCTCTGCCAGCATATGACAGACAGTATGCATGCTGATAGTTCCTGTAGCTTGCTGGTTACACATACACATCTCAGTCACATGGTTCTGCTTGTCCCAGGGCTAATGTCAATGCATTATCATATCACCATCCAGTTTGATGTCCTCATTTGTAAAATGTTCATGTAAAGATTTAAATATGTCACTCCAAACTGTTCATTATTGTCAATGAATAATATAATATGTTGAATCAAGTTCCGAGGCAAGTAGGTGCCATCTGAACAAACCTGGTTCAAATCCCGTTTGCTGCATTATAATTTTTTTATAATAATAAATCATGGTTGCTTCTATATTATATTATTTATTTACCCATATTAAAATCTGAGGCAACCTTATTTATGTTTGTGGATACTATACACGAATCAGTGGACAGGTTTCTACGGAACAAAAAGATAATATAATTAAGCTGAATGAAATTCCGATAAAGACACATATTACAACACAGCCAACATTCTACACGTTTAGTAATGAGAGCCCCCCTATCAGTCGATATGCGCACTACACACTGAGTAGGAGGTGGATGACCAGTTCATTGCGCTCCTCAAATCGCTAGATCGATATTTTAAGTTACGACTTTTTACGTTTCCGAGATAGTGCAATAGCATAGGAAATTAAAATTTGGTATGTTGTCACGTGATTTGTCCACTGATTCTTGTATTGATCCTGTTTATGTGTTATTTTATGTTCCATAAGTAGACCTAATTGGTCATTGTAGCACCGCAATCTTTTGGCCAGTTCAGATGTTAAAATGTTTGTGGTTCTGGAGAAATGTACATGCCTATGCAGAATGTGTTGTTATTGTCTGTGTGTTATTCGACCGGTCCATGTTGTCTGTGTGTCATTCGGCCGGTACATATTGTCTGTGTGCCATTTGACAGGTTCATATTATCTGTGTGTCTTTTGACTGGCCCATGTTGTCTGTGTGTCATTCGACCGGTGAATATTAGTTTGGGAATATACACGTTGGAAGTCTTGACTAAAATTGTATCTATTTTAGGGATAAGGTGCGGTCGAAGACAGGAAACATGTTGACTCAAGCTATGATGCGAGCGAGGAGGTGCCATCTGAGAGGACATGGTTCAAATCCTGTTTGCTGCATTGTGGTCCTTCTTAAATATTTTGAAAAGTTTAAATATGTTTATTATAATTATAGACACAAGCTGTAGGAAAAACCAAGTACGTCGGTACTTTCCATATATTTTCTTAGAATTCCTATCTTATTGTCTGTATTCTGTATATATTCAGGATGCTAATGGAATAAGTCTTAAAACGGTAAGCCCATATATGTCCAAGGTATATTGGTACAATCCATTCATGACCATTTGTTTGCAGCAAGTAATGGAGGCTTATGGGAAGTTAGTAATGATTTTTGTATACCAACACTCTGCTACCGATGTCAAACATTGTCTGGTAGCAAAGTAAAATTGTTACATGTGGCATGGAGTGTCTGAGAGAAGTTGCAATGTCAAACATTGTCTTGCAGCAAAGTAAAATTGTTACATGTGGCATGGAGTGTCTGAGAGAAGCTGCAATGTCAAACATTGTCTTGCAGCAAAGTAAAATTGTTACATGTGGCATGGAGTGTCTGAGAGAAGCTGCAATGTCAAACATTGTCTTGCAGCAAAGTAAAATTGTTACATGTGGCATGGAGTGTCTGAGAGAAGCTGCAATGTCAAACATTGTCTTGCAGCAAAGTAAAATTGTTACATGTGGCATGGAGTGTCTGAGAGAAGCTGCAATGTCAAACATTGTCTTGCAGCAAAGTAAAATTGTTACATGTGGCATGGAGTGTCTGAGAGAAGCTGCAATGTCAAACATTGTCTGGTAGCAAAGTAAAATTGTTACATGTGGCATGGAGTGTGTGAGAATAGCTGCAATGGTTATTAAACTTGGTAAAATAAGAAATGAAGAAATTTGGAAAAGAGTTGGTATAATATCATGTATTGAAAATATCGAACGACAGCAAGTAAAACGGTTTGGTCACCGTATGAGAAAAAATGCAAATCAAATATCAATAAGAGCATAAATAAGATTGGCCCAATAACATAAGAATATCAGGAAATAGAGCCAAAGGTAGTCTACGAAAACAGTGGATAGAAAACATCAAGATAACCTTGAAGAAACAAGGACTCAAAACAATTGGCCTTGGAATAACAATAGAGGCTCCCTCCCCCACACAACGCGGCAAGTGTGGATGCCATCAACCATCATTCACCTGGGGAAAGATAATAGAAAATAATAAGACCCACAACCTGTCAAGGTTATAAGGGTGCCATATTGAAGATAATCTCAAGATATAAAAAGCTCTCCAAACACCTCTCTCCAAACACCTCTATCCAAACACCTCTCTCCAAACACCACTCTCCAAACACCTCTGTCCTCAGTCACTCAGACGAGTTTTAAAAAATCTGTTTGTTTATAAAAAATGATTGTTTATTTGCTGCTGGACAAATATATCTGTCTTGTTTTCTTTGTTAATAATGTTAACAGATGCCTGTAGCACATATTCAAAAGTCTCAAAAACCCTGCAACTTCCGGTAACATGTCTGTCGTCGTAGAATCACAGTTATTTTATTTTTTTCCCACTTGCCTATAAGCAAAATTTTTTTCCACTTGCCTATAAGTGAAGTTTTTTCCCACTTGCCTATAAGTGAAGTTTTTTCCCACTTGCCTATAAGTGAAGTTTTTTCCCACTTGCCTATAAGTGAAGTTTTTTCCCACTTGCCTATAAGTGAAGTTTTTTCCTGCTTGCCTATAAGTGAAGTTTTTTCTGCTTGCCTATAGGTGAAGTTTTTTTCCGCTTGCGTATAAGTGAAGTTATTTCTGCTTTCCTATAAGTGAAGTTTTGGAGAGGAGTTATCAAAGACACCAAGGAGTAAAATTATACTCATTGACATACTACATTGTAGTACTGGAGTATGGAAAGTTATCATTGAGAATGAGCTAAATTGATAAGACAGAAAAAGTGATAAAACAGTGAGCTAAAGTGATAAGACAGTGAGCTAAAGTGATAAGACAATGAGCTAAAGTGATAAGACAGTGAGCTAAAGTGATAAGACAGGGAGCTAAAGTGATAAGACAGTTAGCTAAAGTGATAAGACAGTTAGCTAAAGTGATAAGACAGTTAGCTAAAGTGATAAGACAGTTAGCTAAAGTGATAAGACTAGACACCACAAGACAACTGATCCAGAGATAAAACTCCAGTTTCTGGGAACAACCAGACATACTAGAGGTGTGTGGGCTGCGGCAACACAATGGGATCATCAATAAAAAATATCAAAATTAGTAGATCTCTCTTGATTAATTGTATTGATAATCACAACATCCAGTGAGATTTCTACATGGAATATAAATGTTAAATGTCAATATTTTGATTATTTTAAAGTTTCTTTGGTCTTAAGTTTTCCCGATTCATGATCTCTGTAGATATTTAGTTTCTCTGACAAGCAGTTATCTTCTGTGTCAGTTTGCAACATTTTCATATTTTGTGTCGAGTTACCAATACACTTGTCTTCCTCAGTGTAGCGTTGGTCTGGAATTGACCACCAGTTTCTCACTAGTGGTATAAGTAATTCGGGTCTATTTGATGGCTTTGAGTAGTTCTTGGTACAGATGCTGATTAAACTGCCGAAGAACACAGTTACAATGATTCCAATAAGGCCGTACCATTCATATGAGATGTTATATAGGAAAAAAGTCGAATAATTTCCTTCGTCTATTAGTTTGGATGAAGTGGAGACATTGTGATGTTGGATAAAGGAAGAATTGGTGGAATATAAAGAATGGTAAGCAGATTCTGAGCTGTTGCTAATGCAGACACCAGGAATTGGGGGTAGTGTTTTAGGTTTCTTTCCATGGAGTTGATTTCCTAGCGCAATCCATAAATTAAAAGCCAGGCCGATAAGAACACCTCCTGTTGCACCAAACTTGTTAGGCCATGGAGAAATGGCTCCTAATATGACAAGTCCAAATAGAGGACCACCGCAAGCTGCATTTGCTGTTGTTGATAGCTGAGTCACGGGTCCTTCCAGAGAGTGGGCAGCATATGCCAAACCAATGATTAAAATACCATAAAGGGATACAATAATCTTGGTGATAATAGTTGCTGTACTTTCTTTGACCTTGCGTAGCGGCCCCTTAATAATGTCTTCTACCGTGTTGGCAGCCAGAGAGTTGATACCTTCATTTGTACAAGATAGAAAAACAAAATGTATGTTAACTATATCTCATTTGTACAAGATAGAACTAAATAATGTTATTAATATTAAAATAATACATGTAATAAAAATAGTGATACTAATAATAATAAAAAAATTAAAATAATAATAATACTAATACCGGTAATAAATAATAATAATAAGTGTCAGTTGCAATTTATGGATGTTAATCTTGGACAATCACCAATAAAGTGAGAAATAAACTTACAGCATCTGAAGCAAAATGTTACAGAAGAATTGGCAGAATACCATTGACTAAAATAAAAACACCAATAGGAACATCTTGAAAGCATTGAAAGTAAAAGAAATCTTGCTAAGCACTAAGGTTCTGTCTAGAAAAGTACAATATTTTGACATACCATATGACATGTATATTGTCTAATATTTTCCCTCCATGTAAGATGATCGAATGTATCCACACTTGCTGTTAAGTATAGGGGTGGGAGCCTCAGTTGTTGTTCCAAGGCTAGATATGTCACCTTGGTTGCATTTAGTCCATGTTGTTCAAGGTTATCTTGATGTTTTCTATCCACTGTTTTCTTGGTCTACCTTTGGCTTTACTCCCGGATATTCTTGTGTTATATGCTCTTATTGGTATTTGGTATGACTTCATTCTCATAAGGTGACCGAACCATTTTACTGGCTGTCTTTCGATATGTTCAGTATATAATATTATACCTACCCTTTTCCTAATTTTTTTCATTTCTGATTTTATCTAATTTATTAACATGACAGCTTAGAATATAAGGTATTGGAAGTTGGTGATGTCAGGAGAACAAAACAAGGTAGACAACAAAGAAGATTGGCACAAGACATCAAAGACCACCTGAATATGGACATTAACAGAAGGGAGAATATTATCTCAAGATTGATAGGAAATGCTGTGATGATTTCTAGATCCTGTCCAGTGTTTTACCACTGAAACCATATCGCTAGTAGAGTAAGCCAGGCCGTATGAGAGAACTATGTTCCTATACCTAACGCTCGTCACCGAACTCAAAGCTAACAACTGGCATGCGTGCTTGACCTCTTTGCTGCTGTCTTGTATTGCTATCAGCATCGTCACAGGCGCCCACTCACAGTCTATTAATTCTACTGTGCTGCCATTAACAGTAGAGTTTACAATAAAAATATGAAAGAGGAACCGAAATCTAGAACTGAAATGTCTAGACAAAGTGGTGCAGACGATCATGGTTCTCCACAACTCTCGGCCTCTTGTTTTGTTAATAAGTTCTGTTGGTGACATTCTCCGCTGCCACAATAATAACCGATCCAGCAACCTCCCTTTGTCTTCCTCTGTCAATTCTTCTCTTAATCTTTCCTGTGGTTACTAAATGTTCAAGTTTTGCTCTTGTCATGATATGCCCTAAAAATGTTCACTGTCTGTTTCAAATTTTTGCTATAATTTGTCTCTTTACTCCATCATCTCTGATGACTATATTAGTTGTCTTAGCTGTCCATGGAATTTTAAAATCAATTCTTACATTGAATGGATAGAGTAAATAATACAGCATGCACCGTGTGTTGATTCTGTGGATACTGTTAAACCGAGGATATTAGAACAATGTGTTAACATCTTCAAATAGTGACTTACCGGAAGATATGGTGCTTAGAGCGCTGCTAAATACTGCAGCCAGGTATATACCTGCCATACCTAGGGTGCCTTTAAATGCATGCATTATGAAATACAGAGACAGTTGATTTCTGTTTTTAATGATCCCAGACTGTGCAGAATAAGAAAGATGGGATCAATATACATTCAATCAATCAATAAATCATTCAATAAATAAATAATTCAGTCATTCAATCGTTAATTCATTAATCACTTTATTCATTAATTCTATATCTCCATTAAGCTACTAAAACTGTCACCTATTCCCATCCAGTAATCCGATAAATGATAAATTTTTATATCAAATTTTAAATATATTACGACTGGACAGGACAACCTTTACGGAGATACAGAATTGATAAATTAATCAATAGTTCAGTCAGTCAATTGTTCAATACAGCAGTGAATCGGTTAACAGTTTAGAAGACTAATAGATGAATCAGTAAGTCAATAGATCAGTCAGCCTGTCAATAGATTATTCAATCAGGCAATATGTCAGTCAATTATTCAATGCTTTAAAGATCAGTCAATAGGTCCATCAGTCAATGTATCAGTTAATCAGTCATTGACTCATTAATTTTGTGTACAGTTAATCAAGGAGTATAATCATCAATCAATATGTGACAAAATCAATCACCAATGAAATATTATATCAACTAAATAATCATCAACAATTTTCTTATCTCTCTGTCGTCACTGAATCTATGTGTATTTGTCATCATTGAATCTATGTGTATTTGTCATCATTGAATCTATGTGTATTTGTCATCATTGAATCTATGTGTATTTGTCATCATTGAATCTATGTGTATTTGTCATCACTGAATCTATGTGTATTTGAAGAACTGCATTTGGTTCAGCAGACAATAACATCTGCATATTCCTCCTATAATTTCTCTATAAAGTTATCTTTGTCTAGAGTGTTCTTTTCATTGTTGAACTAAGAGCCAGACTCACCGAGAATGTTGTGTTCATTATATAACTAAGAGCCATACTTTATAACTAAGAGCCAGACTTTATAACTAAGAGCCAGACTTTATAACTAAGAGCCATACTTTATAACTAAGAGCCAGACTTTATAACTAAGAACCAGACTTTATAACTAAGAACCAGACTTTATAACTAAGAGCCAGACTTTATAACTAAGAACCAGACTTTATAACTAAGAGCCAGACTTTATAACTAAGAGCCAGACTTACCGTGAATGGATCACACCCAATATAATGGAAGTAAGCATAGATGACAATTCCAACGGTCAGCAGGCACATGCCATACAGAACAACCAGAAGACCGTTGATAAGGAAGGCAATCTTTGCTTCTTTCATTGACCTTATTGCAGAGATTCTCTGAATTCCTGATTGGTTACAAGCCATGCTGTACCTAATCAGTGAAAAATAAAATATGTATTTTACTACAGTTACTGAAAAATTAAGTCAGCACTTCCAAAACTAAGATCAATAATGTTACTAACTGTTATGTTACTAACTGTTATGTTACTAACTGTTATGTTACTAACTGTTATGTTACTTACTGATATGTTACTAACTGACATGTTACTAACTGTTATGTTACTAACTGTTATGTTACTAATTGACATGTTACTAACTGTTATGTTACTAACTGACATGTTACTAATTGACATGTTACTGATATGTTACTAACTGTTATGTTACTAACTGTTATGTTACTAACTGATATGTTACTAACTGACATGTTACTAACTGATATGTTACTAACTGTTATGTTACTAACTGATATGTTACTAACTGTTATGTTACTAACTGTTATGTTACTAACTGACATGTTACTAACTGATATGTTACTAACTGTTATGTTACTAACTGATATGTTACTAACTGTTATGTTACTAACTGACATGTTACTAATTGACATGTTACTGATATGTTACTAACTGTTATGTTACTAACTGTTATGTTACTAACTGACATGTTACTAACTGACATGTTACTAACTGTTAGGTTACTAACTTATATGTTACTAACTGATATGTTACTAATTGACATGTTACTAACTGACATGTTACTAACTGACATGTTACTAACTGTTATGTTACTAACTGTTATGTTACTAACTGATATGTTACTAACTGACATGTTACTAACTGATATGTTACTAACTGTTATGTTACTAACTGTTATGTTACTAACTGACATGTTACTAACTGTTAGGTTACTAACTTATATGTTACTAACTGATATGTTACTAACTGACGTGTTACTAACTGACATGTTACTAACTGTTATGTTACTAACTGACATGTTACTAACTGACATTTTACTAACTGATATGTTACTAACTGTTATGTTACTAACTGACATGTTACTAACTGCTATGTTACTAACTGCTATGTTACTAACTGACATGTTACTAACTGACATGTTACTAACTTATATGTTACTAACTTATATGTTACTAACTGACATGTTACTAACTTATATGTTACTAACTGCTATGTTACTAACTGACATGTTACTAACTGACATGTTACTAACTTATATGTTACTAACTTATATGTTACTAACTGACATGTTACTAACTTATATGTTACTAACTTATATGTTACTAACTGCTATGTTACTAACTGACATGTTACTAACTGACATGTTACTAACCTATATGTTACTAACTGACATGTTACTAACTGACATGTTACTAACTGACATGTTACTAACTGACATGTTACTAACTGATATGTTACTAACTGCTATGTTACTAACAGTTATGTTACTAACTGATATGTTACTAACTGTTATGTTACTAACTGATATGTTACTAACTGTTATGTTACTAACTGATAGTTACTAACTGTTATGTTACTAACTGTTATGTTACTAACTGATAGTTACTAACTGTTATGTTACTAACTGTTATGTTACTAACTGATATGTTACTAACTGTTATGTTACTAACTGTTATGTTACTAACTGTTATGCTACTAACTGATATGTTACTAACTGTTCATGCAGAGTCACTCTCAACGGAGAAACAATTTGGACAGTTGGTTACTTTTCCTATTTAGGCTACACCATGACACAAGATGAAGACACAACAAAAGAGATTTCTACCAGAATTGTGTTGGCATCAAGTGTGTTCAACTAACATCAGGAAATCAAAAACAATAAATAAATACAGTGGAATCCCTCTAAATCCTTTTATAACACATTTCCCTATATAACAACACTTATCAAAATCCTCAAGTATATTAATCTATATTGTGTGTGTTGTATATAGCAAATTTCTGTTATTACATACATAATTTGTCCGGATCTAGTTGTAATAACAGAAATGGATTCTTGATAAGATTTTTACAAGTGCAGGGGTGGTAAAACAAAAATACAGCAGAATCCTGTTTAATAACTTGGTCCGGACAGAAAAAATCTGTATGTAATAACAGAAATTCGCTATATACAGTTCAAACAATTTACAAATAAATATAATTGGGGATTTTGAAATTGTTGGTATATTGGAGAAGTTTGTTATAAAAGAATGTGTTATAGAGGAATTCCACTGAAACAAAAAGTGTACAACCCCTAACCAAGCGTAGCTCGAGATTTTAATCTCCTAACCAATCGTAGTTCGGATTATAACCCCTTAACCAATCGTAATAGGACAATCTCTACTTGCCAGAAAAAGGTTCCTCCAATGATAGTTCCCCACCAAGAGTGTCGAGTTCGTGGGTCTGGATCGAATGATTTGAAGGATGTTCTGCCTCCCTCCTCTGCTAACCCCCAGGCGGTACCTCCTCCTCCGACAACAATGCTTCCTGTAATATATCAAGAAATTTATCTGAACGATATGAGAATTGTCTTACCTCCTCGGGGAATATACCTTTTTTAAAATCAAAGTATTGAGGCGGAATCTTCATCGTATCAATGTATTGAGGCGGAGTCTTCATCGTATCAAAGTATTGAGGCGGAGTCTTCATCGTATCAATACAATTATATGGAAACCTATCTTTCTAATGTGTTGACAAGGAATCATCATCAAGTGCCCATCTACGCAACAAAGGTTAGATGCAATGGACATCCAACATCATCTGTGGCTTGCCGTTGGCTGTACACTCTTCTATACTTGATCATGTCCACCTCATGATGTTTTCCTCCAACTTGTATCTCTGCCTACCTCTTGCTGGCCTCCCTTGACTTTACCTTCAAATAAGATCTTTAACAAAGAGTATATTTTTAATATATGTCTAAAATATTATATTCATTTTATTTTTATTTCTTTTAGCAGTTCTATTTGTATATACAGTGTTGTCAGAACTATTTTGTTTTCTTTTCTTTCAGTGAAATTCTTACTATTTTTCTATATATCCACATCTCAAGGGCATCAATTATGTCTTCTAGTTTGTTAATTTTCCATGTTTCTGAGCCATACATTAATATAGAATAGATGTAGCATTTTATAATGATCATTTTCAGTTTGTAATTTGTTTAGATGTTACTATTTTCCTCATGTCATTGAAGCTACTTTTAGCCATTCCTATTCTCCTTTTAATTTCTGTTTTACATCTGCCATCATTTGTGACTATGTGTCCGAGATATTAGTAATGTTCTACTTGCTGTAGTTTCTCTCTATTTATTTTATGTTTGGCATCTGTTCTTCTTTGATTTTACTGATTTTCATGGGTTTTTGTGTTGTGGACGCTTATATGAAGTCCAGATGTTTTCTTTGATTGATCGACTTGATCTATAAGTCTTTGTAGCTCTTGTTCATTTTTTTCTAAGAAATACGAGTCATTTGCATATTGCAGATTGTTTATGATTTTACTACTCGTCTTGAGTTCTGGAATATAGGAGGAATACAAAAATATAGGAGGAATACAAGAATGTAGGAGGAATACAAGAATGTAGGAGGAATACAAGATTTATATTGATGGCAGCTCTTATGATAAAAACAAACAATTATATTTTTGTCGATTGCGAGAAACAAAAACATAGGAAGTTTTATCTTCATGATTAACTTCTTCCAATCCTTTCCTTGAAGAAAATATTTTCTCGATCTTCTTCTGTTCTCTAACGCCGTGTGGCAATCCTGGCATGGGTTTTATTGCTCAGGGTCAAAGAATAGAACCACTAATTTCTTTCCAGGTATGTCGTAGGAGGCGACTAAGTAAAGTTGGGAATAGGCTGACAACTTTTTACATGTGAAGAAATCATCTTTGTCACATCTGTTCTAAATATCTTCTTTTTGTCTTCAATCAAGTAATTCGCATAAACGATGAAGAGGTCAGGGGTAATATGCCTGTGTTCATTTGTGGCAGACTCTATAGGGAACGGGTAATGCTAGATTTGTCATCACTGCAGTTTTGTTTCTTTTTCGTTCGCTCCATTGTAATAAGCACGGGTATTCATGTGATTTCCGCAGGGAGCGTAGTTACGTTATGCCACCGTTATGCGCCTTGTAGGCCCAGTACAGCCGATTTCGTCATACCCTGACATTTCGGGTGGGCTATCCTAATCTGTGACAGCCTTCCTATCTGTCGCCAGGCAGAGAATGTGTACTGACTCTACACCAAGACGATTTGTCCTTCACGTCTATCTTACACGGGGTGTTCCGCCGTCAGTGAATTTGTCTCGTGTAATTAGACGTACTTTGTTTGTGCCCACCGGATACTGAACCTTTTCTCATCCTTAAGCCTGGTTCCGGTATAGGAAGAATTCGACAGAAGAGTTGGGCTCGGACTCGTTTGCCCTCTTAGCCGAAGTGTTGTTCACCAACGTCGTGAACCACTCGTCCAAGTCCGAGTTTATACACATATTTAGGAGCATCAGGGACTAGCATTATGTTCTCGAACTGAACAGAGCTTGTCACCATGGACGGCTGTCCCTGTGTCCATCGTGGCCACCGTGGTGTCCTTGACATTCAGGTCACTGCCATCAGATCCTGTACCACCGATGATAGATCTAGGTACTCCCTCGAAAATCGTCTCATTTTCGAGTTGGGTACCATCAAGCCATTTGGACTCAATTCCGACCACTCTTTCGCTTAGTTCTCGGTCGTATTGGTCTTTGTTACGTCATCGTTTTGTTCCTCTCGTTCCACCTGTATTATCGTCTTTGTGTACTTCCTGTTCGTATGCTTCCGGTATCTATCTTAGTACCACTTTTCACTCGGATACGCATTCATTTTTACTTGTGGTTTTTTTATGTTTGTATGTTATGTCCGTATCTTGAAAAAGGCCTATTGGTCCGAAACGTCGACTTTGTCCTGTGTATTGTCATCTGTTGATTATATTATGTGTTTTGTTTTGTTATATGTACCATATTTACATCCGTTAGTGATAGTGTGTAGTGTTTTTGTCATCATTCAGTAGGACTTCATTACCTGTTTTACACGTGAGTATTATTGTCCATCGAGTACTGCACCTTTACTCTCCGCGAGCATGATTTCAGTATAGGAAAAAATTCGACAGTTGAGTTGGGTCCGGGCTAGGATCACCGACAACTAGAATCTTGTCTCCAGCAATCAACACTGCAGCTCCGATTTCCTTGAAAAGTTTTTTGCGCATGACGCTGCCCTCTAGCGGCCGTACTTTACCTCTCAGTATACACATTGTGCTATTCTTATGGCGACTGACGCAGCTATTCTTATGGCGACTGACGCAGCTATTCTTATGGCGACTGACGCAGCTATTCTTTATATTTTCAAATCACATCTACATACCGGCTAGCTTCACCGTGTGTCGACAGTGCTGCTGCATGTGTTGACGAAGGGGTGCCGGAGATATTGCCTGTCTCTTTGCATCTCTTTCCATCTGCTACCTCCACATTCACGATCTGCTACCTCCACATTCACGATCTGCTACCTCCACATTCACGATCCCCACAAGTGTTAGCCAGAATCATCACCAGCAGATGTATTTCTATTTACAGGGTGCACCGCGAGGAGCTACTATTGGAATCTTTGTTATCTGCTAACCCTGGGTCCGCACGAGAAAAATGTAAGACCCTTTGCACCCCGATAGCCCAGTTAGTGACATACTACTGTGTTCCTAATTTCTTATTTTATCTAGTTGTGTAACCAATGAAGCTTTTTTTTAGGCATATTATTTCGTATTTTAGCTAGTTTTATAACCATTGTAGCTTTTCTCGGCCACTTTACTTATATCGTCGAATTACATCACAACGGGAAATTCCGGAAATTTTTTTTAAGTAACTTTCTCTTCTCTCTGTGCCTCCTTACTAAGTCCATAAGTTACCTTTGATTATGACGCTGAAGACACACACGAACATAATAACGCTCTGGAAGGTATCAGTCCACATGACGCTCTTGATGCCCCCTACTGAAGTATAGATAGTTCCAATAACCCCAACAATTCCCACAGACAGCCACATGGGTAATCCTGCCCCTGCCTGTAGACACAAACAAGTCAAATCAGTGGATCATATAGTACCAGTAACATGGCGAAATACAATAATAATAATGATAATAATAATGATAATAATAATGATAATAATAAAGACATGTAACCCGTCAGGGTCCTAGCTGTGTCACACCGGATACATCAGGACAGAAAGCTCTCAAAACAACTCTAGCCTCACCCGTTTCAAAGAGTGTAGAAAAATCACGCCAAGACCATTCCTTTATGTTATCAATCCAGGATTTTCTCTGTTCTCTCTCTCCTTCCATCCTCGACTGTTCCAGGCAGAATAGGTTTTAGAACACGAGTCTTGTCTCGTTACATGTCAAAACCGAACAAGTGTACACCGTTTCAACACCGCGATACGTGGTATTTGATAACCTGCAAGTTTGTTTATTTGCTGCTGGACAAATGTATTTGCCTTATGCTTCTTCTTTCCTATATAGGCCTACATATAGTCTACTATTTAACACACAAAAATATGTCGATTACAGTGTTGGTAGATGTCGTCTGAGTGGTAGAGTAGTTAGTGGGCCCCGACCCACAAAGACAACTCGGTGTAAATTAGTCGTGGTTTGAAAACCACTCGTCTTAATCCGACGACTAACTAACTAACTAACTACCTAACCAACCAACCAACCAGCCAGCCAACCAACCAACCAACCAACTAATCAACCAAAAAACGAACCATCCAACCAACTAACTAACTAACCACTCGTGTAGATTCTTCTTCTTCTTCAACATTAATTCTCAAACTCCCGCTGGATCTCTCTTGAAACAAGATCATGGATTTCCAGTAAATGTCTTTGATAAAATCTTTGATAAAATCTTTGATTAAATCTTTGACAGGCCTGAATGTTCATCTTTGATAGGTTTGAAAGCTCATTTTTGGTAATAGGTCTGACTGTTCTTCTTTGAAAGTTCTCATTGTTCTTCGTACACTGTTCTTCGTATGTTCTTTATGTGCTTTAATGTGGTTTAGTTTATATATATATATACATTTCAATGAGTTAAAATGAAAATGCTGTTAAATTTGTACTTGCCTGGAGTGCGAGCGCAGGAGCAAGCAGGGCAATAGACATGAAACCTAGGGTCTGCAATATACCTATCACCACTGCGATGCTTCTCACAAGCCGGGACTCGAACCTCATCTCTAAATACTCGTACAGGCTAGTTATACGTAATGGGTAAATTAGAGGCACAATTTGGAAGGCGATTCCGAAATAAGATATGCCCCATCCTAGCAAACATGTTGCATACATTGGGCCGAATGAATAGATTTCTGCCGGAATTCCCAGAAAAGTGATAGCAGACTGTAAGAAAAACAAAATGTAAGTTGATTGAGTAACATTATTTGAATTGTACAGTCTATATAAAAATACAAATAAACATATAAATACTAGATTTGTTCGTGTCCTGTCGAGGTCCGTCGTCCCATCGAGACGAACTTTATTGGGTTGCATACCCTGATATGCCCCACGTTGCCAATGTGCTTGCCAACACGGCTCACCGTATGGGAACAGGAACGAGTGTGACATCATACTGTTCACAATTCATCAAATACAGTCCAGAACGAATAATATTTTATGAATGAATAAATGCGAATGTCGCAGTGAAAGGGTGGTTCGCCATCTTCGTTGATGAAAACCACTGATGTTGGTCCATTATAGCGACACTGTTCAGATTGACAATCGCGCTTCACAATAACATTTGTATACAACAATGTCGACTACTTTGAGTCGTGCGGGGGGAAAATTCCGTCTCGACTGCAATCATTTTGATTGGATGGTATGTTATTTGTTCATCACATGATAACGGTGATGAACATTTATTACATCTACTTTTGACCTTCAAGTCAAGAGTCATGTGTTTGATTATGAGTTCGTAGATGGCTAATACGGCCTGTTGTGGGGCCGATATGCCTTTGGACAGTTCGGACATGGGATGACCACTGACTCTGGTTTTTGTTCTATCCATGACTTTTTAGGGTAAATAGAAGAACAGGGAGAACATCGAGGAAAGAGAAGAAAACAAATAAAGAGTTGCTAAAAACACTTAATTTGAAGAAAGAATTACTAAGAGAATTAAAGTTTAGGCAAATAAGATATTTTGGACATATTAAAAGACATGACACCTTATTGAAGATTTTACTTAATGGTAATGTCAAAGGGAAGCGAGCAATAGGTGGGCAGATATATAAGTGGGAGAGTAACATTACAAGATGGACAGGTTACAGTCTAGCAGAGTGTACCACCAAAACAAGAGACAGGCGATGTGTGAGGTCTGTTGCAGCCAACCTTCGTTGCGGAGACGGCACTTGATGATGATGACTATGTAGCTACTCACCGCTGTTGATCTGTTGCATTTCTCCTCATTTCACAAGATTATACACTTGTATCTGTAGAGCGGCCATATACCTCTATTGTGTGCAAGTTATTTCCATGTATCTTGGTCTATTTATATCCTCTGCGTATTTAAAGACTTTATTACTGTTTAGTTGTTATATGCACCATTAGGCACGACACGAGCTCATACAGCATGCCATTTCACGACCTCATTCAACATGTTATTGTGGGATCACTTAAAGCTTTCAAAGATGAAGACCATCATATGTAATATATCTTTATTATGAAAAGTGAGAAATAGTTCCTGTAAAAGTTATACAGAATCATTTCCGATGTACCATATCATATCTAATCAGCGGAAGTAAGAAATTATGTGGAGGGGTAGAGAGCGTGTATCGGACAGATACGGTAGCAGTTCAAACACATCCCAATCAACTGTGTATCTGGACTTGTTAAGAAAGCAATGACAATGTAACTCACATATCTATATTGCTTAGAAAAATACTAAAACAAAAATAATGCTGAGTTGATTGCTACATCCTGAATAGTATATTCCATCGAAGAGGGATGTGTCGGGCCATTGACACAACTCAAACAAAAACACAATGCATTTCCATTCTTTGGATTACATCCTGCTGGAAATCTATTTGGACCATTGTCCCGTTATAAGAGAGATCTCTCGACTACATCCTACTGGAGATCGTGTAAGATCATTGTCCCGCTACAAGAGATATCTAGCGCATGGGAGTTTGAGAATAAGAGCCGAAGAAGAAGAAATCAAATATGCGACCAACTTTAATGATGAGGAAGTTCTTCAGTGTTTCGTATAACACCAATTATAAGAAATGCATGTGAATCATGGTCAATAAATAAACAGGAAAAAGGAAACTGATAAAAACAACAGAAATGTGGGGGATGAAAGTGATGCTGTCTATACAACGAATAGTAGGAGGACGATGTAGATGAAGGCGGTAACTATGGCAATGATATGACTTGAATCATAAAGTTCTACATAAAGTTCTACATAAAGTTCTACATAAAGTTCTACATAAAGTTCTACAGCTGATCAGTCATTTTTCTGACTGATTCTATGGGTATACTTTCAGCGATTCAATTGGACTATTTATATATTAAGTCTCATACACAGATGAATGTCCATTTGGATCCGGAACCCAGACCCCGGAACACATACTTCAGGACTGCCCAACATACAAAGAGCAGAGACAGCAGAACTGACCAGAGGATACAGACTTGAGGCAAAAGCTATGGGGCAGCCGCTCTGACCTGGAGAAGACGGTGGACTTCGTCTTGACGACAGGTCTGACGGTATAGCATGACCACAGATGCTGAACGCAGAAGATATATTAAGTGACTAAAATAAATTATGAAGTATGTGCTGAAGAGATTTTACCTTCATTTCTGTATGCGGACACGTGTATGTTAAGGGAAATGAAAGAGCAGACAGAGTTGCCAGCTTGGAAGATATTGGATGTATTTCGTATTGCTGGTCTGTGTTTAAACTGTAGGAACTAAGAGTGAAGCGTGGTGTTGCAAGAAATGACCAGCATACAGCAATCTAAAGAAGAGTTATCAATCAACATAGATCCGGACTAGACAGTTACTACATCTGGAAGGACTTCGTGTGAGTATAAGATCGGATCACATATAAACATATTCAGAGTGCTATGATGTTGATTGGACAGTTAACTAATTGACTAACTGACTAATTAAGAAAGAAATAGCCATTATGATTTGGTCACACCATGAGGCAGGAAGGCTCGGAGAATGTAGTTACAACGTGCACCATTGAAGACAAGAGAAATCGAGGATGACAGCGTAGGAAAACAGAAAATTGAATATAATCGCATGACAAAGAATCAACAAAAACCCTTATATTACAAGCTGTGGAGATCTACGAATCTTTTCTCCATCCGTCACGGCACTTGATTATGGTTATAGTTATATCCATATAACAATATAACTGTACGTATAAATCACATAACAACATAACAAATATACATATTATACACATATGAACTGTGTTAAAGACTATACCTACCATATATGTTGCAAATACTGATAGAGTAACTGGTAGAAGAGACATGCGTCGTCCCCCCAACAAGTACTCATCTCTGGTTGCCCTTTTAAAATCTGTCACCGCAAACAGAACACCGATACCCAAAGGTACCAGTAGAACAAGAACAACAACCACGTAATCTACGGTATCAAGATACATTTCGCTATCCATTTGTTTGTTTTACAAGAAAAGTCTTTGACAGACAGCACAGAAAAAAATGAGTGGAGACGTTTCTTGAGCCGTCAGTATATATCTATATATATAAGTTTACAATGCTAAGCGAAGTAACTCTAATAATTAAATTATATGACATTAATTAAAGTGCATTAGCTTCTTTTTTTTTAATAAAAAAAATTCGTTGCAAATATGTAATGAACCAGTTATTATGTACTTAAAATTGTGTACCATCTGTTGCAATTAATTACAAGATGTTGCATGAAAGATTGTTAGAAATTTGACAAATTCGAACACAAGGATTGTTAAATGAGTTCGGTGTGGGAGAGTATAAGGTTATCTGTTGTCAGAGCATGCTGGTTTTTGTATTGATATGTGCCAGCGTCTGAATATTATGAGGCAACATTTGTTTTGTTTCCGATTGATTAGCTTGTAATTTGTAAATTGTATATTGTCTATCCCCAGGTGGAAGCTGGTTGATAGCATTCGCACTTGCCGTTAAACGTAAGGGTGGGAGCTGTATGTTCAAGGCCAGATGTGACGCCTGAGTCGTACTGAGTCCGTGTTTGTGGAGGTGGTTGTGATGTTATCGATCCATCTCTTTCTAGGTCTTCCCTTTGCTCTGTGTCCAGCTGATAGTTTGTTATACGCTCTCAGTTGGTGGGTCCAATATCATAAGGCATAAGGTGACCAAACCACTTTATCTGCTGACGTTAGATGTATTCAATACAAGGCATTATTCCTATTCTTTTTCTGATATCTTCGTTTCTTACTGTGTCAAGTATGGTAACCATATCTGCTTTCATTAAACACTTCATCCTACACGTGAATCTGTTGCAAGGTTGTTAAAGACCATGTTTGACACTGGCCACAAAGTGTTGGTATGAAAATTGTAGATATTATCTGTCTCTTTATGTCCATATTGATCTTTGGATAATTTTTAATTATTTAGTCGAAAATTTCATTAATTGTCGTGTACACTGTTATTTGCATTGTTTCGTGTCCTTATATTCGCATAGTCTGTGCTTTTATTGTAAAAACTTATCGTTGTTCAGCTTTACGTAAGTATTGGCAATCGTCACCCATCAAGCCATATATTCTCTCTCTATCCATCTCGTGTCTTGTACTCATTCATCAAGCCATATATTCTCTCTCTATCCATCTCGTGTCTTGTACTCATTCATCAAGCGATATATTCTCTCTCTATCCATCTCGTGTCTTGTACTCATTCATCAAGCGATATATTCTCTCTCTATCCAACTCGTGTCTTGTACTCATTCATCAAGCGATATATTATCTCCCTAACCATCTCCTTGCGCTGACTCATACATCTATATTTTGTAACATAAATATTCCGTATTTAACGACCCGCTCTATACCAGGATTAGAAACCAGCTTTCAATGCCCATATAAATCAACCATCTAATACTTATATTGTTGGAAATTCTATCAAGCAAATTTCACGCCATGGTTTGAAATTATGTGATGCCTAAATCCTCTAACCAGATCACTAATCTAGTGGTTAGAGTAATGTGTGTGTATATGTGTTGTAATTGAAAGTAAACTACAATATGGCACATAGTAACACGTTATCATATATCTATCTATCTATTCGCTAAACCCTTTGTTGCCTTTCAGCGTCAGGGGTAGATGAGTTTTCTAGAGATAGCCCTCGTGTGTGCTGAGTATATTGTGGAATTTGTCGCCTCTTTTATTTCTGTGGTCCATCGTTTTCGTGGTCGGCCTCTAGGTCCACCTTCACTGTATCTGTGTAGCAAAGTTTGTTGTGGTATGCTGTCTGATGGTAGTCTGCTGATGTGTGCAAACCATTTGATCTGTTGTCTCTTAATATATTCCAAGATTGAAGTGGTCGTCATGGTATGGGAGATTTAAAATATCAAATGTCAAATGGGAGATTTAGTATTATCTCATTTGTGTTGTGTTTTTATATCAAACTCCCATCAGTTAACAGGATGTAGTCCAGATAATGGATTTCACAGCATTCTTACCCGTGGCGTTTAAACGTTACTGTTTGAACGTCACTGTGTCCGAGATTTATGGGGTTAGCGCTTGAAGCAACGGAACATGATGCAAGTGGTACCCGCTGCGGGCGATGGTTTGTTCAGTTGAGAGGGACAAATTAGATATTGGAAAAATCCAAGTAAAATGGAGTCTAACATCTACGTCTTGTCAGAATTTATTTATGTTTAATTGTCTTTTAGGAACGTGCTGATCCAGCATGCCATTTTGGGGTCATTTGGAACGGAAGTAGTTAATTTTATAGAAATTGAATGCAGAAATAAAGTCTATATTGTCTATTGTCTTTCCCCAGGTGAATGATTGTTGATCGCATTCACACTTGCAGTTAAGCGTAGGGGTGGTAGCACGATATCAGAATAATCATGAAGGATCATGACCATTTCAAGAATCGAAAAACGTGTGGCGCTAAAAGGAAATAACCATTAGAATTATGAACACAAAAATGGCGAAGATATTTTAGTTGAAATGGCGAAGATATTTGAATTGAAATAGTTTGTAAGAAAGAAATAACTACAATGTGTAATATAGGATTAAGTTCATGTTCTGAGTAGATTGTCCATGTTTCGGAGCCACACTATATTATGCTCAATACATATAGCGTTCAGTTTTTTCTCCTGTTCTGAATAGATTGTCCATGTTTCGGAGCCACACTATATTATGCTCAATACATATAGCGTTCAGTTTTCTCTCCTGTTCTGAATAGATTGTCCATGTTTCGGAGCCACAATATATTATGCTCAACACATATAGCGTTCAGTTTTCTCTCCTGTTCTGAATAGATTGTCCATGTTTCGGAGCCACAATATATTATGCTCAACACATATTCTTGATAAACTTGTATAATTATTTTCTCTTTTACCCTTCTGTATATCTATGCGCGTATGGTGGCTCCTTTAGGGACTAATTTACTTTTATGACTCCTTTAGGGGCTAATATACTTCCGTAACTCCTTTAGGGACTAATTTGCTTTCGTGATTCCTTTAGGGACACATTTACGTCATTCAGGTATTAATTTACTTCCTTGGCGCCTTTAGGGGAAAATTTACTTTCGTTGCTCCTTTAGGAAGTACTTTACTGCCGTGACTCCTTTAGAGACTAATTTACTTCCGTGGCCCCTTTAGGGACAAATTTAATTATTTGGCTCTTTTAGGAACTAGTTTACTTTCTAAGTAATTTTAAGGACTAATTTACTTTCGTGACTCCTGTAGGGACTAATTAATTTCCGTGGTTTCTTTAGGGAATAATTTACTTTCGTGGCTACTTTAGGGACTAATTAATTTCCGTGGCTCCCTTAGTAACTAATTTACATCTGTAGATCCTCTGGTGCCTAAAAAAAAGCCAATGATTTTCTGTACAAGTCATCAAAGCATTTTAAACGATTATTGTAGATATCCTTCAAGTTGTTAACTTCCTGTGCTCCCCCCTTCTAGATGAGTCTGTGCCCCCTCCCCCCCCCACCGGATGATTATGTGGTTTGCCCTTGATGTCTCAGTTGTACACATGGGGAAATTACATGTGGTCCGAGATGTTAACGACTTTTAGATCATATAAATCACATCACATCATTTGTGGTACGTTTAGTCATGGAGAACAAGTCGCGAGCTCTAGTCATGATGTCAGTTCTGGACCACATAGTAACTTGACACGTTGAATACTATAAACATGATGTCAGTTGTGGATCACACAGTAACCTTACAAGTCGTATGTCGTAGTCATTTAGCCAGTCGTGGACCACATAGTAACCTCACAAATCGCATGACATAGTCATGTAGCCAGTTGTGGGCCACAGAGTAACCTCCCGAGTCGCATGCCCTAGTCATGATATCAGTTCTAGGCCACATATCGACCTTACAAATCGAATACCCTAGTAATGTAGCCAGTTGTGTACCACATAGTAACATCACAAATCGAATGCCCTAGTTATGTCAGTTGTGGACCACATAGTGACCTCACTAGTCAGAAGCCGTAGTCATGTAGCCAGTTGTGGACCACTGTGTGCCACGAGGCCATCATCACGAACAAATTAATCAAGAACACAATAATTGAACAGTTTCAAACCACAGAGACGTTTGTCGAGACAGCCAACTACAGGCAGACGTGACATGTTGATGTGAAGACCCTCGACCTCAAGAAGGGGTCACATCCGTTCATTTAGAAATATATAACAATTAAACCATCTTTTACGCAGTTCACATCCCGCATCAGAGCTGTCAGCCCCTATCCCTCATCTATAAACAAAATACCTGCATGTACTTAATATTCGAACCCTAATTTGTTTCATTAAACGCATCTCTTATAAATATCATTGAACATACAACAATCAACTCTATCGATGAAGTGACAGAATATCCTCCATCCCAGGTCGTATCTGGCACATCCGACTAATCATCATTTGTTGAAAGATCTTATTTTTTCTTTAGTCAGTTAAAGTTTCAGCAGGTGAGACCCACGGGCAAAACTGTTGACGTGTTATGGGTCTTATTGTTATTATTATTACTGTTATTATTATTATTATTATTGTTATTATTGTTATTGTTATTATTATTATTGTTATTGTTATTATTATGGTTAGGTCTATTATTATTGTTATTATTACCTTGTTCCTTCTTGCATTTGTTATTTACATTCTATACTGGATGACTATTCAAATATTGTTGTCTTCCGCCGAAGACGGATATTTCGGTCCATTGGCGAAAATACAATGGTGACACAACACATATTCATTCTCTGGACTACATCTTGCTGGAAACCTAGTAGGACCATGGTCCTGTTACAAGAGAATTAAGCGGGAGTTTGAGAATGTACTCTAAAGAAGAAATATTGTTGAATGTCGATGCACCATTATTACATCCAGTGATATCGCCAGTGCAACGTGGATGATCAGACTTAGAACCTCCAACTAATTAGATGAGTTGACTGTGCGAGGCGAACTCAATATCAACCCTGCCACTGAGCCGACGTTGCATTTATTCAGCATAAATTTCGCTATTCAAATAACTATTCCTCCTTTCCTGATGATTTCCTTCTCAAACTCCTACAGATTAGCAGGCTGTAGTCCGGAGAACGGACCGCGCTGTGTCATGGTTTACATCAAAGCTGCCTTTTCCGGTCTGACACTTCCGACTTTAGCATGGCTTCTTGGTGGTTGGAGTCAAGTGTATATGAAAATCCCACCCCTCACGTATCATTAGTCAGTCAGTTAGTTACTATTTTGACATGTTTGGCACATAGGGCGGATGTCATAGCTCTCCATGCCTGTCGGTCAGTTGCCAAGGATTGCATGTCTTGTGCATTTATGCCTGTTGATTTTAATTAATTCATAAATATTCTTGTGAGCGTTGTTTTTGGCCTTCCCTGTTTTATTTTTTCCGTCTGGTATCCGCATGAATACTTGTCCTGGAATTCTGTCTTCATTCTAAGCACGTGACCAATGTATGTACAGCGGCGTTTTCTGATTATATTCGTCACATCATATTCTTGTTTTGTCTCCTATCTTTGTATGGCGTTTGATTTGAAATATTTCCAATTAATATTTGTGATTTTTCTGAGGCATCTATTTTCGGAGGCAACTAACTTCTTATCCATTATTGAGGTTTATTATTGCATTATTCCATCATTAGTGGATTTTTTTGCAATATTCATGGTATCTTCTCCATAGAGGTGTTATTATGTGCTCCTCTTTGGCAAGTCAACACGTGAACGTAATTCTGCTTCTTCTTCTTCTTCTGCGTTCAGCATGTGGTCATAGCCGCATTAGCAATAAATGTCATCAAAATGTATACCGTCAGACCTGTCATGAAGACGAAGTCCACTGTCTTCTCCAGGTATGAGCGGCTGCCCTATAGCTTTTGCCTCAAGTCTGTATCCTCTGACCAGGTCTGCTGTCTCTGCTCTTTGTATGTTGGGCAGTCCTGAAGTATGTGTTCTGGAGTCTGAGTTCCGGATCCACATGGACATTCATCTGTGTATGAGATCCTTAATCGGTAAAGGTGACCCAATTCTGCTAATGTTTTATATTGCTAATGCGGCTATGATAAGAGGGTGCATATTCAATAATTGACTGACCTGATATAGCCATATCGATATTAGTCATAAGATGTATCTTGGCCAAGTGGTCAAGATACACGATATATACCTCTGTTACACGAAGATGTCGATTCGATACCGGGTAATGATGTCTTTTTTTGCAAGTACATTTGACCGAAAATTTGTGGGGAATATTGCGAGAAACAAGAGATTTATGTGCGATGTCTGATATCGAAAATATATGGGGAATATTGCTAGAAACGGGGTGCAAAGGGAACGCGTTGCTCTTGGCGGATCCAGGGTTAGCGATAACCAAGATCCCAAAAGTGCCTCCTCGTGGCGCACCATGGAAACAGACATACAGCGGCTGGTACTGATTCTGGCTAAATCTGTTGAAGATCGTGTCCATGATTATAGAGGAGGCAGATGGAAAGAGCTTTGACTGCAAGAAGACAAGCAATATCTCCGACACCTCTGCGCCAACACACAGCACTGTCGACACACAGTGAAGCTAGTCAGTTCGGCAGAAGCATTGGAGGATTGGCTAATGCATTGTTACGAAGTGGGCAGATGCCATTAGACATATATAAAGAATTGTGCGTTAGTCACCAGAACCAAAAATACCGCAATAAGTACACTGAGGAAAAAGCGCTACAGGGCAGCGACATGTGCAAAGAGAACAGAAAACGTATCAAGGAAATCGGAACTAAAGCGTTGTTTGCTCGAGACCAGCTTCTAGGTACCGGTGATACCAGCCTGGGCCTAACTCTACTGTCGAGTTTCTCCTATATCAGAATCATGCTCACGGAGAGGAAAGGTTCAGTTCCCGATGGGCACAGGAACAATACGTCTAATTACACGAAATAAGTTTACTGGCGGCGGAACACCCCGTGCAAATAAATGTGAAGGACAAACAATCTTGGCGTACAATCAGTACACATTTCCTGCCTGGCGACAGATAGGAAGGCTGTCACAGGCTAGGATAGTCCACCCGAAATGTCAAGGCATGTAAAAATCGGATGTAGGATGTGCTGGGCCTACAGGGCGCATAACGGTGGCACAACGTAACTGCGTTCCCGACGAAAATCACACGAATATCCCGGCTAATTACAATGGAGCGAACGCAAAACAAAACAAATAGCTAGAAGCAACGGATTTATATACTATGTATGATATCGGAAACCTGTCGGGAATATTTCTAGAAACAACAGATATATGTGTATGTATTATTTCCTTATGTGAGGCAATGTCATGCTCTGTTGCGAAGTGCATATGGGAAAAATTGGGAAAAATCTAGTAGAATAAAGTGAAGCTTCTACACCTTTGGGACTTTATATCTTGAACTGTTATTTATATTGTTTTATCATATTGCAGTCTCATATCTTGAACTGTTATTTATATTGTTTTATCATATTGCAGTCTCATATCTTGAACTGTTATTTATATTGTTTTATCATATTGCAGTCTCATATCTTGAACTGTTATTTATATTGTTTTATCATATTGCAGTCTCATATCTTGAATTCTTTACATTTTTTACCGACCCTTTGTTGACGGATCACAGGAAGACATTCAAAGAATAGCGGCAGATAATTTGATATATATATTTTAAGAGGCGATTAAGCATATTTTGGGAGTGCTGTTGGCTGTATCTTCTCCTAGATGGGCAAAGTGATACAGAAACCATGCTGAAGACGGAAGTAGTAGACAAATGGGCTTCTATGTCAACCAAGATGTCAACCAAGATGTCAACCAAGATGTCAACCAAGATGTCAACCAAGATGTCAACCAAGATGTCAACCAAGTAGTCAACCAAGATGTCAACCAATATGTCAACCACGATGTCAACCAAGATGTCAACCAAGATGTCAACCAAGATGTCAACCAAGATGTCAACCAAGATGTCAACCAATATGTCAACCAAGATGTCAACCAAGATGTCAACCAAGATGTCAACCAAGATGTCAACCACGATGTCAACCAAGATGTCAACCAAGTAGTCAACCAAGATGTCAAACAATATGTCAACCACGATGTCAACCAATATGTCAACCACGATGTCAACCAAGATGTCAACCAAGATGTCAACCAAGATGTCAACCAAGATGTCAACCATAACACAATGTATTCGGTACTCTGCTTCACATCATGATCATCTGTGAGAGAACGATCGCACAAGATGATATTGTTGTTCACGTTATTCCATACTCTGTAGATCCCATACCGTGTATGATCCCATACCGTGTTCATCTCATATCGTGTAGATCCCATACCGTGTATGATCCCATATCGTGTAGATCCCATACCGTGTATGATCCCATACCGTGTATGATCCCATACCGTGTATGATCCCATACCGTGTATGATCCCATACCGTGTATGATCCCATACCGTGTATGATCCCATACCGTAAAAGAAGATATCCCATACCGTTATACCATACCGTTATCTCATACCGTTATACCATACCGTTATCTCATACCGTTATACCATACCGTTATCTCATACCGTTACCCCATACCGTGAAAGAAGATATCCCATACGGTAGAGGTGAATATTGTTGTACATGTTATCCCATACCACCGATGTGTAAAAATCATCACTGTGGCTAGTGCCTCTTAACATTTTTTAACACTTGCCCCTTTGTGAGGAACTCATTTTTCCGTGGACCCTTTTTGTGACATAATATCCTCTATGGCCTCGACTGGTGGAAAGATAATGAGAGAAAGAGTAATGAGTGTTCTGTGTAACCTAATGGAAATCAAGGCTGGCTTCTACATACCAGCATAAGAAGGAAGAATTGTGGACACTTAAACAGGATGGCATCGAAAGGCTGAGTATGTAGAGCAGAGTGCCATGAAATAGAAGAAAAGGAAGACCAAGAAGTCGACGGACCAGCGATATCGAAGAATGTATGCGCATGTCTCTGGCCAATGCAGGCCTGCTTGCCCGGGATAGAGAGGAGTTCAGAGTATCCACGACGAAGACAACGTTCTGGAAAGAATATGTCACTTGATATGATACGATATATTTTTGTCACCAAGAACTTGTACACATTATCGATATAGTTCTATTGTTCAAGTGACTATTTTACTTTAACCCAACTGGTGTGCCTGTGTCCCTCTAATATTAATATTTTTTTCTTTGCCGCGTAAAAGTTTCCGTGGCTCCCAGTAGAACCATATATATGGCTCGCGTTTAGAAGCACTGACCTACAGCAATTCCAGGAGCGGAACCTTCCGAAGACAAGCTCACCCGCACTGGTTGGAAGCAACGTTAACCTGTAATTGTTAAAAATAAACAATCAATTTTATATTTTTTAAAGTTGATAAAATTCCGTCCTACTTTACGTCTGACTTTAGATTAGTGTTTACCGTATTTAACAAAATAAAACAGGGAAAACAGAGAGGAGAGGGAAACGTAAACATATTTAAGATATTTCGAAAAGAACGATAACCAATTATTATTAACAGTTTTTTAAAATTCACGGGTCGCATCCCTTCAAATCGTTTAAATGGATGCAAGGACTAGAGGATTGACTTAATTGTGCTGGATTACAGCCTATGAATTCCGTTTGACACAACACAGCGTCGACGTCGCCTGCCGAAAGTAACACTCGTAGCACGTTACTTGGTAACTTCAAGGGATAATCCTCAAATCATCTCTTCAATAATTAACACATTCGAAATGTTTCAAAACATGCTGTCTTAATATTCACAGTAGAAATCTCCAATTCTAAACTGAGCATATTATGTACCATAAAATACATAAAATGAATAATTGTCAGTTACATTAACTAGATACTTGCACTACAAGCGCAAACAAGCTAAATATAAATTGTCCACAGTCTTCACTTGATGATAATAAAATTTCAATGTCAAGTAGACCACAACATGAGCAAACACGTTTTATATAGATAAGCCAACGTGAAATTAGTTAACACAAATTATAATCAGAGAAAAGAGGATATAAATAGTTATATTTCAGTAATTGAATAACTGATGAATGACAATTTATATAAATAGCAAACACATGTGAGTATGTAAACGCAGGTAAAATAATCAAACAATTCATCAGTTTGTGATAAAAAAAGAGAAAATTACAGTAGGGATATAATCATTTGTGTTTCTCTAAATCAGCTGAAAAATTAATTGCTACTTAAATTAGCAGTTTGTGTCAGCGATTATGCTGCCTGCATCTGTGGTGCTGCCTGCATCTGTGGTGCAGCCTGCATCTGTGGTGCAGCCTGCATCTGTGGTGCAGCCTGCAAACACAAGAACACATATTACAGAAGTGTCACAGTTTAGTTGTTCACAGAACCACAATCTGGCCCACAGGAGCTTCAATGAAAAACAAGTTGCGGAGAACCACAGATGGACTAAAATAATCAGCTCTAAACACCGGTCAATATTTTATTAGATGCTTCCGAATTTATATCAGAAGTTGTGTAGTAGCATAGACGCGTCATCAATTGTTGTGTAGTGTCAGCATAGACTTTTCATCAATTGTTGTGTAGTGTCAGCATAGACGAGTCATAATTTGTTGTGTAGTGTCAGAGTAGACTTATCATCAACTGGTGTGTAGTCTCAACATGGACGAGTCATCAATTGTTGTGTAGTGTCAGGAAACCAAGTTGACTAGGAACACAAGTTGACCAGAAAACCAAGTTGATCAGAAACCCAAGTTGACAAGGAATACAAGGTGATCTAACATAAACCGCTCTATACATGACCAATGTTGGACTGCATGTAAAAAATGTATCACAGTAGGTGTGTAGTAACAATATACAAGCGTCATCAGTTGTTGTGTAGTAACAGTATACAAGCGTCATCAGTTGTTGTGTAGTAACAGTATACAAGCGTCATCAGTTGTTGTGTAGTAACAGTATACAAGCGTCATCAGTTGTTGTGTAGTAACAGTATACAAGCGTCATCAGTTGTCGTGTAGTAACAGAATTAAAGATGACCCAATGACCCAAAACAAACAGCTTTATGCGTGACTGGATGTTCTATCAGTTGCACGCAGCAGAAGAAGAAGAAGCAGTTTGTGTGTTAGCTAATTATTGACACCAATATTGCGCTGAACACTCATAATTTATCTTCGTCCTTGAAACAGAACTATATCATATCCTATTACACCACCGAAGACGGATGTGTCGAGCCATTGGCGCAAATAAAACGGCGACGCAATGCATTTAAATTTTCTGGACTACATCCTGCTGGAAATCTAGTTGGACCAGTGTCCTGCTACAAGAGAGATCCGGTGGGTGTTTGAGAATGAAAGTTGAAGAAGAAAAATATCATATTATCACTCCCAGCAAAAGTTGAAAATTTCATATAATACCGTGAAACAAGCAAAAATGTCATATAATACCGTGAAACAAGCAAAAATGTCATATAATACAGTGAAACAAGCAAAAATGAAATATAATACCGTGAAACAAGCAAAAATGTCATATAATACCGTGAAACAAGCAAAAATGTCATATAATACAGTCAAACAAGCAAAAATGAAATATAATACCGTGAAACAAGCAAAAATGTCATATAATACCGTGAAACAAGCAAAAATGAAATATAATAGCGTGAAACAAGCAAAAATTCATATAATACCGTGAAACAAGCAAAAATGAAATATAATACCGTGAAACAAGCAAAAATTTCATATAATACCGTGAAACAAGCAAAAATGAAATATAATACCGTGAAACAAGAAAAATGTCATATAATACCGTGAAACAAGCAAAAATATCATATAATACCGTGAAACAAGCAAAAATGTCATATAATACCGTGAAACAAGCAAAAATGTCATATAATACCGTGAAACAAGCAAAAATGAAATATAATACCGTGAAACAAGTAAAATGCAATATAATACCGCGAAACAAGCAAAAATGAAATATAATACCGTGAAAAAAGCAAAACTGAAATATAATACCGTGAAACAAGCAAAAATGTCATATAATACGGTGAAACAAGCAAAAATGTCAAATAATACCGTGAAACAAGCAAAAATGAAATATAATACCGTGAAACAAGCAAAAATTTCATATAATACCGTGAAACAAGCAAAAATGAAATATAATACCGCGAAACAAGAAAAATGTCATATAATACCGTGAAACAAGCAAAAATATCATATAATACCGTGAAACAAGCAAAAATGTCATATAATACCGTGAAACAAGCAAAAATCTCATATAATACCGTGAAACAAGCAAAATGAAATATAATACCGTGAAACAAGCAAAAATGAAATATAATACCGTGAAACAAGCAAAAATGAAATATAATACCGTGAAACAAGCAAAAATGTCATATAATACCGTGAAACAAGCAAAAATGAATTATAATACCGTGAAACAAACAAAATGAAAAATAATACCGTGAAACAAGCAGAAATGAAATATAATACAGTGAAACAAGCAAAAATGAAATATAATACCTTGAAACAAGCCAAAAATCGAGCATCATTCCTGTCCCCTGCCCACAACATATGTACACACACACACACACACACAGACACACACACAGACGCACACAGACACACACACACAGACACACAGAGACACACACACACAGACACACACACACACTCACACACACATAAACAGATAGCAGCCACCACCCTACAAAATAATACAACCCCCCCCCCCCTAAATTGTTTTATAATAATTGAAGTCGTACTTTTGTCAATCAAGTGACATTCCAAATAGCAGATAGATAATTCGGCATTGTACTTGGGTCACCTTGGTAGGTGACGGCCAAGGTACCGAGTTCGTACCGCTCAGAAAGCAATGACCTACTACTACTAAACATATTTGTATTGCCTAGAACAGGGCTATTCATTTGGCGGCTCGCGGGCCAAATCCGGCCCGCGTAGGCCTAGTAAGTGACCCGCGGATCATTGCTAAAACAGTGAAATAAAGTTATAAAAATACTAAATGTATAAAATCATTCGATGTGATTTTTATAAATCTGGCCTGTGATGATCCCCATTTTCTACATTTTGGCCCCCATATAGTTGAATAGTCATGTCCTAGAAAATCCCTACAGCCCAAAAAAGCTGGATCAATGGCCTCGTCCTGAATAGGATACGCTACTAATATTTTTTTTATTAACAATGTCAGCTGTATTCGAACGCACGCCCTATTGAACACAAAGCTTAAGGCTTTTGAAATTTTCATATAATATTCTCTCCAGAACGTTGTCTTCCCAATGAACTCACTGAACCCTTCTTGGGCCATGAGGCTTCTTGGTCTGCCCTTTCTTCTCCCTCCATTTGATCTGCCATCCATTATTTGTCTTTCTAAACAGTTGTTTCTCTTTATATGACCAAACAGGCGTAGTTTTATTTTTGTTATTGTGTTTAGTAACCAACACTCTGAAATCTTCAATGTGTTTATAATATCTGAGTTTCTCTTTTTTTTTCCTTCCATGATATTCTAAGTATCTTCTGTAACATTTCATCTCACAGGCGTTGATAATTTATGCCGCTGTTTTACTTAAGGTCTATTTTTCACAGTCGTATGCTGCAACCGGAAAAATAAAAGTTCTTCATTCCGGCCTGGCCCAATGCCTGTATTATTTCTATTGTTAAACCATCATTACCTGGGGCTTTTCTGTTCTTTAAACTTTCTATTGCATGTCATACTTCTTCTTTTGTAAGTTCTGTCTCTTTTTCATATTCACTTATACAAAGTAACATTGACACATTATAATTAGTGCTAAGATACACCGTTGGACTGAACCTATGATTCATAAAATTACATTCATTCATTCATTGGTACCATGCTTTACGGGGTAGGCGATCATGTCTCTCCACAGCCCTCTGTTTGTTATAAATTTAAATATAGTTTCTGATGATTCTGCATCAGCCAGGCTTTCAAGCCATCCAACATTTTCTCACGTTGTCCTCCTCTGTCTCTCTTACCCTCGATCTTTCCAGTTGTTGCGATGTTCTTCAACCCACCTCTTCTCATGACATGATCTAGAAACTGTGATTGTCAACTTCTAATGCAGTTAATAAGTTATCTATTTAAGTTGACCAGTTGTAGAATTATAGCATTATATTTTTTAGTTGTCCATGATATTTTCAACATCTTCTATAAAACCACATATCTGTGGCCTCCAGAAGTTTTCTCTCAATATTATCAATTGTCCATGCTGCACTACCATATAACAGTATCCGCTCTATCTAACATTTTAGTATGTTCTTTATTACTTCTGTTGATAATAAATTATTACACAATATGTCTCTCATCTTCTGGAAAGCTGCTTTTGCCTGTTCTGTTCGATTTTTTATCTCAGTGACGTATCTACCATATGAAGTAATAATTGTGCCCATATATTGAAATGTATTTATTTGTTAGAGAACTGTCCCGTTGACCTTGATGTTACATTTAGAAGGGTTAGATGTTTTAGATGTATCCATTACTTCTGTTTTCTTGGGTTTTAAACTGAGATCTTTATTTGCGCCTTCTTCTACTATAGAAAATTAAAATTACATACAATGCTTACATTTTTTTAAATCGAACTCTTCAGAAATAAAATAATCTGAACTCGTATAAATATCAAATGACACTAACGACGTAAGAAAATGGATTAAACTGTAAAATTCTAACTTATAAACTGATGAGGACATATAAAATGTAAGATCTTATTCCAAAATTCATGAACATATGAAACTGGTATATTAAATAGTGTTGCGGACATTGTGAAATAACTTAGAAAGGTAAATAAACTAGCCAATAAATAGTAAAGACATACGATTGCGTGGGTGTAGAGACATATACAACAATATAAATGTAACTAATAAAACAAAAAGCCACGTGCTGCTTGACTATCATTACTTTCTCTACAAACACTCTATAATTACTTTCTCTACAAACACTCTATAATTACTTTCTCTACAAACACTCTATCATAGTTTCTATATGGAAAGTACATAAATATTAACTCGTTCGTCAATACATTCTAATAAAACAAAACAGTGAGGTCACGTGAAAGAGCACGAGAAGACACAACAGAAGATATCAGAAATCTGATATATTTAGATCGTAGAAATACAACCAAGTTTTAAGTGAAGTAAATGTCAGAACAATAATACTGTTTGGACACAACAAGCAATCAATAGTTAGAAGTTCACTTTGCAAAAAGAACGTGCCATAAAATGGGAGCATCCACATAGAAGCATATATCTTAATTGTTGTTATCCGTCAATTCTATTGTTAATACCATTTTGTTGCAACGTCGCTTATTTGAAAGTAATGTTTTTAACGAGCGGAAGGTTAACACTTGAACAGTGATAGATGGTTTTTTTTCATGGATTGGACTAAATTAAAGAATTAAGAAATTGATTCAAAGAAATAAACAGTAGAACATTTTTTTCATTCAATTTCTTGTAATTATGCAGTCTTGTTATTGAGTCGTGTTGCGTGATGCCATGGTTGCTGGTGCGCCTTTCAGCATGGTATCTCCGACTTCAGCACCCACGTTTGCTTGGGAAGGACTGTAGACCTGCTCGATGTCAGAGTTTGCCAGACCAATCTTAATTTCCAGCCTCTTTTGGCAAGACTAAACCTCCATATCCATTTCAAGAAGTAGGCCTTGACGGGGATTTCTTGTGGTCAGTTTGAGTCACATTTCTTCTATTTTCAGTGGTGGAGAAAAAAGAAGAGGGGGGGGGGGTAATTCTGATAGTAGGCCACAGTGAAAACATTTAAAATCTATCCTTAAGCAAGGCCTGCCATCATGTATATATGTCCAGATAGTACACATTGTATATATGTCCGGATAGTACACATTGTATATATGTCCGGATAGTACACATTGTATATATGTCCGGATAGTACACTCAAAACTGAGCTCAAAAGGCGTGAAGGATTGACTTCAATGTATCCCAGTTACCCCATATGTACTCCATCCCTCTGAAGGAAGTTGCACGGCGAGAGTACCAGTCATATGACACAACCCCATAGCTTCAAGCTAAAATCTCCAAAGATATCCACTTTGTAAAGAAATCAACGCGAGTCGGATTTGAACCAGCGACGTCTTGAGCATTAAGCAAACGATTTATTTAACCACTGGACAGTAGAAACCGCTTTACATCATTTATCTTGGATGATCGGGTCATGTAATTTTGTTGTTAACAACTTTGATGTTTGTGTGTTGATACGCGATGTAAAGCAAATATCGGCCAACTGTTGTGACCAGTTGTAAGACCCTATTTTTCTTGAGAAAGACTGTTTTATCTCATAGAAAGATCCACTGCAATCCTGCTCACTCTCCCATTGCTCTTCACCATCTAGTCTGGAATGACCATCTAGTATGGAATGACCATCTAGTCTGGAATGACCATCTAGTCTGTAATGACCATCTAGTCTGGAATGACCATCTAGTCTGGAATGACAATCTAGTATGGAATGACCATCTAGTATGGAATGATTATCTAGTCTGGAGTGATTATCTAGTTATTCATATACATTCATTTACGTGATTGGAAATACGTGATTGGAAATACGTGATTGGAAATACGTGATTAGAAATATGTGACATTAATGTGTCTGTATTCATATGTATTTATTCTAATCAGATGTATTTATTGTATTCAGATGTATTTAGATGTATTTCATGGGTTCAGATGTATTTATTGTATTCAGATGTATTTCATGTGTTCAGATGTATTTATTGTATTCAGATGTATTTTATGTGTTCAGATGTATTTATTGTGCATCTATCGAATACGGAAATGTCAAGCGAGTCATCTGTCATTCAATAAAGCCTGATCGAGTGTGCAAATTCAAAAGGAGTTGGAGGAAAAAAAAGAACGCACTTAATTTTCATGTTACATTCTCAGTCTGCGAGATTCGCGTTTGTGAAACTTCCGTTGGAAATCTAAACGCACAAGCTCGCACATAACGCCTACATTGTATTCATAGTATTTATTATAAATCGTTGGTTTTAGTTAGTTCTAGAATTGGTGAGAAACACTATCTGCTGGTTAGTTAGACGTAACCATTATGGTGCAGTGAATTTATCAGACCATTTGAATTTGGTTCAATAACCAGATTTTTTATGTGGAGGAAACCAAAATATAATACTCAATATCGCGAGCTTCCTGACGAGGGCATTAACAACTATCCCGTTGTGAGTGCTTTATTTGAGTAGGTGTCACGGGTATTCGACCCAGCTTCGATCTTTTCTTGTATATTCGACCTAAATTTTATTTTAAAAGGTATGTATTATTTTATAAATTTGTTAGATCTATTGTCTTTTAACAGGAATTTATTTGAATTCGTTTTGTTATTATTATTATTATTTTGTTTTTGATTTTAAATTCACAAATGGATGATATCAGCAAATTAACACAAAATTAACAGTTAAAAGCTTCATTGATAAGAATATTACTGATTGAATGAACATTGTAAAAACTATAGCCTTGTAGAATATTTATGCTATGAAAACAAGATTCTGTGTTAACTATAGCAATCATTATCCATGTCTTTAGCGAGCAATAAAATATTGAAAATGGTTGTTTTGCTTGAAAACACTTTAGATTGTTCACAAAATAAACTGTCAATGTTTTAGTCAATTAGTAATTGTCTGTTGTCAAGTCTCCAGTTAGACCAGTGTTTCCCAACATTTTTCTAACCATGGCCTAATGAAGTCTTTATAAAATTCTGATGTCCTCTGATGTAATTCTGATGACATTTTTTAAAAATATTAATAAATTGAATTATTCCATAAAAGTTTTGCTCGAATATCTCCCCCCCCCCCCCGCGAACAATAACATTTCACCTTGCAGGCGTGGGCGCTACGTTGGGAAACACTGAGTTAGATGTTCTTTGTGTAGATCTAAAAGTGGCCGTCACGTGTAGGTGTGTGTGAGGTATATCTGTCATTGCTAACAGGGTCGTAGATGCGGATCTGGATATAAAGGGAGAGCGTTCCTCTTACATTCATTTTACTGTACTTTCCACAGTGGGTGTTTAAGGATTTTTGTGGGAGACTTTCATTGCTTGGGCAAGTCCCGTGACGGGGTACCGAGTTTTCCTAATCTATTCATTTATTATTCAGAACTCATTGGTATGTTCTCTTTCTTAGAACTAAATCTTATGTTCTATATTTGTAGAGCAAAATATTATGTTCTATTTTCTTAGAAGTAAATGTTATGTTCTATGTTCCTTAAAGGAAAGATAGTGGTGAGCCAAGTCCTTCTCCGGGATAGTCTTAAGTACAGATTCAAAGCAGCGTCACTTGTTGTGGCTGATCCTACTTTTCCATGAGTTTCATTGGCTGGAGCATAAACTACATAATGCGATCACCAATTGTCTGTCGTCATCAGCTGTGATAAGTGACAGAATTAGAAATTTGCGCCCACGGCTATCTGGAGAAGGTCTTGGTAGACCCGTACAACTGTCCACCCTCGTGTCTACAGGCATGGATTCAAAATCAGATGTGACGCTGTGGTTGTACACACATTTCTGCGGGTCTATCTTGATGTTGTCTATCCACACATTTTATGTGTTTGCTATCAAGAATTTTTCAGGTTTTACTCTGGCATCAATCAATAAATCAATAAATCAATCAATCAATCAATCAATCAATCAATCAATCAATCAATCAATCAATCAATCAGTCAGTCAGTCAATCAATCAATCGATCAATCGATCAATCGATCAATAAATCAATCAACCTAATCAAACCAATCAGTCAATCATTAAATGACTCGAACCAATCAATCAAACAATCAAGTGCATTGATCGACTCAAGACTGGCACTTACGTAGACGAACATATTGTTTTCATAAGTCGCTGTTTCTTGTGTTGTTAAAAATTTCACTGTGAAATTCTCCCATTCCATAATGACAATCCATCCAGCAATTTCTTTCTGTGTCTTCTTCTATCTGTTCTCCCTTTGATCTGTCCTATGGTTGCTAAATGTTTTAGGTTTTGTTCTACCCATCACATGCTCTAAGACTTGTCGTGTATCACGTTTCATCTGCCTCTTCAGATAATTCTAATTATTCATTACATTTTCGTTTTTGTTTCCTAAGTATTTCTTGACAAAGTGCCGTTGTTCTAAACGTCGAAAACGTCTTTGCTTTCATCATTCATGTTTAATATATGTTTTTATTATTTCCCTTTAGTTGAAAGTACGCAATATATGTATGTACAAATTAAATTCCGGCAAATAGCGCAACTTATAGTCAGGACAACTGAGGAATTTAAAAGTCTGAACAATAGCACAGCTTAAACTCTGGACAGATGCGCCACGTAAAGTCTGGACAATAGCGCAAATTAAAGTCTGGGCAATAGCGCACCTTAAAGTTGGACAGCTGCGCAATTTAAAGTGTGGAAAATAGCTCATTTAAAAGTCTGGACAATAGCGCAACGTAAAGTCTGGACAATAGTGCAATTTTAAAATCAGACAATAGCGTAACGTAAAGTCTGGACAATAAAGTCTGTACAATAGCACACCTTTAAGTCTGGACAATAGCGAACTTAAAGTCTGGATAATAGTGCAACTTGAAGTATGGACAATAGTGCAATTTGAAAATCGGACAATAGTGTAACTTAAGGTCTGGGTAGTTGTCAACTTAAGCCAGGCTGATTGTACAACTAACAGTCAGGACAACTACGGAACTTAAAGTCACGACGACTGAGCAGTTTAACGACAGGACATTTGCGCATCTGAAACTTTATAATGAACAACTACACACCAGGAAATTAAGGTAAATGTGTAACATAATGTCAGGATAACTGCACATTTTACTTGAAAAATGTATAACGAATAACTGCGCACCTGAAAGTAATGAGTAAGTGCGCACCTGAAAGTAATGAGCAACTGCGCACCTGAAAGTAATCAGCAACTGCATACCTGATTGTTATTTCGGTGTTGAATAGATCCCTGGAATTACGATCGTTTATCTCTTCCTTCCTTTTTGCAATCGGAGTGGATTCTCCAGAACATAATTTCATATTGACACTTTAAAGTAAGGATAACTACATACCTGAGAGTTAGCATAACTACATACCTGAGAGTTAGCATAGCTACATACCTGAGAGTTAGAATAACTACATACCTGTGAGTTAGGATAACTACATACCTGAGAGTTAGAATAACTACATACCTGAGAGTCAGGACAATTACACATCTGAGAGTCTGGATATTTACATATCTGAGCCTCAAAATAATTATTTACCTGAGAGTGAGGACAATTACATACCTGAGAGGCATGATTATTACATACATGAGAGTCAGCATAATTAAATACCTGAAAGTCGGGATAATGCACACCTGAATATTATAACAACTGCACATACGAGCATCAATACGACGTTCAGTGTGAGAGCGAACTTCAAGAATATTGTGTTTACGTATAAGATAATATTGTGTTTACGTATAAGATAATATTGTGTTTACGTATAAGATAATATTGTGTTTACGTATAAGATAATATTGTGTTTACGTATAAGATAATATTGTGTTTACGTATAAGATAATATTGTGTTTACGTATAAGATAATATTGTGTTTACGTATAAGATAATATTGTGTTTACGTATAAGATAATATTGTGTTTACGTATAAGATAATAGTGTGTTTACGTATAAGATAATATTGTGTTTACGTATAAGAATATTATGTTTACGTATAAGAATATTGTGTTTACGTATAAGATAATATTGTGTTTACGTATAAGATAATATTGTGTTTACGTATAAGATAATATTGTATTTACGTATAAGATAATATTATGTTTACGTATAAGATAATATTATGTTTACGTATAAGAATATTGTGTTTACGTATTGTCTAAGACTCGCATAAATATGTTGGAACTCCAAACTGTGTCCTTGACCTCTAGTGACAGGGACGGATACAACAATACATTCTTCACATTTCGTACATTGCGTGGACGTTCCAGTGTGGCGGGGCCTGAAAGGGAAGCAAAAATAACAAAACTGTTAGCCTTCCATGCATGTCGTGAGAAGTGACTAAGGAGAATATGGGGTGGGAATGTTTATTCCATCCTATATAGGATAAAAGCTCCCTAAAGGGTATACTCAAATCGAATGTGCCAGGACAAAAGTCACAGGCATTACAGCAAAGCTATAAACCATGACACAACGCTTTCCGTTCTCCGAACTACATCATGCTAACTTTCCGTTCTCCGAACTACATCCTGCTAACTTTCCGTTCTCCGAACTACATCATGCTAACTTTCCGTTCTCCGAACTACATCATGCTAACTTTCCGTTCTCCGAACTACATCATGCTAACTTTCCGTTCTGCGAACTACATCCTGCTAACTTCCAGGAGTTTGAGGACGATGGAGAAGAAGGAACTCGGTCTGTGCCATATTTCTGATCTCTGTTATTCTTGCATCTGATGATATCTTCAGGGAACACATTGATATATTCAGGGAACACATTGATATATTCAGGAAACACATTGATATATTCAGGGAACACATTGATATATTCTGGGAACACATTGATATATTCAGGGAACATATTATTTCCAAAACGTAGTCTTCTTTCTGGATATTCTGAAAGTCTCACAATTCTTAAAAAATTGAGTTCCAGATGCAGCCAAATGCACGTGTACGCAAATTACCAGGAGATCATTTTCCTGACGCTGGTTCCTATCACGGCACCTTGGCCATGAAGTTGACATACCCTAGTCTCTTATATTCCACCCACACAGACAGTCTCTTTAGATTTTTCTGGATAAGGTATACAGGTACAGTCGCACGATAGATAAAATGGCAAGATAAATAAAATCGAAAGATAAAGCGGTAAGAAAGAGTGGCAAGTTACTGTCGTATCATCATCGCCAGTACACATCCACAGAGACGCAGCCAATATAGTCTGACACTGCTGCCATCATCTCACACACACACACGCCAGAGATATGATGGAGCTTCAAACTGCTGCCATCAAGGACTGTCATGGACAAATAATATGAAGCCATTCATTTTGATGTTGCTGCTGCTGAGGGACTTTGTTTCTTATAAATATATATTATTATTTTTCCGTAGTCGTAACCTTCGATAACAGTTACCATGTTGTTCCGACAGGCCGACGTTGTGCTTGAGCTAGCTATGGGCGTGGGTGGGCGGAACAACAAAGAAACGTGTCACAAGGGCCAGAGTTGTGCCCTGATGACGACGTCTGTTTCTGCGGCATTGGACTCGGAACATCATCGAGTCGAATGACTGCTGGAACAGAGGGCGGAGCACTCATGGGAATGCCCCACGTGCAGTGAGGCAAGTTTCTAATCAAGAATAAAGAAGTATCTATTACTTACGGCATTTTGAATTTTCCTATGCAACCTGTCATTACAACAGTGACTCGCTGAAAATGTCCTGTAGACCGTTCACAAATTTGGCAAGCAAAATAATATAAATAGATAAATCTACTAAACTATATAATTAACAGATTAAAACGGATGTCATATGTCTTTACCCTGACCACCCTGAACATGAAGCAGTAGGCAAAATGTTAAAACTTGGAATTGGCCTATATATATATATAATATCAAATGACATATTCTTTTCAGAACACATTCTTCATCGTGTATGCTCCGAACGTCTCTCTGTTCCGTACAAGCAGACCTGCATTGACCAGAGACATGTATGTTCCGAACCTCTCTCTATTCCGTACAAGCAGACCTGCATTGACCAGAGACATGTATGCTCCGAACGCCTCTCTATTCCGTACAAGCAGACCTGCATTGACCAGAGACATGTATGCTCTGAACGTCTCTCTGCTCCGTACAAGCAGACCTGCATTGACCAGAGACATGTATGCTCCGAACGTCTCTCTGCTCCGTACAAGGAGACCTGCATTGACCAGAGACATGTATGCTCCGAACGTCTCTCTGTTCCGTACAAGCAGACCTGCATTGACCAGAGACATGTATGCTCCGAACGTCTCTCTGTTCCGTACAAGCAGACCTGCAGTGACCAGAGACATGTATGCTCCGAACGTCTCTCTGTTCCGTACAAGCAGACCTGCATTGACCAGAGACATGTATGCTCCGAACGTCTCTCTGTTCCGTACAAGCAGACCTGCATTGACCAGAGACATGTATGATGCGAACGTCTCTCTGTTCCGTACAAGCAGACCTGCATTGACCAGAGACATATACATACATTCTTGTGATGTCGCTGGTCCATCGTTATGTGATCTCTTCTTCTCTTACCCGGAACTCTGTCTTACAGAATCAGCCTTTCAATATCATCATGTCGTTTTGTGTCCAAAATACTGTAGCTTCCTTCGTGTAATGGTATTTAGAAGCCAGCCTTCGTTTAGTTTCAATAATTTCAAAATATTGATGTTCTTCTATTTCTCTGTCCATGATATTCGTAGGATCTTCCTGTAACACTTCATTTCAAATGAGTTTATTCTTGTGGATATTGTTTTATTTAAAGTCCAAGTCTTGCATTCATATGTTGCCACTGGGAAAATACATGATCTTAAAAGGGTTATTTTAGTGTCGTTATTACTACTTTTCCACAGCTTTCCCATTTGTGTTAATTGGAGCGTTGCAATTGCGAGTCTTCTTCTAATCCCGACTGAATAATCTCAGGAACTGTTTCTGTTTGCTCCAAGATATTCGAATATGTCTACAATTCCAGTTCTGTATTGTCTATGTTGATTATGGCTTTGATATTTATTTTGTCTGTTGTCATAAGTTTCATTTTCCGTGAGTTTAAATGAGATTTTGTATGCCTTTCTATTTCTTTGTTTCTGTGATTAGCTGTTACATCCCATCATGATGTATAGTAAGGAGAACTGTGTCGTCTGTATATTGTATTTCTGGAATCTTGTACCCACTAACATTTCATGGATGTAACTCATTTTTGATATATTTATAGCTCATTCACAATGTACTGAACGTGTGAAATATAAATTTTCCCACCTAAAACGGGTTTTCGAATATTGAGCACGGCGCGGTACCATCATTGACCGCATCTGCTAATGCAACGGTTTGCCAGAACAATAGATAATTCAGGTGCCAAGAGTGAGACAAAATATTGAATGCTACAGGGAGACACAAATACAGAAGTACACAGGGAGACGGAACCACTGTTTGAGAAATTCGTGCAGATATTAAATAATAATGACAACGAACTCCCAACAGACACTGTCACATTTTATCATACACTCTGAGAAGAATCCTTGATGAAGAAATGTCCTCCCAACTACCGGGATCACGCTATAAAAATTCAAACATCACATTCAAGCACAAACTGGATTGGAATATCAATTGTACGGACTGAATGCATACCTGTCTCAGGTGAACCAGGTGAAACCTAGTTAAATACACCACAAGTGAACTCACCTGGACAGACTCACACTTAGTTGAAGTGTCACGCACTGCCTGTACTAGATTTAGCTCTTTTAAATGACAATTCGCGTCACTATTAAATATCTCAATAAAGACAAATGACAGGTTTGGCTTCAGAATGTCATTTTTGAATTGTACTTTATCTTTTTCGAATACTTTTAAACAACAAATGAAATGTCTGCCGAGGAGACTAAGGTCATACTGCTACTGTCACATTATGTTTAATATATTCGAATAAAGTGCAAGACATTTAATATTGTACCAGAAACAATAACAAAATAGATTTACTAATCCAATGTTGGCACTATTGAAACGTGAGTCCCTAGATACAAGCATATACCTGCAGGATTTAATACGCCCGACGGTAGCAGTTGAAGTGTAAACGTGAGTCCCTAGATACAAGCATATACCTGCAGGATTTAATACGCCCGACGGTAGCAGTTGAAGTGTAAACGTGAGTCCCTAGATACAAGCATATACCTGCAGGATTTAATACGCCCGACGGTAGCAGTTGAAGTGTAAAAGTGTACAATATCAGAGGTTACTAACTAGTATACAGCGAATCAAATATTTCCTGGACAGTCAACACACAGAATTAAACATTTGCAGGAGTCGTCACACAGAATTAAACATTTCTTGGACAGTCGTCACACAGAATTAAACATTTCATGGACAGTCGTCATACAGAATTAAACATTTCATGGACAGTGGTCACACAGAATTAAACATTTCATGGATAGCCAACACGTATGCAGTTGCGTCTGTGGGCCTCACCAATGGCCCACTAGACAAACCACCCATGCAGCAGAAAGGCTTAGTAGATGACATGCCGTTATATTGAGGCTCTCTTATGGAAGCTTTGTAGTATGTCATCCACACAATAAGCTTTTCATTTGTTGTTACGTTTTGTGTTTTATTTATTGCATTGTTATTGGTATAAATGCATGTACCATCTGTGGTTGGGAGGGAGACAGAGACGTACTGTGCACCACTGGTGAGTAGGAAACTGACTGCAATGTTTTCCATTGGCTGAGGCCCATCATAAAGGCACAGCTACTAAGAAATCAGGTGTAAACGCTTATCTTCGTATAGCAATGATATACTCGTATAACAATGATATACATTAATCAATAAACCCTAATCCTTCAGGGTCGTAGGAGTACCACATTAGATGCTTCAGCACACATAGTCCTTCAGCAACTACTATCCACAGCGATGCGGATGTGTAAGGAAAAATATTGTCCTGTCCAATTCTTGATGACAAGCCTTTTGCCGTAAACATTTGGTTTCATACGTGGAGCCATACAGAAATTAAGCATAACCAGTAGGCAACTGGTGGCGGGGAATGCGCACAGTGAACCCTACTTTGCTGCAGTGACTCGGAGCAATGCATAGGTAGAAACCTACCTTCCTGATGGTGTGATAGTTATCTTCTGTCTCTGGTCCGGGAGGGGGAGGGGAGAGAATTAACAGTCAGAACACACAATTGAATATTTCAGGAACAGTCAACACACATGATTAAACATTTCATAGACAGACGTAACACATAATTAAACATTTCATGGACAGTAGGGACAAAACTAAACATATTATTAACAGTCGGCACACACAATTAAACATTTTCAGGATAGTCGATACATAGAATTGGATATTTCATTGCCAGTCAATACACCGAATTAATTTTCTCATGGACATACAATGGCAGATAGTTATAGATTTCATGTAATTCCGAGATGTTATAAAAATGTGAATGTAAGGCTCTACTGGTGATTCATGAGGAGTAAGCGTTTGATATGGAGCTAAGGTATCTAGCAAACAGATACTAAACAGATATTCGAGCACTTTCACCGTAACACGGCATCGAATATGCACTATTCTGTAACACATAAATTCGGATTAAACATTTTTACGTGGGTGATTATAGACCCTCGTGGGAATAAAGCACAGTATGTTTGTTAGCCAATTGATCTCAATTGACAAGTGGGAACTCGGGTGACCTATCCTGGTGAGGCATGTTTGTTATTTCATGAAAATTGTGCAATATTTTCGGTAGATCTGAAATATTTTATCATTCGGTCAGGTGTAACGGAAACAGCGTAATCTTTCATGGAACTTCCCCCACGAGTAGTAAATATTTAAGCAATTTCTTCACGGGGGGTGAGATTAAACCTTCAATATCCGGTATGCCAAATTGACCTGCTTGCAGAAACAAAACTCTGTTGTTTGGGAATGTTTGTTGTTAATCTCCCAGCGCTTTGCGGTTATGTGAATTCTTTGTTCGTGTTATTATATACTTTTTACGGTCTATGTGTTTTCGTATAGAAAGTCCCTTTTTGCAATATTTGCTTCAATAAACAATTATTGTTTATTGTTAGCTGTCAGTTCCCTGTGGAGCAGAATAGCTCAACCAAATGTCTACAGACTATGTTATCCAATGATAGTTTCCGTTCTGTATCGCCATAACCCGGTGCAATAAATGTGCTTTTTGTTGTGTTTTGTTTGTTTGATCTTCTGAACACTCGACAAAAAGAATACGTGTACACTTTTGTTTAATTTGGAGGAGGTGAGTTTTTCCTATTTTTGACTTCACACCTTTTTACTCCCACACTCACTTACTCCCACACTCCCTTACTCTCACTCCCTTACTCCAGGCTGAGGTACACCGTGAAATACATTGTAGCTCTCCTACAGTTCAGTGAACAACTACATACCACCGTGCCAGGCGAATTTATTTAGAAGCCATTTCAACGGACCTGGTTCAAATTACTGTCTTATATTTGTTCTATATCTATTGATGCCTTTGTCAGCCTCACATCCGTCACCTTTTCCAGAAGTTATGGTACCCATTTCCGTAAACTGGCTCTGCATAGGAGCATATAGTTACTTACAAAATATATTCAGCTATACTGGGAATTAAATCTAGGATCCCCGACTAGAAAGCTAGTGCATTATCCACTGAGCTACCACTCTCCCCAATTCATTCTTAGAAAACTTATAATAGGTAGAACCGCAGAATGTCTACGGTCCGATATGGAAACACTGGACGACATGATAAGGAAAATGTGCTTTTAGTGATTGAAACAAATGTAATGACGGTTAGCTTTAAGTGATTCACAAATTGTAATGAAGGTTCGTCTACAGTGATTCACAAATTGTAATGAAGGTTCGTCTACAGTGATTCACAAATTGTAATGAAGGTTCGTCTACAGTGATTCACAAATTGTAATGAAGGTTCGTCTACAGTGATTCACAAATTGTAATGAAGGTTCGTCTACAGTGATTCACAAATTGTAATGAAGGTTCGTCTACAGTGATTCACAAATTGTAATGAAGGTTCGTCTACAGTGATTCACAAATTGTAATGACGGTTCGTCTACAGTGATTCACAAATTGTAATGACGGTTCGTCTACAGTGATTCACAAATTGTAATGAAGGTTCGTCTACAGTGATTCACAAATTGTAATGACGGTTCGTCTACAGTGATTCACAAATTGTAATGACGGTTTACAGTGATTCACAAATTGTAATGACGGTTCGTCTACAGTGATTCACAAATTGTAATGACGGTTCGTCTACAGTGATTCACAAATTGTAATGACGGTTCGTCTACAGTGATTCACAAATTGTAATGACGGTTCGTCTACAGTGATTCACAAATTGTAATGACGGTTCGTCTACAGTGATTCACAAATTGTAATGACGGTTCGTCTACAGTGATTCACAAATTGTAATGACGGTTCGTCTACAGTGATTCACAAATTGTAATGACGGTTCGTCTACAGTGATTCACAAATTGTAAAGAAGGTTCGTCTACAGTGATTCACAAATTGTAATGAAGGTTCGTCTACAGTGATTCACAAAACTTGATCACCTCCTGTTCCTTTCAGGTTTCGCATACACATAAGATTCCTACTTTCAACCGTCTACTACAATATTTTAAGAACAAGATTCAGAGAATATAGTCTGTGGGCCATCACTTCATATTTGAAGGACACGATGTTGTTAGACACTGATCACATTAGATCCCACTGGACATATCTTGCGCACACTACAATCCTACCCCCCCCCCCCATTTCCAATGTATAGGAAGATCATAATACAGAGGGGATGATGCAACGCCAAAAAAAAAGATAGGCAACGAAGAAAATGGATGGAACATATACATACAACCTTCCATAATGTGATATGAAACAGCATATCTCTCCCCCACCACTGAAGACTGAGGTGCAGTCGTTGGTCAAAGAGAACTCCGCTGGAGGGGATGTGATTATATAGACAGGTGGTTAGACATGTTCGTAGTGCATGGGCCTTCAAAGCTCAGTGTGCAGGGAAAGTGTCAGGGAAGAGAGTCGAGATTTTGCTGTGACTACGAGTAGTATGGCTATGGAGATCATGGCGGTGACTATGGCCGTAGAATGTGTCAGCTCACAGAGAGCTGCACGGACATATATCATGAGTGACTCGATGAGTATGATTATGAAAGTACAAGAGGGTCTCATTCGTGAACAATGGACTTAGATATTGAGAGGGTCGGAGTTGGAGATGCGGGACTTTTATTTTTGTGCCTGGGTATCTTGGCGTTCGGGGCAACGAGAAAACCGATTTTCTGCGCCAGGTGCTATTATTACACCCCGGGGCGAAACAATGGATCGGGCAGATGTGTTGAATTCCCTATGGGAGACAGCACGTGAAACAATGGATCGGGCAGATGTGTTGAATTCCCTATGGGAGACAGCACGTGAAAGTGAACTTGATATGGATAATGATTATTATCCAATGGCTAGAATAAATAAACAGGGTTTGAAATGTTGTGCCGCTTGAATGGAGCAGTGTTCGGGGGCAAGGAAGAATGATGGTCAATTAACAGAGAACCGGAACTGTCAGCAGAGGTGTAATGGCGGAAACATTCACGGAGATATCTGAGCATCCTATGTATTTTCCCAGAGTACAGTGATGATAATCCGACGACTACCTAACTAACTATAATGATATCTCTCTTACTAAACTTTGTTCCTGTAAAAATTCAAAATAATGTTTCTACAACTTTTGTATCATTTCAGATTGTAAAAACAAGATGGCGAAAAGATCAGAACAAGTCCTCATGACCTATTTGTCGATTGCTGTAAATATTCTCGTGTCAGGGATTGCCGTGGAACCAAAGTCATTTAGAATGTCTAGAATGCCTATATACTATGGAAAACGTTCAGCAAATAATATATTAGATAACAGAATACAGGTCTCTGAAAGATTTAATGATAATGTCAAGATGGACGCTAGTTACTTGCATTCTTCGGCAGATCGCTGGATCAGTAGTTTCAACGGCAAGGGTGACCGGCTAATGATCAGTAGCGATGATGAGTCACCGATGACGGATCACCGTACACGTTTCAATCACAAACCGCTATATTTGGATGACAACACAAATAATGTTTACAATGAGAACTGGAAACACAGTATGCTGTCGACGACGCCTGGTTATTCTGGGAGATTGTCCGATTTGAATTTTTCTGGTTTAAGAAACAGTGAAGATAATGGAAAGATAACTTTTGTCTTACATAGAATGTCAGAAGCTTCTGAAAATCGGCCTGATTTAAGACCGGACTTCAAATTTTCTATAGCAGAACACAACTATAAACTATTTAAAAGAAACAGTCTACGACGCATGCCTACATTTTATGGAAAAAGATCGCAAGGTTTTGACGATTTTCACAAAGAAGGCGTCGCCGAATCTCAATCGAAAGACATCTCTCAGACTCAAGGTATCGATGAACTTCAAATACAAGGTATCGATGAACTTCAAATACAAGGTATCGATGACGCACAATCATACGACATTTCTGAATCTAATTTACAAGGCAGCTCAAAATCTCACCTGCACGACAGAAGGAATATTAAATCCGCTTTAAATACATTTTTAAATGATAAATATCTGCCGTATACCAATCGTTACCTGTCTGGGACTCACTTACCTGGAAGTACTGCAGAAAACAATTTAGTGCATACATTTATGCATCTCATTGATACAGCCAGACAAAGTAAGAAAATGACAGAGTACGAGAGTGCAGAAAGTTTTGGTTCGCCTGGGATGGCAACACTGTATAACACTTTATCTGCTGATAATATCTACCAGAAAAACACCAATAATAAATATATCACGGCAGACGTTGACAATAACAACAATCTTGACATTATTTTAAACAAACGAGAAAAAACTGTCAAGTTTCTCAGAAAAAGACACTTCTCATCACCATTGGACAGAATGCCACAATTTTTTGGAAAAAGAGATAATATTTCGATTTAGCCACACCCACTAATATGAAATTTGTTTCAACATTCCCTGATATAGATATAATTTCGCCACGCCCTCTAGACATCCTGATATAGATATCAATTTGGACACGCCCACTAGACAGTTACAAATGTGTTGATTTGCTAGATCGTTCGAAGACGAGTGGTTAGCATTATATACTAAAATGTTAAAATGCCATGTAGTGAAAACAAAACCATTTTCCAACATATAAAGAAGGTGTTCGTTATAAAGAGGTTGTGCTGGATGCATGTATTTATTAGTTTATAACCGTTGTCGCTAATCGTGTTCCTTGTGTCACCGAAAGGTCCTTGATATTCATCTATTCCTTCTTTATTTGGGACAAGATGTGCATTGAAATCTCCCACAATATATAGGTCATCTTCATTGTTGCTGTTATTTATTAATCTGTTTACATCCTTAAACAAAGTTTGTTTTCGTTGTTTGGCGTGTTACATGGGGCATAGGTCTGAATAAATGTTGTGTTTACATGGTCTATTATAATCGGTCGTGTCGGACGTTGATCGTTCTTTCTGATCTGTAACTTGAAATACGTTCCCGGCGAATGTCAGGTCTACGATAAAGTCAACTCCGTGAATTGCTCTTAAAACTGGATCAACTTCGCTCTATTGGAGCGTGTAATTTTCATATAGTTTCTTACATCCCCTGCCTTTAATTCTAGTATCTGCTATTCATTGTATTTTGACCTTTAACCTTTTGATTTCATCTATCAGGTATTGTTTTTTATGTAAGATTCCACAAATGTTGATTGTCCCGAATCTGATGGTTTGTTTACTTTTAGTATTTACAGACGACTTCTGAGAGCTCTTCATTGTTTCCTACAAGCGATATTACTTCGTACTATTTCTTACACTGTCGAGTCTCTAAGCCAGTCACTGTGTCCTACTAGCGATATTACTTAGTACTATTTCTTTCACTGTCGAGTCTCTAAGCCAGTGACTCTAAATGGTTAAGCCGTGTTCTAATCTTATTCAGAAAATAAATCACATAGTCCATCAAGAAATCACTGAAAAACAAATTTTGCTTACTTTTCGGCAAGCAGAGATAGCAAACCGCTTGTGTTTCGCTAAAGTGTCTGTAGTCAAATATATTGGAAAAACAGACAGAAATGGTTCGGCCACTTAATGAGAATGAACCCTTACTGGCCAGCAGTATGAGCATACAGCATGAAAATGGAAACAATAAGAGGCACAGAAAGAACATAAAGAAGATGAATTGATGAAGTTACTAACAGTCTGAGGGGTCACAATATTACTGCACATCAAGCGACCAAAAGTGACAAACCACGTACACCGATTGTCATTCAATTCTGCGACGCCTTTCAGGAAAAGCAAAAAAAAAAAAAAACAAATAGAAGAATAAAAGAGTATTAGTTTACTAATAGAAAGTATTTATTCTCTGTGTGACTTCAGTCGTACATCTACAGTCTGTGTGACTTCAGTCGTACATCTACAGTCTGTGTGACTTCAGTCGTACATCTACAGTCTGTGTGACTTCAGTCGTACATCTACAGTCTGTGTGACTTCAGTCGCACATCTACAGTCTGTGTGACTTTAGTCGTACATCTACAGTCTGTGTGTTCACTATAAGCCTATGGGAGATACCTTAGAAATTGTTTTATTTACTCACAATATATTTTTCTATTTAATGATTGCAGTTGCTTGAATTTCTGACTAATTATGTTTTCTTTTCTATACATCATGTTCAATCCATATTTTGTATTTCGTTTGTTAACTTGCTTCGTCAACTTTTGATATTTCTGTTGAGTTTCAGTTAGTATTTTGTGCCAGTAACAGATGTGTCGGATCACTAACAGCTGTTGGTAATCTCACATCGCAAAGACAACCTGTCAAATTAGATCGTGTTAAAAAGCCGATGAATGACATTTTATTTACGACAGATTTGGGTGTGGTAGTGACGCCCAAAATTTGATTTGAATTTTTGAATATATTTGAAAATATTTGAATAGCTGTGCCATGTTCCAAATATGTATCAATTTATCTCAATTAAGTCGAACACACTTTTAAATTTTTAGTCAAGTAATGAATATGGACTGGATATAAGTATTTTTTAAAAACCATGATAATCAGCAGTCACAGAAGAACAAGAGCTAAACATAAACATACATGGAGAGAAACTACAACAAGTAAAACATTATCAATATCTTGGACACATAGTCACAAATGATGGCAGATGTGAAACAGAAGTTAAAAGGAGAATAGGAATGGCTAAAAGTGCCTTCAATGACATGAGGAAAATATTAATATCTAAACAAATTACAAACAAGTTAAAAATGAGAATTATAAAATGCTACATCTATTAAATATAAATGTATGGTCCAGAAACATGGACAATGAACAAGTATAACACAGAATTGATGCTTTGAGATGTGGATGTATAGAAGAATAGGAAGAACATCATGGAAAAAAAGAACACTTAATATGAAGAAAGAATTATTAAAGGAAATAACGATCAAGCAAATAACATATTTTGCACATATTAAAAGATTTGACACCTTGTTGAAGACTTATCTAGCGAAATATTGGCTCCATATCTAATAAAATATTGGCTCCATATCTAATAAAATATTGGCTCTCTATGTAATAAAATATCACATGACAAGCAGTCGCAGACATTAAACAAATCCTGCCGTTCAACAGTAATAAAAAGAAAGTGATGTGGGAGCTACGCGTGCGCAGGACGACGAAAAAAAAGAGAAATGGGGAGGCAAGTGTTTTTCGTCAACCTTTAATGAAGACTCTATAATAATAATAATAATAATAATAATAATGAGAATAATAAAAATAAGAATAGTAATAATAATAAAAATATTAATAGTAATAATAACAATAATAATAGTAGTAATAACACCCATAATAATAGTAATAATAATAATAATAATAATAACAAGATTAGTGACTGGTCATGGTTGTAGGGCTGCCATAATGAAGACATCATCTTTAGAGTCATCCAAATATCCACTATTCTCAGCCATTCAGAGAAGTGTAGAAATATTATGCTCAGACTATTCCTCGATGTTATCAATTCATAATTTCCTCTGTATTCCACTTCTCCTTCCACTCACAACTGTTCCTTACGAAATACTTGTAGAAAGTGTGTGGTGTCTCGCTACATGTTCAAATCTAACAAGATTACGCCGTGTCACCACTGTTAAACACTATACCCATTAACACGACTTTGTTTAATCACGATAACAAAGAAAGGCACTTTAGGTAGGCATATTTATTTATTTGGAGGCGACTAGCACAGTCCTGATTGAAATGAAATTGGATCGTCAACAAAAAAATTGTTGCGCAGCATTCTAAGAAATGTGTTTTGTTTGACGGACTGGTCACTGCAAGATTTGTTCGTAGTAGAGTTACGTAATTTCAACGAAATTACCAGAGTAATAACTATCTTCTGCGTTCATTCTCAAACTAATGAAGATGAGCAGGCTGTAGTCATCTGTAGCACGTTGAGGTTTGACGTGTCACGCTGAAGTATGACGTGTCATGCTGACTTATGCTATGTCACGCTGAAGTATAACGTGTTATGCTGAAGTACAATGTGTCACGCTGAAAAATAATGCGTCACGTTGAATTGTGAGGTGTCACGCTGAAGCATGACGTCACGCTGACGTATGCCATGTCACGCTGAAGTATGATATGTATCGCTGAAGTGTGATGTCTGACGCTGAAGTGTAATGTGTCTCTCTAAAGTATGATGTCTGAGGTGGAGTATGACGTGTCACGCTGAAGTATGGAGTGTCACGCTGAATTATGACGTGTCACGCTGACGTATGCCATGTCAAGCTGAAGTATCACGTGTCACGCTGACGTGGGATGTCTGAGGTGGAGTATGGCGTGTCACGCTGATGTATGATGTGCCTGGCTGAATTATGATGTCTGACCCTGAAGTATTATGTGCCAAGCTGAAGTATGACGTGTCACGCTGAAGTATGACTTGTCACGTTGAAGTATGACATGTCACGCTAAAGTATGACATGTCTCGCTGAAATATGATGTCTGACGCTGATGTATGATGTGTCTGGCTGAATCACGATGTCTGACGCTGAAGTATGATGTGTCATGCTGAAGTATGACGTGTCTTGCTGAAGTATGATGTGTCACGTTGTAGTATGACGTGGCACGCTAAAGTATGACGTGTCTCGCTGAAATATGATGTCTGACGCTGAAGTATGACATGTCACGCTGAAGTATGATGTCTGACGCTGAAGTATAATGTGCCAAAATGAAGTGTGATGTGTCACGCTGAAATATGAGGTGTAACGCCGAAGTATGATTTGTCATCTGAGGTATGATGTGCCATGCTGAAGTACGGTGTGTCAAGATGAAGTATGATGTGTCACACTGAAGTATGATGTGTCACACTGAAGTATGATGTGTCACACTGAGAGCCGCAAATATTGCAGCTCAGTTATAAACCATTACACAAAAAATTCAGTTGTTGAGATTACGTTCTGATTCTTCATTTTCCTGGTTTTTTCAGTTGAAGGCACGCGCTGATAAGGATTTCGTCAATGAACTGTACGATAGTCACAAACACCAAGACAGGCCTGTAGAAAGTGTCCATCAGAAACTCTTCTGTTTGAGATGCCTAGTATTCTTCTTGCATACCGTACAGTGGACAGTTCTGTAAAATATGTTCTGTGTTTTCTGGAGTCCATAGAGGCGCATATCGGTTTCACCAACTTCACATACATATGTTTTTTAAGTCTTAAGTAGCCTGTTCTCAACCTAAAAAATGTTGGTCTAATGTAGCCTGTTCTCAACCTAAAAAATGTTGGTCTAATGTAGCCTGTTCTCAATCTAAAAAATGTTGGTCTAATGTAGCCTGTTCTCAATCTAAAAAATGTTGGAGTCTAATGTAGCCTGTTCTCAACCTAAAAATGACTGTTTGCTGCTTTTTTCCACGTCTGTAGATAATATTGTGTGTTTTTTTAAATTTTGCTGACGGGTAAGTTGAGCTCCATTCCATGTTGATGTTAATCTGAAGGAGGTTGGGAAATAACGAAAGAGAAAAAGAAGAAAAAGAAATATTTATCCAGTCGCAACATCTGTTTGTCAGAAGCGGGCAATGACATTTGCAATTTACAAGAAAATATCAGCATTAGAAGTGAAAAGCTATAGAAACGTCATAAGAATATCATGGAAAGAAAGCAAAAACAACTTCCTGAATGACAAGAGCCACAGATGAAGTCTGGCTCAAGCTAAACTACTTAAACAAGAGCCTGGTAACATATTTTGGATATATTAAAAGACAACTAACATGTAATTACTGTAACAAATCTGAAATCTAACAAGGAAAACTTGAACAAGGTATTCAAGTTTTGCTAATCACTGAAAACACGCATAAAAACACACACAATTCGACCAAAAAGCCTGTATAAAGAACATTAACAAACATCGCCTGGATCCCCAATTTGTAAACATTAAACTCCATTTGAAATGTACATGTTTAGAAACCTAATATTACAAGAAGCTAATCCACCGTACATTAATAGTTAATTTTCACAATGCTAGTTAACAGCAAATCGGTTTAAGAGCAAAAACCGACAGAAGGACCGCAGAAATGAGCCCCCACTGCAACGATTCTCTCAAAGAGAATCCGTCGTCATACAGCCCTGTGGCCACATCGAAGTTTATCCTGCTAAAGTCACACTATTAGATTTGTTTTGTGACTTGTATTAGTTACCTTATGTTGACAGCGAATTCATTCAGAAGAAATAGCACATATCGTCACTTTAGAAGGATGACTCCACATGAGTCCACACAACTGTATTAACGAGGGACTCTTTATCTCATGCGAATCGTTCAATGACACACAGAAGTATATAAACTGTTTTGCTAAGATGCAACGTGGCCGTCTGAAAAATAAAACATGTTTAAAACAATAAAACTAAAAATTAATAAATGTTGGCTAATTAGGAAACATCTTTCTAAAATGAATTATTTGAACTATCCGGTAAGTTTAATTGACAATCGACACAGTGTCTACACAAAGTGAATAATTGAAATCAGGGGAAAAGTCAAATGAGTTTCCAGCTAGCCACAAGGTCGTATTCAAAAGGTCTTACTTCCAAACTTCCAAAAGGTCTTACTTCAAAAGGTCTTACTTCCACAAGGTCTTACTTCAAAAGGTCAAACTTCCAAAATGTCTTACTTCAAAAAGGCTTTCCAGGTCGCCATGTCGATGGTCTCAGATGCATAACATTGAATTGTGACTGAGACAAAGTGCTGCCATAGTGAGATTAAAAGTTCTCTGCCCTACTTACACATAAAGTGCTGCCCTAGTGAGATTAAAAGTTCTCTGCCCTACTTACACAAAAAGTGTTACCCTAGTGAGATTAAAAGTTCTCTGTCCTACTTACACAAAAAGTGTTACCCTAGTGAGATTAAAAGTTCTCTGTCCTACTTACACAAAAAGTGTTACCCTAGTGAGATTAAAAGTTCTCTGTCCTACTTACACAAAAAGTGCTGCCCTAGCATTGTGCCAGAAAAATCCTGCCCTATTGACAGAAAATGTGCTATCCTACTAGCTGAAAACGTGGTGCCCTAGTGACAGAAAAAGTGATGCCTTTGTGACAGACAAAGTGTGGCTCTAGCTTGATGACAGAAAAAGCTCTGCAGTAATGACACTAGAGCTGTTTCAACAATGACTTAAAAGGTGCTACAATAATGATATAGAAAGTGCTACAATAATGAATTAGAAGGTGCTACAATAATGATATAGAAAGTGCTACAATAATTAATTAGAAGGTGCTACAATAATGATATAGAAAGTGCTACAATAATGAATTAGAATGTGCTACAATAATGATATAGAAAGTGCTACAATAATGAATTAGAATGTGCTACAAAAATGATATAGAAGGTGCTACAATAATGACATTAAATGTGCTACAATAATGAATTAGAAGGTGCTACAATAATGATATAGAAAGTGCTACAATAATGAATTAGAAGGTGCTACAATAATGAATTAGAATGTGCTACAATAATGATATAGAAAGTGCTACAATAATGAATTAGAAGGTGCTACAATAATGAATTAGAATGTGCTACAATAATGGCATAGAAGGTGCTACAATAGTGATATAGAAAGTGCTACAATAATGAATTAGAATGTGCTACAATAATGGCATAGAAGGTGCTACAATTACAGAGAAAAACTGTTGCGTTAGCCTGGTGACAGAAAAAGTGGAACACTACTGATTGAAAAAATGGTGTCCAAATGACATAAAAGTGATGCACTAATGACAGAAAAACAAATATACATGTTTGAACATTGACTATACATATCTCTATTGTGGCAAGGGTTTATTTGCGAGAATTGAACCTCGCAGTCTGAGAATGGAAACAGTCAAAGAACAATCTCTTCACAGTCAAAGAACAACTCTTCACAGTCAAAGAACTATCAATCTCTTCACAGGAAAAGAACTCTCAATCTCTTCACAGTCAAAGAACTCTCAATCTCTTCACAGTCAAAGAACTATCAATCTCTTCACAGTCAAAGAACTCAGTCTGCAGTCAAAGATTTCTTAAAGTCTTCGAAGTCTAGGAATATATTCACAGTTAAAAAAACTCTCAATCTGGCTCAGTCATAGAACTATAAATCTCTTCACAGTCAGAGAACTTTGAATTTCTTCACAGTCAGTCATAGAACTATAAGTCTCTTCACAGTCAGAGAACTTTGAATTTCTTCACAGTCAGTCACAGAACTATAAATCTCTTCACAGTCAGAGAACTTTGAATTTCTTCACAGTCAGTCATAGAACTATAAATCTCTTCACAGTCAGAGAACTTTGAATTTCTTCACAGTCAGTCATAGAACTATAAATCTCTTCACAGTCAGAGAACTTTGAATTTCTTCACAGTCAGTCATAGAACTATAAATCTCTTCACAGTCAGAGAACTTTGAATTTCTTCACAGTCAGTCATAGAACTATAAATCTCTTCACAGTCAGAGAACTTTGAATTTCTTCACAGTCAGTCATAGAACTATAAATCTCTTCACAGTCAGAGAACTTTGAATTTCTTCACAGTCAGTCATAGAACTATAAATCTCTTCACAGTCAGAGAACTTTGAATTTCTTCACAGTCAGTCATAGAACTATAAATCTCTTCACAGTCAGAGAACTTTGAATTTCTTCACAGTCAGTCACACACCAGAGACGTGCATCAATACAACTCCGAAACTGTTGCCACAATCGCCTTCTAGTGAAACGAGCATTTTCTGTTCTCAACTATAGAAACAAATCACACATTCAATCTTCGTACCAACATTATGTTATCAATGTCAGACATGGACACTAACAAAATAACACAGCTTACTAAGTGTGAAATGAGATGTCTACGAACAGCAGCACAGAGAACAAGAAAATATTATGTGAGGAATGAAGAGATTACATGAATTGTTGCAACAACGTCTGTGGTCATACATATTGAAAAATAGAAACTGAAATAGTTCGGCCACCTAATGAGAATGAACCCTTATTGGCCAGCAGCAAGAACATACAACATAAGAATGCAAACAACAATAGACATAGGAAGACCAAGAAGGTGGGTTGAAAAAGTTACAAACGTTATGAGATTTTACAATATTACTGTACATCAAGTCGTGACATCGTCAAACATATCATCATTCATCCCCGTGACACCGACAGCACAAACAGAGAAAAGACAACATTATAATCACATATGAAAGCTAATTATATTAGATATTATCATCTACACTTACGTTATTACTTATTTCGTCACGATGCTTATATAAGGTCCAACTTTACGAATGAAAGACAACACACTATGTCGAATTCTGTTGATGCAATATTTATTTATTTATGCACGTTTTCTTTGTGTTTATATTGCGTCCCTTTTCCTAACTTTTGGCATTATTTAAGCCAAGCTGGCATGTTTACATTGTTCTGATTTCATAAAAAATAGTGTTCAAATGTGGCGTTTTATTGTTTAAAATGTAAATAAATCGAACCGATTTTGGATAATTCTCATTTCAGTAACATCACGTATTGTCTTGAGTGCAGACACGATCTTTGTAGAAATGTTTGAATATGATACACCTATCATAAAATACTTTTGACACCGATAAAACACTATTGACACCGATAAAACACTATTGGCACTTTTCCATCGATGATTAATCTTTCTAAACAACATTATTATTTCAATGTCCACAATATGTAAGCTTGCACTTTTTAATAGTTTTTAGGAGTCAGTCTTCATCTAAGTTCAGTTGTTTGCGGACATCTGCGTTAGTTCCGTCATCGCTGTGTACATTATGTTCTTGAGACATTTCTTTTGTATTTGATTTTATTTGCTATTTTCTCTCACATTTCTGATGTCATTGTATATGTCTTACCATAATATGTTGTCAGTTCTAATTTACTTCTTATGTTAATGTCTAATTCTACTGCTGAAAGTTTCAATACTGCGAGGAACATTGGTAGCTACTGCTGAAGGTTTACCCAATGCGAGAAACATTGGTAGCTATTACTGAAGGTTTACCCAATGCGAGAAACATTGGTAGCTATTACTGAAGGTTTACCCAATGCGAGAAACATTGGTAGCTATTACTGAAGGTTTACCCAATGCGAGAAACATTGGTAGCTATTACTGAAGGTTTCTCCAATGCGAGAAACATTGGGCTATTACTGACGGTTTACCCAATGCGAGAAACATTGGTTGCATATCCTTCTCAGAATTATTTTCTTGGCAATATAACTACGTTTAGTAGTTATTAATTGCTTTCTAAACAGGCCGAATACACAATTACCTGCGACGATTTTTGAACATGGTATCTTGGCCGTCACAGACATGCACTGTACCACCTCGCCACACGTGCGCACTGTTCCACGCTGCCACAGAACCGGGCTATTGCTAAGATATCGCCAGAAATTTGGGAAGGCATGTCAGAATGGGTGATGAAATGTTAAATCAAAGAGTGAAAACAAAGAGAAAATCAAGCTGATCATTAAAGGCAACGGAGATGAGTTCGTTTGTATTACATAATAGATGAACGAGAGACTGATAAATCAACATGGAACTGGGACTGTCGGCCGCTACAATCTGATGGAGTTACTGAGACAGGGATCGTAGCACCTTTGCACTTGTTCGATGTCTGCTGATAATAATTTGCAGTCATTACTCATAACCGCTCGAAACTTGAATTTTTGAACATTCACTAGAATTCATCTTCCGAATAATCACAATTGACCCATGTCCAATTCGACTTATTACAGTATTCCTCCTCAAAATTGACACTCGGAGAAAATTTAGTACAGTATGGAAAGGGCATAGTGGGTGAGAAATCTCTGGTACAGACTGACACAAAAGTAAAACACCAAATTGGTTTCGTAAGATAAATCTGTTTTGAGTATGAGGTACCTTGTTTAAACTGTTTAGGCTTTACAAAGTACAAATAGCCGATGTCATCTGCGTAGGAAAGGAAAGCCTCATTGCACAATAATGGAAAAATAACTTGATCTCTCGTAATATTTACTGATTGAAATCAACAAGCAAACAAATGAACAAAAAGCAAACAGACGATAGCTTAGATCAGCGGTTCTTAAATTGTGGTCCTTGATATTTGCGGTCTGCTAGGTCATCTTGGGTGGCAGACTACGACTTAAAAAGATAAATGTAAGGATAAAAAATTAAAATATAGAATAGATTATAAATACTGCAGAAAATATTTATTTCGGACAATATTTACAGAATTATATAATTGTCGTTTACACAGATTGAACATTTCAACGGAAAACATTGGTATGGGAAATCAAACAAGACCGTTCTCTGAATATAAACGTGCAAGACGATTGTCATATCACAGGGCGCCGATCACACGAAGCATAAATTACCTGCGACACATAATTTATTGTTAATTGTATACTATCAATACATTACTATTACATTTTCAATTGTAGCAATTGTCAGGAATCGTTAGCAGAGAAATATCGCTTTATTTAATGGGGTTTTTTTTCAAAATGGAAAATTTTGGTGGTCGGAGAAAGAAAGATATTTGAATGAGATCCTTGACAACAACATGTTTTAGAACCGTTGTCTTAGATGACGTAACACAAGACTAACACCCGTTGATGAATAAAATAATAAGTGATTTTATGAAAACGTGTTAAGAAAATATTTCGATTTGTTTGACTTTCATTGACTTTCATTAGTGCATTTCTTGTGTCATTCGTCGTTTCGTCTTTCATTTTAATTTTAGTTACAACAGATTAAAAGCACGGAATGGATGAGGGATGCGTCACCTCTCTTGGTGGTGAAGCGTGACCACTGGCAATGAAAGATTTATTTGCAATGAAAGATCTATTTGCAATAAAGAATCGATTTGCTGTAGTTAATTTTGCAAGATGTAGTAAGGCATACAACGCCCTAGGACAAATGACACCAATATTCAGAAACAAAAATGTAGATTTAAACACAAAAATAACACTATTCAAAACAATTACTATACCAACGCTCGGTTACCAATGACAAACATGGACAACGACAACACAAGATAAACGTAAACTTGTGACAGCTGAAATGGCATGCTTGCACATAATCATAGGAATATCGCTAAGAGACAGGGTGAGGAATGAGGACATTAGACAAAGAACCTGCACCACTCCAATCTTGGAATATATTAAGAGACAACAGATTAAATGGTTTGCACACATCAGCAGACTACCACCAGACAGCATACCACAGCAAGCTATGCTACACAGTGAAGGCAGACCTAGAGGTCGACCAAGAAAACGATGGACCACAGAAATAAAAGAGGCGACGAACTCCACAATATACTCAGCACACACGAGGGCCATCTCCAGAAAATTCTTCTACCCCTGACGCTAAAAGGTAACAAATTGTTTAGCGAATAGATAAATAGATATATCAGTTTGCAATGAAACATCTATTTAACTGACATATTTATTTGCAATGAAAGATCTATTTACAATGAAAGATCTATTTGTTAATGGGAAAACCAGCCTTATAGAATGACTATTTAGACTATTTCCTTCAGTTTCATTGGCTGTCACACAAAGTATAATCTTAGTGTCCAATTAAAATCTAGAAAATAGTCTAATGAGTAATTAAGAAGCTTTAGTTTCCCATCAGCTATTATGTCTTTTATCGTCAACAGTTTAACTCTATCAAATGCTTTTTCCTGGTCTATGAATATTGTGTTTAGCTCATGATAGTATTCTAGTGCTTTTTCACTTAATTGTCTTACGGAAAAACAACTGTACAACATACTCCTCTACTGAATACGTATGTACTATTGTTATTTCGAAACATGTGTTCTACGTATGTACTATTGTTATTTGAAACATGTGTTCTACGTATGTACTATTGTTATTTCGAAACATGTGTTATACGTATGTACTATTGTTATTTCGAAACATGTGTTCTACGTATGTACTATTGTTATTTCGAAACATGTGCTCTACGTGTGTACAATTTTGATATAGTTGTAACGCATTCTCACTGATAAAAAGTATCCGTTACTCCGACTATATGCTATAACTATCAGCAGTTTGTCCGACTATATGCTATAACTATCAGCAGTTTGTCCGACTATATGCTATAACTATCAGCAGTTTGTTCGACTATATGCTATAACTATCAGCAGTTTGTCCGACTATATGCTATAACTATCAGCAGTTTGTCCGACTATATGCTATAACCATCAGCAGTTTGTCCGACTATATGCTATAACTATCAGCAGTTTGTCCGACTATATGCTATAACTATCAGCAGTTTGTCCGACTATATGCTATAACTATCAGCAGTTTGTCCGACTATATGCTATAACTATCAGCAGTTTGTTCGACTATATGCTATAACTATCAGCAGTTTGTCCGACTATATGCTATAACTATCAGCAGTTTGTCCGACTATATGCTATAACTATCAGCAGTTTGTCCGACTATATGCTATAACTATCAGCAGTTTGTCCGACTATATGCTATAACTATCAGCAGTTTGTCCGACTATATGCTATAACTATCAGCAGTTTGTCCGACTATATGCTATAACTATCAGCAGTTTGTCCGACTATATGCTATAACTATCAGCAGTTTGTCCGACTATATGCTATAACTATCAGCAGTTTGTCCGACTATATGCTATAACTATCAGCAGTTTGTCCGACTATATGCTATAACTATCAGCAGTTTGTCCGACTATATGCTATAACTATCAGCAGTTTGTCCGACTATATGCTATAACTATCAGCAGTTTGTCCGACTATATGCTATAACTATCATCAGTTTGGCAGCGCAGCAGAAGCAAACAAAGAAGGAAACACAATTGCTAAATGAAGAAAAAGATAAATCAGTCTAGACTTTTATCGGAAACATGATTCATTCATTTATACAGAGACTAAAATGCATTAAAACTACAATGTCCAGAGTCCATTTATCGCATTTGTTGTCGGCCACAAGCAGTTCATGATATTTGATTTGAAATTTATTTATTTAGTTGTGGACACGTGACAGACCAAGCGAGGCCACTTCGCTTCAGTGGTTGCAAATATTCACTGACACTTGCTATTGTTAGACGCTGCGTGTATGTTAATGTGCGTTAATCGCACGTTGCTGGGGATATTCATACATTTTAAAGTGACCTCATCCACGGATCTCTAAATGCAAGAATTTGCAACTAGTTTTGTCCCGATAATGTATTAGTTTCTTGTTAGTAAATGGTGCTAAGCGTTCCTTTGTAATTCTATGCGTTAATCGGTGCCATTTGCGTAGACACCCGTAAGGCATGGGTGTGATCAGTTAGAGGAGTGTTACGTGTCGATACTAAACACTTCCTAATTATAAACTAATGGTGGTGATTTGACATATCAACGCTAAATTCGACACATGCATTAGTTAATAATGTGCCGATTAATGTGACGACAGTTTAACATATACTCACCTACATGTAACATCCATCTAAAAGGTAACATCCATATAGTAAGTCGACTGTTAACGGGGAAATCACCAAGTTACCCCCGCATAAATTTAGCAGGACTGTTCTTCTATAAGGAAGATTTACTGTGAGTTTGAGACTAAACGCAGAAAAAAACGCTATAAAAATATCAGCACTGCTGGGACCATGCTGGACAATGTGGATCATGAGCTTGGGTTTTCCGAAAACGATTGTTTGTCCGGTTGCTTAATTGGGTGAATTACAACCTCTGACCGAGCACAACTCTTTCAACCTAAAACAGGAGTCTATAGTAGTTATATCAGGCCGTAACCCCCAAAACGTGGATCAATGCTGCAGTGCGAGAGAGATATATATCTTTGTGTACTCACCGAAAAGTTTTGTCGAGTCCACACGTGAACATAAATCTACACATAACCCACAAGTTGAACCGACTCTATGGAAGACACTCTCATGAAATGCGGGTGACGTGATCGGTCCAGCGAAGTTGAGATCTGATAAATTTTGCAAGTAGTACACCAATATTTTTTCATCCCTTTTGTCAACTTCTCCATTTCTGTTGCTTCTCGTTTTAACTCCTTCATACCACAGGTCCATCTCCCTGTTAGGAAAATATATAAGAAAGTTGCCATATACCGCATATTACGTCACATTTTTGTTCACTGTAAATGGGAGATAATATTAAGTCTACAACATTGTTATGCACAATTTGGTATTTACTGAACATTTATTTAACATTCTTGATTTAACCACTCATCCTGGCAATTTTATAATTTGTTTTACTGTTGTCATATGTACTTATTGTTTGATTTATGTCATCCTGGTCTCTAGTTTTACTGTTGTGGAATGTACTGGTTGTTCGACTTGTGGAATCCTGGTCTCAAGTTTTCTAACATGTCTAATACTTCATTATTAAGCCATACCATTTATTAACGTTGTATGGGTGTTAGAAATTAGCGATCTCACATTTCAGTGGCTGAGCTATATGAGGGCGGTAGCCAAATCTCCTTTTTTATTGCAGGGTATATCAACATAGAAGGGTTTTCATTGAATATTAATGTTGTTCCCATATAGTTCTGGAAATCTTTAACATATTTCTATAATGCTTTGCTTGTTATCTACTGAACATATTCTCCTGTTTCTAACTTTTATCAGTGGCAACCTTGGAGTCAGAAAACACGACAGCTACATTTGATTTTATTTCACTCTTTTCTAACAATGAATGTTTATTTTTTTTTGCGTATTGTTCTCTCAATAAGAAATATTTCAGCTTCATAATTTGAGCAATAATCTCCCGAGAACTTGCAAATATGATTTGGTGGATTACAACAAGCTAAACGACTCCGCAGACAACTTACAGACCTACCTGAAGTTGACAGCCCCTTAAGGCCTGTACCAGAACAAACCCCGTGGAGTGAAAGGCATGGAATGCCAATATATATTCATACCCATGTGAAAGGAATACTAAGCGAGGACGAACAGAACAGTATGCAGTGAAGGACAGTCACCCTCAGTTTCCTGGATGAGGAATATCCACAAGATATATGGGTCAGAGTATACACAGATGGGTCAGCACAGAATGCCGTAAGGAATGGAGGTGCAGGTGTATATATAGAATATCCACACAAGCCTAGAGATACCATCAGAACACCAACAGGAAAATTCTGCAATAATTATGATGCTGAAATCCAGACAATTAGTGTGGCAGCTAAAAAAACTGCTGAACTCCAACTCTGACCTACAGCCTGTGGTATTCCTGACAGATGCAAGGTCAGTGCTTCAAGCTCTCCAGTCTGAAAAACTAACAGACATGAAAAAACTACTTAGCGAATTGTCTTACCAGTATAAGGTAACCATGCAGTGGATACCCTCTCACTGTGGAATACCAGGAAATGAAAAAGCAGACCAACTGGCTAAGGAAGGTACTGCCGAAGACCAACCAGATATACCAATCACCTACCATCAGAAAAAATAGATGATCAAGTCAATAAGAAAGCCACAAATACCAACACTAGATGACTATCATATTATGAACAGACCAGAACAAGTTATAATTCTACGTCTCAGAACAGGACACAACCGACTCCGCAGTCACATGTATACAAGGTTCAAGATTGGCAACACGGCCATGTGTACATGTGGCCAGGCAGCACAGAGTGCCAAACATATACTTCAAGAGTGTTCTGAGCATGAAACGCTGAGACAGACATATTGGCCAGAGGAAACAACACTAGAATCAAAGCTCTATGGGCCACTGTATGAACTACAAAAGACAGTGAGTTTTATTAAGGAGACAGAATTACAGATATAGACATGTTTCAAGTGAACGAAAGAGGAAGAAGAAGAACAACATGGGAGATGATGGGAGATTATAAATACTGACTCATGAATATAGACATGATTGATGTCTTGTCTATAAGAATATAGTCATCATAGCAAGTATTTTTAGTTGTAGGGAAGGACAGTATTTCATTTCACCATAACAGATTAAAAAGCTTTTGTTACAAACAGCTTTGCAGATCTCCAGACTTATCAATTTTCCCTAGCTGTGAATGATATATGAGAGCACAGATCTATAACAATATTAAAATAAAACTTCCATTGTCACGAAAGCCGTAGCACACGATCAAAGATGGATCCTGCGAATATTAAAAATATAAATTTGTTGAACGAAACAAACATGAGATCATAACTTGCGCGCGGTTTCCTTGCAATTTTATGAAATGTCAAATAAACTGGTTTTTGTGCAGAAATAGTTAGTGATCGATTTATGTCTGATTGTTTTCAACAATAGATGCGCATTATTATCGGGTCTGTTGTGTTAGTAATGAGTTGTATGTAGGTAAAACTGGTCAAATAATCGTCTTGCAAAAATAGATTGTCATGAACATCGAGAAATGTACTTTGACTATAATCTAGCAATGCACTTTGACTATTTTCTAGCGATTTACTTTTGCTATACTCTAGTCATGCACTTTGACAATATTCTAGTGATGTACTTTGACTATACTCTATTGATGCACTTCGATTACTCTAGCTATGCACTTTGACTATACTCAAGAAATGTACCTTGGCAATACCATAGCCATGTACTCTTATTCTACCCGTCATATACTGTGGCTATACTCTAGTCATGAATTTTGGCTACACTCCAGTAATGTACTTTGACTACACTCCAGTAATGTACTTTGACTACACTCCAGTAATGTACTTTGACTACACTCCAGTAATGTACTGTGACTACACTCCAGTAATGTACTGTGACTACACTCCAGTAATGTACTGTGACTACACTCCAGTAATGTACTTTGACTACACTCCAGTAATGTACTGTGACTACACTCCAGTAATGTACTGTGACTACACTCCAGTAATGTACTGTGAGATATGTCTATACTCCACCAGTGACATCTACCAGTGAGATGCGGAGAAATATAGACTTTTATATTATTGAATTTCGTCTCACCATTACAGAAAAATATCTCAGTATGTATATTGTGTGACACCAGCAGGAGCATGCGGCCTTGATCATACACAACACACACAGCCTCATGCACAACACACACAGCCTCATACACAACACACATAGCCCCATACACAACACACACAGTCTCATACACAACACACACAGCCTCATACACAACACACAGCCTCATACACAACACACACAGCCTCATTCACAACACACACACAGCCTCATACACAACACACACAGCCTCATGCACAACACACACAGCCTCATACACAACACATACAGCCTCATACACAACACACACAGCCTCATACACAACACACACAGCCTCATACACAACACACACACACAGCCTCATACACAACACACACAGCCTCATACACAACATACACAGCCTCATACACAACACACACAGCCTCATACACAACACACACAGCCTCATACACAACACACACAGCCTCATGCACAACACACACACAGCCTCTATGCAACACTCTGACGAAAAAAATGAGCATTAACAGCATGTCCATTGTTTTATTACTTCCACTATTACTTCCACTATTACTTCCACTATTACTTCCACTATTACTTCCACTATTACTTCCACTATTACTTCCACTATTACTTCCACTATTACTTCCACTATTACTTCCACTATTACTTCCACTATTACTTCCACTATTACTTCCACTATTACTTCCACTATTACTTCCACTATTACTTCCACTATTACTTCCACTATTACTTCCACTATTACTTCCACTATTACTTCCACTATTACTTCCACTATTACTTCCACTATTACTTCCACTATTACTTCCACTATTACTTCCACTATTACTTCCACTATTACTTCCACTATTACTTCCACTATTACTTCCACTATTACTTCCACTATTACTTCCACTATTACTTCCACTATTACTTCCACTATTACTTCCACTATTACTTCCACTATTACTTCCACTATTACTTACACTATTACTTCCTCGCCTTGTGAAAGGTCTGCTGTCCTTACCCTGTGTCCGCTAGACAACCATCATGCTATATTATACTTCCTGTGCAGGAGCCTGGTTCTCTAGGAGATAGTGAGGTAGCTTGCTTCACCGGCTACGCAGCGTGCCAGGTTCGAAATCACATCCGGAGAAAAAAGTACGGGTTGTGATTTCTCGCTTGACACCTCCCCTTCGCCAGTCGACTCAGTTGTAAATGTGTACCTGACGCATGAGTTAGGGGAGGTAAAGACAATAAGGAAGGGAACTGGCCACCCACCTAATTGTTTCTGCGGCTTAGTACATGAAGAGTTATCTTCACCCGATGGTAGGTTGCTGCCATGTGACTTACCTTTACCTTTGCCTGCAGTGTGACATCTCATATACCCTGATAGGTTATTGATCTTATGTGAACTGAAGTCTCCAGTGTGATACCTCATATACATTAATAGGTTATTGATCTTATGTGAACTGAAGTCTCCAGTGTGACATCTCATATACCCTGATAGGTTATTGATCTTATGTGAACTGAAGTCTCCAGTGTGATACCTCATATACATTGATAGGTTATTGATCTTATGTGAACTGAAGTCTCCAGTGTGACATCTCATATACCCTGATAGGTTATTGATCTTATGTGAACTGAAGTCTCCAGTGTGATACCTCATATACATTGATAGGTTATTGATCTTATGTGAACTGAAGTCTCCAGTGTGACATCTCATATACCCTGATAGGTTATTGATCTTAATTTTATTTTCCTTTTTCTTCTATTTTCGCGAAATTAAAACTATTTCCTTGTTTAAAAATGTGTTGCACTTGTATTGTAAACCTGAACATTGTCATTGTCATTACAAATTAATGCAACTGTCATGTTATGAATAACTGTTTATATAGTTAGTATACTGCTTTGCATGATGTATGCGACACACGCTGCAGACAGTTTACAGCTCTGCTGAGAAGGAAAGAGAACATATTGAAATACTATAGTAGAATTAATTCAACCATATGAACGCTATCTGATACTCCAAATTCTGTTTTCTTTCACAGTAATTCTGGCCGTTAATTGTTATTTATAACCAAACAAGCGTATTATAGACGAAACAAAAGATGTATTCTTGCATTAATATTTGCCATATTTCAGTTGTTTGTTTGTTTTAATATTTCTCGTGCAGATTCTTTATTATTAATATCGCAGTTTTTGCTGTGTTCAGCTTGTGTGTCTATATCTCTTTCCTTTGTCGGAAAGTTTATTTACTCTGAAAACAGTGATTCCAAACTGTTGGAGTGTTCGCATTTGCTAGATTTGTATTTGGATTAGCTTGTCGTCTAAATTCCAATTCTCTGAAGCTAGTTTCTCAGTCGACAACTCCATCATCACTGTCCATGGAATGTGCCGCAGCTAGAATGTGCCGCAACAAGAATGCACCGCAGCTAGAATGTACCGCAGCTAGAATGTGTCGCAGCTAGAGTGTGCCACATCTAAAATGTGCCAATATATGTGCTTTAATTTATAATGTAGGTGAACAAATATAGGCCTGGAACCAAGTCCGACCGGACAAGAAGTTGTTTTATGGACGACCAAGGTGATTTGAAATTATTATATGCAAGGGTTCCTGAGATCAGAAAAAGTCAGATCACAAACTATCTGAGCCAAACTGTAAATCGAGAAGCCGACAGTCGTACAGAGGACATTTGTAAAGTTTTAGTTCTCGGGGTATGGCGACGACTACGTAAACGTCTGTTGGCAATTTACATTGCTAAGACAAACTTCACAGGAATAAAATGAGACATGTTATTCACACAATTGTTTTTCACACAAAAACTGAAAGATCTCCCTCCCTTCTTAGAATTTACAAGAACATTAATAACTTACAACTGTTTGTAGCAGAATTTCTCAAACTTGGCAGAACCGCCCCATACGGGGGAGGAGAGAAAGCTAATTTGAGCGATGTAAGTTCAGAGAGGAATGGGCAAAGCAGGAGCTATATAAGTAATGGGGCGCAGGCTGGCAATTTAGAGTCGGGGTGGAGCGTGAAAGAGTTTTTACTAATAAGACTCAAAACTCGTCTGTGCCATAGGGGTGTCACTGGTGACATCAGCACAAAACGTCATGGGAGCATCTCTTTCCTTGGCCATTCAGACGAGTGTACAATAAATATGCTAAGATCAATCCTTGATGTTATCAATACAGATTTCCTTTGTTCGCCTCTTCTTCCGTAGGGAATAGGTTTTAGAGAAAACTGAATATATCACATGTCTCAAGAATATTGAAAGTATTTTTTACTTTATCTTCAGCTTTAAATGCGAATGTGAGCTCTATTTTGTGCAAGTTGTTCCCACGTATTTTCCTCTAATGAACCAAAACATTAAATAAAACAGTAATATAAAGAATGGTAATATAAAATTAAATATACATTTAAAAAAAGAAGCAAAGAGAATTGCTGCTTTCGAAATGAGATGCGCAAGAAGAATGTGTGGAACACTGAAAAAACAAATCAAGAAGTAAGATCATAAACGTCGAAGAGGACTGGCTGCATAACAAGAAAGCTGGTTTCTTGTGTGGTCATATAGAGAGGCATAACAGCATGGAAAGATTAATAGCTGAAAGCAGAGTTAACGGCAACAGGGTAAAAGGGCGGCCAAGACAACGATGGTGCAGTGATGTATCAGTTTGCTCAAGCATATTTGTAGCTGCGACAGGTCAACCCACCCATAATCGCGGAGTGTTCAGAGAATCCATAAGGAAGACCACGTTCTGGAAAAAAAAATGCCACATGATGATCAAAATTGCATGTAGTTTGGTTAAATCTTTACCAAGTTAAATCTTTACCAAGTTAAATCTTTACCAAGTTACAGATTTGTTCATTGTGAATGATTGTGAAATTTGAACAAATGGGGCACACATTGTGAAACGCATTATGATACCTGTTTCTTTCACTCCAATGCGCCGTCTCGTTAGCAATGTATACGTCCACACATTTTGTAAACATACAAAGTGATAATCTCCCTTTGAAGCTAATGGCGACAAGTAAACACAAACATTCTGTCATCGGATTCTTCCGTTTATATGCAGGTTGGGCTCTGAATATTAATCCCTACACCGTTATGCCCTCATAAAAAAACTGATTGTGTTTTGTTTGTATACTCCTGACGTGAATATTAATAACGCTATGACTATTGGTTGATTTCTGGGTGTTCAAGTAACATGTATTATACTCCATGTCTCATGTTTGAACTGTATGTCTATATCAGTGTTACCACTCATGTTTTAAAATAAAGCCTGATCGTTCTATACAAACCTCCAGATAACCTCATACTATATAATTCAATGTAAATATGGTGAAAACAGTAGATAAAAACATATTTAATGAAAATTCATTTGACCATTTATTACACACTTCTATCGTCTTCATGAGAGGTGTGGTCACTTCAAAATTGAACTTCATAACAAGAAAAAATAACGTGAGACAAGAAAAATTATTTACAAGAAACTTTATTGCACAATTGTGAACATTCTTAGCATGTCCATTTTCCTCACATTTAGTCAAATCTATAAGTACTTAGAGAACCATCTGGCAAGGTAAAGGTTTCATTGTTGAACTTTTACCCCTTCAGTGCGTTGTTTGGTTGATCGTTGACCTGCATGACGTCAAAGCTTGCGTCAGAGTAACCTGGGAAATAAAACAAATTATCCAAATTAGATTTATTTAATAGTGAGAATTTAATTCCTCTGAGTGGTGGCTTGTACTCAGAGAAACATTGTACACTGATACAAGTTCGAGTCTTCTGGGTAGGAGATAAGGCTCTGAAAAAACAATACCATTGCCAACTGTATTATGTTGTTCGTCCATCACATAGTCATGATGACCATTTGTTACATTCCCTTCTGAAAATTCAAATAAAATTATGTCTTTTGTTATGAGTTCGTAAATGGCGAATAAGTTCAATTCGCACCGCTGATCTCATTCGACAGTTCGAGCATGAAATTACCACAGTAGACGTTCTTTTTTGTCTACCCGTGACTTTTTAGTTACTCCACTGTTGAGCTTCTGAACGCGTCGTCTTTACACACGATTTTGTGCCTTTCTTGATTGTAGATGGACATGTAGATCTATTCCATGCAAGTTATTCCCAGGTGTGATGGTTTATTTCAAATGTTTTCAGTGAGTGAATTATTTAGTCGTTAGATTATCGTCACTGCACTCCGGACAAGTTTATAGTTCTCAGATCTCTCATTGAGTGTATCCGCCATTACACGTTGGCTAACGGTCCCAGTACGTCTTTGATTGACCATCATGCTTTCTCGATCACGACACAGCTCCGTTGTAGCGACACCACATTTCACACCAAGCTCTCTTATCTCGACACCACTTCGCCACAGAGCCACACACAAAGGGAGTGGCAGAAAAGATGAGGAAAAAAAATTGTGTCCTCTTTAGAAATATCCGATTTCACATAATAAACATTTGACTAAGTCATGAACATCTGACTAAACCATGAACATTTGACTAAAACATGAACATCTGACTAAACCATGAACATTTGACTAAACATGAACAATCTGATAAAAACATTAACATTTGACTAAAACATGAATATCTGACTAAAATATGAATATCTGACTAAAACATGAATATCTGACTAAAACATGAAAATCTGACAAAAACATGAATATCTGACTAAAACATGAACAATCTTACTAAAACATGAACATCTGAATAAAACATGAACATCTGACTAAAACATGAACATTTGACTAGAATATGAACATCTGACTAAAACATGTACATCTCACTAAAACATGAACATCTCACTAAAACATGAACATTTGACTAAAACATGTGCATCTGACTAAAACATGTGCATCTAACTAAAACATGAACATCTGACTAAATCATGAACATTTGACTAAAAGACAATCAGACATTTTTTTCGTTTCAGGAAAATCAAGAAAGAAAGTGTCTCACAATGGCGACCGCGGTCTACAAACATTTAAGAAAGAAAGGGTCTCACAATGGCGACCACGGTCTACAAACATTTAAGAAAGAAAGGGTCTCACAATGGCGACCACGGTCTACAAACATTTAAGAAAGAAAGGGTCTCACAATGGCGACCGCGGTCTACAAACATTTAAGAGCAAATACCTTAAAAAAAAAAGATAAATAGATTACATCTAACTTTTATCGTGACGTACAATTTTCGGTACAATATCCCTACCTCAAAGATATCTGTGTAGACAGACCCAGTAAAAAACCGGCAGAATTTACACATTTAAAATCCGCTCAATTCACATCAATAAAACTTTGCAAAGTTCATAAAATTCAAGAGCACAGTATCCGCATGACAATGATACAGTACTCTCAAGATACTCCTGACACACTCATCTCTTGTCTAGGTCTCAATTAATTTCTAGTTCATGAGAACTACGCCGCAGTGTACTCAGGACAAGGGCGATCGGAAACCAATAACCTCTGATGTACGAGGTACATTTCGTTTAATCAAATCGAACACTCAATGAGAGACACGAGAAAGATTGAATCATCCAAGATAAATGACGTCGTTTGGGATCTGTACACAGGGCCATTTTGGAGAAGAACGAACTAACCGATCACCTCTAGTATAAATATAAACTATCCCGGGGCCACCGCCGATATAATACACGGGGGCTATACTGGCAACCATCCTTTTAATGTAACATATTTGACATTTTCTGTTGATACAAATTTGAAAAAAAAAAAATGAACAATTAAAATCACCGGTAAAGTCCCATACGTCACTTTAGGTAGATGATACCCAATCATCAAGCAGGACTAGTGTACCTTTTTCAATTTTGCACATTAAAATTATGTTTATATACGAGGGTGTTTATAATTAGAGTCAATAATTTCTTGTTTATTTTCTAACCCACTGCCAACCTTGTCAACAACGTCAAGAATTCAGGGATCTCCCCTGATTAATTAGGGCAACAAATGTTAACCCCAAACATTTTTAGCTGAAAAAATAGGACAAAAGTTGAAGTTTTTTTTTCACTTTTGTTGCTGAATGTTTCAAATTAAAATAATGAAATTGATGTCTAAAAATGAAGACTGTTGAGGCTAGCTTTTGTCAAATACTCACACCTCCTCCTTATCAAATCAACAAATGTCACACATTTTCAGACCCCTGTCACACATTTTTAGACCCCCTGTCACACATGTGACCACAAGTCACACATTTTTAGACCCCCTGTCACATATTTTCAGACCACCGGTCACACAATTTAAACCCGCTGTCACACATTTCAGACCCCAGGTCACACATTTTTAGACCTACTGTCACACATTTTCACATCCCTTCTAATTTATGTTTTAACGTAAGCTATGGACATCTCCCCAGCCCCACCCATAACCATCCGTACCTATCTATGTGGTGTCTTTTCTAGAAAAGTGTCCACATTGCCACTCTGTAAGTCTCTAGTTTCTGTACAAGCTGCCCAACCTCTTTCAATGTCATGTTCCGAAGGTTTATGGTATCCTGTGTTCATGGCAGTCTTGGTCTGCCCCTTGTTTTCTTTCCTGAAAGTTTTCCCTCCATGATTAATCTTTCTACACTATTGTGTCTGTGTATATGTCTGAAACACCTTAGCTTGTTTTTTTTGTTGATAGTTTAGAGGATCCAGTATTCTTCTATGTTCATGTCCTGGCGGACGTCTGCTTTGTTTCGTCTTTCTGTCCATGGTATTCTTAGAACCTTACTATAACACTTCATTTCGAATACCGATATTTTCTTTTGCGGATATCATTGTCCACGACTCACATCCACATGTTGCTTCTGGGAAAATATAGCTTCTTAATAGTTTTAACTTTGTTGTGCAATTTCCAAAACCACAAGATATCTGTCCCTTGCCATAGATTTCTTATCTCTATCCGGTATACTCACATATGATTTATTATACTGAAACGAACGGATACGATACGCATATTTCTAAACTCCAAAGATGTGTATAATCGATACTTTAATCTTACGAATACAAATATGAGTTTATCTATTTACATATTCGAATACAAAATTATAAAGAATCACAACTATGATATATATTTCTTCGATTCCTTTGATGGAGTTTCCAAAGACTCTCATATTTAACTAACCTCCTTGCCTCCAGTTATAATCGGACATCCAGATTATTGATTGAGATAATTGATTGAGGGTGATCAAAGTAATTAATGCTTGTTGATATTAGGTCCTAGGTAAATTATTAGTGTATAGAAGAGGTTAATAAATAGCCCTATTTTGTAGCTATGGAGTGGTTGAACAAAGACATTCGTGGACAACAGTAGGTGTGCAGCGTCTTTCAGCAGTTCTTGAACAAACTGAAATGTGAATAGAAGGTGGGTTTATACAATCAATGTGTCCATGTGACCAAACACTTTTTCTTCTTCTGTCCAGAATTGCGAGTTTTACTCTTGAGTAAAAAAGTGCACTTTCTTAATTCTCGCCTGGTGCGTATCCTGGAACATGTTGTTAGGTCAGTGTTTTTCCTTGAACAACGGCGTATAACCGATTCTGTGATAAGCATCACACATTCCGCTTTTACTTTCCCAGACGATCTGGTACCTATTTCATTAGTAAATTCAAGTAGGAAGCATGAGGATAAATGAAAATAATTCTTACAGCTGACGGGAATTGAACCAGGTCTGTTCTAGCAGCACCGAATCGCTTTGCAACACAAGTAAACATGTTTTCCGTACTTTACCAACCACATCCCCAATTTCAATAGGATGGGTTTGAAATTAGGGTAGTTGGTGATTTAATAATATTTCCATTTGAACTGAGTGTTTAAACTTAGATTCATCATCATCATCATGGACAAGCAAACAAACAAACAAACAAACAAACAAACAAACAAACAAACAAACAAACAAACAAACAAACAAACATTTGAGTTTCACCGTCACAATCACCCTAGACAATCTGACAAGTGCATCGCATTAACTACGGTAAGAGGTTTCTTCTGATTAACTACGGTGAAAGGTTTATTTACCAAGGCCTAAGTTACTGTCAATGACAGAGTGTCCAGTCTGCGTCTGTATAGTGTGTCACTATTAAGATGAATGAATCCAACATTTGTTACAAAAACATGTTTTGCCAGCACACAGGTGAACTTTACTATATGCGAATAATGTGCTAATACTGAGATAGCAACTGCGAAATAACTCAATTAAAAAAAAAGAAGATTCTGCCGAAGAAGGATGTCTTGGGACATTGACGTCCTCGTATGCTGAGGTACAGTTCTTTTAACAGTAAAATACGAAGTACCTTAATGGTGAGGTACGCAGCTTTCAACCGCAAGCACAGGACAATTTGGTTATATTAAAGATGTAGTTAGACAAAATAATGAATATCGTGGAAAATAGAAACTTTGAGCATTACTACAGCACTGTTCTCTGTAGAGCATGTCGTTAGAGGCGACTAAGGAGGTTTCTGGGTGTAGAGTTGGTTGTCCCATCTCATATAGGGTTAATGTGACCTAAAATCCATGATGAAGTCGGATTTGTCAGACCGAAAAACACAGATATCGCTGGCAAGCTGCAAACCATGACACGGTACATTCTCTTCTCTAGACTACATTCTACGGGTCTACAGGAGTTGTAGAACAAACGGAGAAGATGAATAAGAAAGACTATATCACATTCTCGTCTTTGTTTTTGGAATTTGGGATTCAATCGTCTATGTTGATAAGCATCACAAAAACAAGGATCTAAAATATCAACAAACATCACAAAAACAAGGATATAAAATATGAACAAACACATTGAAATAATAATCATATAAAGAAAATTTGAACACGTTTGTTACTAAGGAACCACAATTACATCCACCATTCTCCCAGACAATGAAATAAACACACTCATAGGGACAACAGTTACCATTTTTGGCGAATTGTCAAAACGGCTTGGAAAAACCGAAAGCTACAATTGAAAACAAAAATAAAGATTTAATAAACGTGTGTGCTAAGAACACTATACTACTGATCCGAAACATGGACTTGATTAGTGATTAGGAACCAGCGTCAGAGTACTTGGTGGGGGCGGGGGGGGGCATTGCCATATATGTTCTACTTGCTATTGCGTCAGATATATAAAAGTGTATAAGCTCAGTATCCCAGTCGATTGCAGATTAATTGGACTACCTACACCAAACATGGGAGGAGACAACATCTGTCATCTAAGATGTCTTCGCAATATCTTAAAACATTAAATTACATTACAAAATCACCAACATGGAAGTGTTACGCCACACTCAGCTACCATCTACCATGGCAACACTCAGCTACGATGTGTCGTGGCAACACTCAGCTACGATGTGTCGTGGCAACAGTTTTCTACCATCTGCGATAAATACATTTAATATAAAAAGATTGCGTTGGCAGGATCATGCTTTCAGATAATCAAACTGCCTCATCCAAAAAAACAAGTACTATTTGGAGAACTGGCTGAAGACCATCGAGCTCGCGGTAGACAAATTTTGAGTTATGAAGATAATCTGTAAATCCTCAATGAAAAATGTCTTCATAAACTTAAAATTATCGGAACACACGGCCGAGACTCGGGATATCTAAAGACATGTTGGAGCAACATTGTTCAGAAATAATATGTTTAAAGATATGGAAGAAAAAAAGAGAAAGACGCAAACAAAACTCTTCCGTTGATGTGATATGATCGCTTGTAATGTCCCCACTCCTGGGAATATGCTCAATGTATTACCTCTTCTTTTTGCTAAATGGCCTGCCTGATGCAAAATACCATACCTACAGGTTGTAAAAACTCTTCCAGACAGGCACTCCGTCTCGACCTACAATTATATACCCTCCTGGGTTAAATCTGGCGAAGACAAACTCTTTATCTCTGAAGACATTTATATTTGGACTTCCTAATGCTCGTTTGATCAGTTCCTTGGGAATGACCCAACTAAAAACACACGATATTTTCAGAATCGCCGATTGTTGCTCGAAAGTAGCATGATCACCCGCAACCTTGGGGATCATTAATTGTAACGATGTTATGTGTTCTTCTGTACGCACTACTTAACACGGAACTGGAATGTTTTCACGCGGATATATGGAGACAAGGATATGCTTCAATATTTGTCACATCAATATAACAGTTGGATGCAAGGTGACATCGCTGGGAGTTCGATTAAAGAATTATGCGTTTTACAAGGGTGATTGAACCATCTCCCTCTCGAAAACATGTTGGACTCATAATGTGATTTTAGTAAATTTGTATAAAAATAGCTATAATATAATAGATTATATATATATATATATATATATATATATATATATATATATATATATATATATATATATATATATATATATATATATATATATATATATATATATATATATATATATATATATATATATATATATATATATTAGCAGAAATTTAGCAGCATGTGTGATTTGCTTGGGGATGTTCAGACACGACATGAGCTTAAGATTCGATATTTTCATCAAGTTTGTAAATTACTCTAACGCCATATGCTGCCATGAAATTTTTCATCAAGTTTGTAAATTACTCTAACCCCATATGCTGCCATGAAATTTTTCATCAAGTTTGTAAATTACTCTAACCCCTTATTCTGCCATGAAATTTTTCATCAAGTTTGTAAATTACTCTAACCCCTTATGCTGCCATGAAATTTTTCATCAAGTTTGTAAATTACACTAACCCCCTGTGCTGCTATGAGATTTCGTAACATTCCACAACTGTCTTATTTGTGAATTTTGTTTTCATGTCTTGCTGATGGCAGATTTAATTTTTGGAGTATTTAGATATTTTTTGTGTAAGGAAGATTTAGTGTGTCAAATTGTACACGAGTTGACAGTGCATCGTTGAATTTGTTCAACACATCAGGGATTCTCAAGTTTTTCATAAAGAAAGCATCACATACAGTTAATACGGAGTGTACACACATCATAAGCGGCTGTACCTAAATTACGTAATTAATTAGTCGAGAGGGGGCTGTGAAAAGGTTTTAAAGTTATTGATAAACTGGGAGGGAGTAGTTGATAAACTGGGAGGGAGTAGTTGATAAACTGGGAGGTAGTAGTTGATAAACTGGGAGGGAGTAATTGATAAAAATTGACGTCAACAAAGCTAGTTGTCAATATTTTGTTTACGGTACATATTTACAATTTTTTGTGAAATAATCATGAAGTGGAGAAGAAAAAAAGGGGGTGGGGTGGGGAAGTGTGGGTTAGGGTTCTTGACTTCTTGCCAGTTTG